>OY744565.1:919906-961169 GCA_963556235.1 Cryptophagus acutangulus
CTTCTCCGTAAATTTTATTTCCAAGTTAGATAATTCTTGGATGGATAGATAGATTTAGTTTAGGCTTTTACAACGGGTGTTTGCACAGGTAAAAATTATACTTATCACACATATATACATGGATTCAATTTAACATAGACAGCTTAGAAAATACACGAATAAGTCAAGTAATTAATAAGCGAACGTAAATAAGAACTAAGATTAATTCAGAGCAATTTTAGTTAAAAATAATTTTAAAATAACCTTCAATAGAATAATGCGCTTTATTTCATTAATATAAAAAAAAAAAGAAAGGGAAAAAAAAATTAATTCACCTTGTTCCAATACTATTTTATTTGTAGTTATGTTGTTTCTTTTATATGTAGGTTTCATATTATGTTCCTTTATGAGGAGGGTTTATTTTTATAAAATATTTTTAGGGTATGTTTTAGTTTATAAGGTTAGTTTATAAGGTTAGTTTATAAGGTTTAGTCCCGTATAGAATAGGATGTAAGTGGAGTACCACAATAACTTTGTTGAAGAATGCAATATATTTAACATTACATTCTTCTTGAGAATAGTGAGGTATGTGGTGATCTAGACGATTATAAAATATGAATTAAATATTAAATAAACTTGAAATGATTCTCAATAAGAATCTTCATGACTTGAGCTCTCAATATTGTTATTCAGCTGCAAATAATTCCCAGAAATAAATACAGATCGTAGAAAAAATAAACACCTGCAAAGTGAGGTCAAGCCTACTCCAACTAGAGTGGAATTAACCAATAGGGTTTGTAGAAGGAATTTAAGTGCAGACTCAGCAGAAAATTAGCCAATTATATTGTCTCAGAAGATCCTACCAAAAAATAATAAAAGTAGGAGAAATGCTATAAAAAGGACTACAACGAGAATAAGAGCAATCGAGAAAAGTCATATTTTACAAAGTAACTGGTCAAAATCGTAGTCGGTCAAAAGAACATACAAAAAGTAATTAAAGTCTAAATTGCCACTAACTTCACCTAGAAAGAAATTATACGAGAGTTGTCTACAATAGGCTAAGTGAACTTTTGTAATTTCCGAAATCATTATTATTTTGTATTTTGAATAAATGTCAAAGTTAAATCCGAATCGAGTATTTTATTGAACGTTCATCCGTGATCAATCCCAGAAGGAAGAAAGCATCTTGAAGCCAAGAAGACGAACCCGATAACAGCGTTAATGATCAACCGCTCACAACAGCCCAAGTCCAACCGCTCAGAATTGCCAATGATTCTGCCGACGCATCTAAGTTGTAAGTCAATTTAAAAATTAATACATTGGCTGGTGTCAGAAACAACATTGAAGTGCTAAAGAACGCGACGAAAACCCCGATCATTACAAATGGTAATGACCGTTCAATAATATTTATATTCATTGTAACATTTTTTGGTTTAGATGAAGATGCAGCAAACCAATATATGGCAAATAGATTACTAGAATCAGAAGAAAACAACTTGGAAAAGGACTTGGATAATGACTTGCAAAAGGACTTAAAAACTTACAAGGCAAATGACTTGCAAACAACGGAAGCTACTATTGAATTTCTCAAGTTGCGAGCCAAATATAACACAAAATTTTCCGACAAAAAAACAGTGAAATCAACATTATGAGCCAAAATTGCTGTTGAATTGGAAAGTCAAGAGTACAAAATTGCTGCAAACAAAAAAGAAGCCACAGAATGATGTCGCCAGAAGTTTTCGAACTTGCAACGTACATACTTAAAGCACATAAAACATATGAGTTCAACTGGGGAAAGTAGAAAGGCACCTCCGCCGTATTTTGAGGAAATGCATGATTTATTGGGCGATAAGCATAAAGTTGATCCTCCATACTTGGAAGATTCGTTGAGCAATAACAACAGCTGTGAGACCCCCACTATTAGCAGTGATCCTGGTCCTAGCCATGATAGCACCGTGAGCGATAAGGATAAAGAAGAACTACTAACACCATCATGCTCTAAGGATATATTAAATAGGTTAGATTTATTGAATTGCATTTTTTGATTCATTTGTAACTGTAGCTTAATATCTGCAGGTTTAGCAAAAGCTCTAAGTCAATTCGTCCTTCTTCTAATTTTTCAAAATTTGCGGATGAAATGAATAAGCAATATCAACAAGACAGAGAAGATAGAAAACAATTTTTGGAAACTTTTCAACATCACTTGGAGGCACAAAATGAACAAAGAGAACGATTTCTTAAATTGTTAGAAAAGGGCCTGAAGAAACGAAAAAGAGAAGAATATGAATTTCCTAGCGATTCAGATTGAATATTCTTACTTGAATATTAAACTACAACTAATCTATTTTGAAAAAGTAAATTTTCGTTTTGTTCGTTAGTTTTTGAATTTTGTGTTAATAAAAAAAATAAGTTTATAATAATTAAGTTTATTTTTAAAATAAAACTTTATTTTAATTTCAAGAAAAGGAAGATGTTATTATATTTTACTCCATAAACAAGTTTTGTGCAATTAAATCGCGTTTTCTTCTTCCCAAAATTAATGGTTCGGCACCATCAATATCATCATATATGATGTCTTGAAGTGGTAATTCGGTTGTCGTTTCTGCATCCCATGGATCGTTATTCAAGTAACAGAAATTATGTAAAACACATGCACAAATTATAATTTCAATTGCCTTTGCAATGGAATATGTGTTTATAAATTGAAGTCGTCTCCATCTACCTTTTAGAATTCCAAACACATTTTCGACACAGACCCTATCTGAACTTAAACAATAATTATGAAATTTCTGGCATCTTGTTAGGTTGTTATTATTTCTGTATGGTGTCATTAGCCAAGTTTGCAGTTGGAAAGCACTATCACCAATAAGATGATAATTTTCATCAGGAAAATATTTTTTCTTTCCAAAACGTTCTATGTGCTTAACTAACAACGAGTTAGATAATACCTGGAAAAATATACATAGTTTTAGAACTTAAAATACATATAATTTAATTCATTTACTCGTGAATCGTGAGCTGATCCGGGAAATCGTACGAAAACATAGGTGAAAATTTTATCGGCAGTGCATATACCCATTAAATTCACGGAATGTAACATATATCTATCTACATAACTATCATGTTGATCAACTGGAACTTTAATGGTGATATGGCTACCATCTACAGCTCCTATGGTACCTTTGTAATATAATATAGTATCTCATAGAGTCAATCATTAAGAATAATATTTGTTTTTTACCTTACCTGGATATTTAGTAAAACCTTGGAAAATATATTCAAATTCTCCTTTGGTTTTCGGCCAAAAAATGTAATTATTTTTTATGCTTTTAATTACATAAATATATACATTGACCAATTGCATAACTGTTGAGGGCACTACTCGAAATTTTTCGGCAATGCAATTGAGAGCATCCAACTTACATAAATACCGTAATACAATTAGTAAACCTTTTTCTGGATAATTTCCACCCCTGTACTTCTTTTTAATTAAACAATGTGTATCAGCCTCAATTAACACATTAAATATTTTATAAAAAACATCCTTTTGCATTCTAAACAATTGATAGAAGACTGTTTTATTGAATGTATCTACCCAATTTTCCGGTTCGTCAAAAAGGCAAATATGATACGGGTTACGAATACCTAATAATAAAATAGTAGCACTTGGTTTTTTGCTTTCACTAATTAAATATTTAATAAATTCCATATATAAATCGTCATTAAACATCATTAAATCACACCCGTAGATAAGTTTCAAGTCCATTGTTATGAAATTAACTGAATTGACAATTGACAGTTGTACCGAGAATGAAAACCGGTCCATTTTCGCGAGATAAGAGATAGCATTATAAACAAAAAGAGATGCACATATGAACCGTTGTTGATTCAACGGTCACTTCTGGTACCTCGCGAAAAAATCCCTAATGTTTCCCGATCGATAGATATTCTATTATCAGTTTAGGTCGTCATTTACCTGTCTGTCAAAAACCAAAATAGGATGTATTATTTCCGGCCCATTTTACGACAACAAAGCTTCTCAAAAATCCATATGCAATTTCACAATTTTGAACCAACTTACAAAACAACTGCAACAATTTTGGAAAGTAGAAGAAGTACCCTCCAAGGTTCAACGAACAGCAAAAGATGTAAAATGTGAAGAAATATTTGAACAAACACATAAACGAGAGGTCAATGGAAAATTTTCAGTTTGCTTGCCGTCAAAGGAAGAGAAATCTATACAAAGTAAATCAGAATCAATAGCACTTAAACGTCTTGAAGCTACGGAAGAATCCCCAATTACAACAAAACTATTCGCCATTCATGACTGAATATGTAGAATTAGGCCATATGTTAAGGATTGAGTCGTGTACATTATTTGAGCTATCATCACTAATTCATAATTATCTTCCTCATCGCGGATTGGTAAAAGTGTCAAGTTCAACTACCAGGTTAAGAGTGGTGTTTGATGGTTCGTCAAAAACTTCTTCGGGAAAATCACTTAACGATATCCAATTCATAGAACCCACGCTACAACAAACTACTCTTTTTGGCATCATCATACGTTTTAGACTTCATCAATATGTTCTAACGGGTGACATTAGGAAAATGTATCGTGAGATTAACGTACAAGAGGATCATCGAAACTTACAGCGTATATTGTGGCGGGAATCACCCAAAGATTCTATTCAAAGATACCGACTAAAAACCGTTACATACGGACTTGCTTAGTCACCTTATTTAGCTATCAGATGTCCACCACGACTATCATCGGAAAATTCGAAGTTACCCGCAAATCTTTACCAGCAATCTTTGGTTACCAGCTTCAAAAATAATTCATAACGACTTCTACGTGGGTGATGTTTTGACAGGAGCAGACTCAGTAGAAGAGCTTAAAGCAAGAAAACGTGAGCTGGTGCAAATTCTCAGTCTAGGACAATTCACGTTACGGAAATGGAGAAGCAACGAACCAGAAGTTTTAATAGTGGAAATATTAGGAGTTCAATCAAATTATGTTGTCTGAGATCAACAGGAAACAACACTTGGTTTATTGTGGAATCCCATTACTGACACAATCACATACAAAGAAAAATTTCTAAACGTAACATCTTAGCTACAATAGCCAAACTATTCGATCCATTAGAAATGATCAGTCCTATTATCATTAGAGCAAAGATAATTCTTCAGGCAGTGTTCAAACTAGAATTGGATTGGGACGAAAGCATACCAGCAGAATTACAACCAAAATGGTTAGAATATTGTCAACAATTATCAGCGATCACTGAATTAAAGATTTCACGGCACGTCATAATTCAAACAACAGTCAAGTACGAGATCCATGGGTTTCAGATGCATCAGAAGCAACCTATGGGGCTTGCTTCTACTTACGTTCAGTCAATATAAGTCGTTTTCCAGATGTCGTAGCAGGCTTGGCAGCAAGCGCGTTCGTGCTTCAAGCTCACGTGCACGTACGCTATAGATGTGGAACAGTTAATTTTGTGCTTGATGCTTGACTTCGCATCTGTCATTTGTCAAACTTTTGTTTCAAACGTGTTCCTCTTGTTTGTTTATAATTAAAATAAAATATGGCAGAACCATAAAAAAATATATACTTAAACTTTCCAATCAAGAAAATGGGAATAAATCATATAGGATTGCTGTAACTGACATCGATTATAATCGCGTTATGTCTGGTGGTAACATATTTTTGTAGCAGTAACAGTTTTTATGTTCAGTAATTTTAAGTTGTTTGTTTGTTGTTTTGTTTCTGAAATAGTTATATACAGTTATATAGCTGTATTCCAGTTAGTAATTTTATAATTTATTTTGCAGCTATTCAGTTGGCAACACAATTGCTAAATCACTTAAAAAAACCAGTTCAACGTGAAGAAATTGAAAATATTGAATATTGAAAATAATTGAAAATACGAAACCGAAAATAATAAAGAAAATGATCCAAATGAGACATCTGAGCCTACTTCAAAAACACAATGCGATAAGTTGTGCGAATAAGTGGCGCAGCTTATTACGAAGCTATAAGGTTGCGAAGGACAAAAGAAACACAACTGGACATGGCATCACTAGATTCGGTTTCTTTAGCCAAATTGATAATATAGTAGGTTCTAAGCCAATCGCAACTTGTCTCCATGTTCTTGACATGCGGTTGTAGATGTGGTTGTATGATTCATTCTAAAGTGAATTTGAATAGATTTATCATCATAATCAGATGACGAAGAAGACCAGTTTCAGTTTCAGTTACAGCAAAATTGTTTAAAATGTAGTTAATTATTCTTACCAAAATGTCTGCAATAATATTATTTATCCACTTTCGTTGAATATTGACTACTTTTGGTCACCAAAATGAGTGAGTAAAGTACTACTTTTAATCACTCAGTGATTAAAAAATATTTAATCACTCATGTATTGACGTTTGACATAGTATCTAGTAATCTATTCCCAATGACATTAATTATTTAAATTACAACTTAAACGAATGCACTAGCATATTAAAGTGCAATTGCAAATATTCTAAATCTATTACAGTGACATATATTTTAATTAATTTTAATTTGGTATTTAACTTATATGGTGCAAAAACTATAAAAAAATGCATTAGTTTAATTAGATAAAACCTATTTTTTTGGCAGAAATGAGCTAATAACATTTTTTCATGTTAATTAGCATTGTGCTAAGAATGATTATCCACTTATTGTAATATATTGTAATACTGTATTTCCATTGCAATATCTAATTTGCTATATTACTGTATTTCCATTGCAATACTAATTAATTAAAGAATTTTGTTAATATGTATGGTTTTATTTTCTACAAAAGTGGATAAAATCAGGTTTAGCACACGTGAGCAAAATTATTTAATCACACGTCTGATTGGGGCCCTCGCCTACTGTTCGGGCGCCCAACATTCAGACTAGTGATTAAATGACGCACTTTACTCACTTGTACTAAAAATAGCTATTTAGTTTCGTTATCCATTTCACAAGTTCATTCACATATCAATTTCATATATCCTGTTGTGACAGTAAAATGACAGATGACAGATGAATTTTCAATCACAAGTACATTGGGAACAGCAAAATGACAGGCCTACGCTCGATTGGTGCGAATTGGCACGCAAATTTACATCTGGAAAACGACTATGGATAGCGCAGCTAGTACGTCATTATTGTGCGCAAAGTCAATGGTGACTCCGATTTAAATACTAACCATTCCGCGACTAGAGTTATGTGGAGCTTTAACATTGGCAAGGTTATTTGATACAGTCAAGTCCATTCTAACCATTCAGATCGATCATTCATATTCATGGACTGACTCAAAAGTTGCATTATTTTGAATCACCAGTGCAGCTAGTAGATGGAAGATATTTATCGGCAACAGAGTAGCAGAAATTCAGAATTTAACCGAAGGTGCAGAATGATTACATGTAAAGCGTGATGCGAATCCTGCTGATCTGATATCTCAGGTACGATTTATATCAGGTACGATTCCCAAAACGTTAATCAATAGCAAGATCTGGCAGTTTGGACCTGATTGGTTATCTAAATCATGGAAAGAACGGCCAATATCAACCATTTCATTTAACGAGGAGATTCGGGAAGAAAAGAAACAAACTCTCACGTTGATAACCACATCTCTGAACCCACTCATCCAATTCGAAGACTATTCGTCATTAACACGACTGACCAGAATAGTAGGGTGGTTGCTACAGTTTAAATCAAACACACTAAACCCATCTTATACAGAAGGTTTGTCGTATTTCAACTTAGTGCGAGCACAGTATCTGCTAATTAAATCGGCTCAAATGGAAATGTTTTCAGGTGAAATTCAGTTCTTAAAATCTGGGAAAGGAATTAGCCCACGAAGCAGATTAGCGACTTTGTCACCATTGTTGGATGAAGCAGGAATTCTCAGGGTAGGCGACAGACTTCACAAAGCAACGCATCTCGAATACACTGAACGACATCCTATTATTATGTCTCAACATCATTTTACCAAACTGCTAATTCGTCAACAGCATTACCATAATCTTCATTGTGGAGCACAAGCATTGTTGCATTTGCTGAGACAAACATATTGGATCATCGCAGCTAGTTCAACAGTTCGATCGGTTCATCCATCATGCATCATTTGTTTTAAAATAAACCCTCATCATGCAGCGGCGTGTCACACCTGCTCGACCCTTCTTCAATAGTAGGGTGACTTTGCTGGACCATTCACAATAAAGACTTCTCGGAACAAAACCGACAAACTGTTTTTATGTGTGTTCATATGCATGGCAACTAAGGCAATACACCTGAAAATTGTCAACAGCTTGAATACAGGAGCATTCTTAATGGCTCTCAAACGATTCTTTGCAACACGAGGAAAGTGTGCTAATTTATAATGCGACAACGCCACAAATTTCGTAGGAGCAAAAAACGATCTGCATTCATGGATTTCCACGTCAATGTTCAATCTGAAATAAAGGATTTTCCACTTCAAGATTTCATTCAGTCCATTTCATTCATTCCACCACGATCCCCACATTTCGGAGCTCTATGGGAGGCTGCTGTCAAACAAGCAAAATTACTACTGCACCTTTTGTTGATGACTCTCCTGATATCAGTAATTCTTCGCCTACTGTTAATATAAATCAACGTCCTAGAAGGGTCATGAAGGCACCTGATAGATTGAATTGATAATTGTAAATTTTGCATGGAGATTGTAAGCTATTTAGAAGGAATGATATGTATTGATATTTGAATTGTATAGCACCCATAGGTAGGCAACTATACATACAGTAGGGCTCATGCGGACATGACAAACAGGCATCGTCCGTCGACTTGAGTGTACGTACACGTAGAAAGCCGACAACCAGCTTTCCGATTTACGGCGCCTAAATCCAAGATTCATAGATAGTATAGGTTGCCTGGTAAGAAAAGTATGAGTCACCGGCAGCCATATTGACGCGTCATCCAGACGATATAAATGTGTATGTCTTATGCAGAAATCAAAGAAAATTTAATATTTTTTAAGATTTAGTGAAAAGTTGTTAGTGTAATTAAATCATTTTTGTGACAAACTAATGTTTTGTGCAGTAGGTGTGTTTTGAAGTGGTTTTGACAATAAATAAGCAGTTAATCGTCGGTTAAACTAACCTAAAAGTGTATTTTCTTTTCTCGTTCTATTTTAATTCAATTGTAAGTTGTGTTGTAAAATGTATGTTGTTATGAATATTGCAATAATTTTAGATGAAGGGAGCTAATGTTTGCAGTGTGGCAATTTGCAAAAATAATTCTGTTAAGGCCAAAGCAGAAGGTCAACATATAATGTTTTTCATTTTTCTGAAAGATAAGTGTCTGCTGAAAGAATGGATGAGGTTGTGCTACAGAAATGACAAATTCAATCCCATTAATAAAAGAATTATTATTATTATTATATAATTGTATAATTAATTTTTTGCAATTTGCGATTAAAATGACATCTTTTTAGTTGCCATTTTTGATGTTGAAACAGCCTTCTTTTTTTTATTGTTCTAAAAAAAGCGTGAAAAAAAGACTTTTATCCAAAACTGTCAGATAATGTGTTTGTTATTGATTAGAATTTAAATTATAAAGTAGGCCATAACTCACTAGTGGACAAAAGTAGTGATTTAAAGTATACTTTATCTCACTAGTGAGTGAAAATGCACTGATACTCACTATTTATTAAAAGTTGTTCGTTTGCTTGTTGAAATATTATTTTGCTTGTTGAAATATTACTTTATTAAAAGTTGTTTGTTTGCTCACTATTTATTAAAAGTTGTTGTTTGTTTGCTTCGTTTGCTTCTTGTAAAATTTCGATAGGAATTTCACAATTCTCCATTTTGATGTATTCTTTTAGTAAACAAATTCGGTTTTCAACATGACAACCACAGTTTTCTGACAACCAGCCTTCTGTGATCAAAATTATCAATTTTCAAATAATGACGTTTTTCTAATTTAATTTATTATTTTAAAAATACGATTTAATAAAAGTTTTAGATAAAATTTTGTATTACTCACTAGTCTAATAAATAACTATTTTTCACTCTTTTTCTACTTTTTTTCACTCTTTTTACTTTTTTTCATTATTTTAAAAATTGCTAAAAACGCGGCAAAAAGTTATAAAACCGCAATGTTTTATTTATTAACAATATTAATTGTACAATTAGTAAGAATAGTTAACTAAACAGAAACATATAAGCAAGATTTTCATTAAATTTGAGTTAGCAAACACTTCTGTTCGATTTGAATTATGTGAAGGAAGCTGTTTGATGTTTCGTTCCTAGGGGCGATTTCAATTGTTTTATCAATGCTTGCTCTAATTAATAACAAATTAAGCTTGAATCAAGCAACCGATTGTCATCTGATTATTAACTAATATTTAATATTTTTTATTTTAATTAAAAATTGCAAAAAATAGTGTATACAACACGAGCAAAATTAGTTATTTTTTCACTTCTCGTATTGTCCAACTCGGCTGACGCCTCGTTGGACAAATTTACGACTCGTGAAAAAATAACTTACATTTTGCTACTTGTTGTATAAATAACTATTTCAACATCTTACTTTTATTTACTTAGTTAATTAGCTCTGAAGAAGGTAACAAGTATTACCAAAACGTCAGCCGATTAACAAAAGTTATTTTATTTAGTCCTATACCCGCTATTTGAAACTGTTAAATTATAGTTATTATTATTATAATTATTATAATAATTTTAATAAAAATAAATTTTATTATGACATCAAAATAGGTATATAAACATGAAAATTCAAAATGCCCTATTATAAAAAGAAAATTTCGTCTAAACCCAATTTACTTGGTAAGGTACCCATAATACTTGCGGCATTCCCTCTTTGTATTGCCAAACTTATTCTTTGTTTCAAAAAAGTTTTAGAACGGATTTCCCCTGTGGTGTCGACTATTTTCTTTCCCAAACTGTTGATAAAATTTTCTGCTTCATTGCACCACGGACCTAAAGTTTCTACTGAAAATGGAATAAATTTATAGCCAGCATCAACAATTTCCAAATATTTCCTTTTTTTAATTATTATTATAATAATTATAATAATAATTTGTAACAAAAATATACATATACTAGATTATCATGTAAGAAGTACATTTAAATTTCTCGTCTGGGTGACGTATTCCCGCTCTCTTTCCTCATTGGTCTAAAGTTACCATGCAACCTATACTATCTATGAATCTTGGCCTAAATCTGGTATATAATTAAATAGGTCCGTGCATAGCAAACGCTGGTTGACGCTTGTGCTCAAATGCACGCGCTTGCTGCCATCTCGCTGGAATTATTTTTCATTTAAGCGTTTGTATTTGAGAAGTGGAGAAGTGGAAATATCTGCGTGATCAGTTTGCGACCGAATGGAGTAAGAAAGCTCGGCCAAAGTCTGGAGATGCTGGTCCATCATGCAGTACCAAGAAATGGGCATATTTCGATAGTCTATCTTTTTTAAAGGATATAGTAAAGCCAAGGAAATCTTCTAGTAATTTAACAGAAATCACGAACATTATAAGTGACACCAATTCAAATTGGGAAACAGAAACCAAGCTTGTCTCGTTTACAATTGCAACTGATGGTAATTAATATATTATTGCCGTATTTTGTATAGTGTTTTTGTTTTTTATTTTTAGAAAGCTTGCAGGAAGAAAGTGTCGATGCAAATGCACTGCGTGCTTTAGTTTCGGATATGGAGGATGATAACAGCACTAATTTAAACGACATAACTCTTTCCACACCTGAAATGGTACCAGAATCCCGTAGCTAGAAGCAGAAAAAGAACTCGTAGTTCTAGTTCGCTCTTCAACGATGAAATGCTTGAAGTGGAAAAAGAGAAGCTGAGGTTTTTGAAAGAAAGAAAAACCACAGAGGATGACGATCTAAATTTTTTCAAGAGTTTATTATCTCTTGCAAAAAAAATACCTTTTTGAAAAAAATTAAGTTTTAGAACAAAAATACAAAGCCTAATTGAGGAATATATCCAATCTGAATAATAAAGTTGTACAGTTGCCCAAGAACAAATAAACTTAACCAAAACAAAAATATCTGATTTATTAAATAATAGCTTTGTTTTAACAAACATTTTCTGATAGTTTGATGACTTTGATGACCCACGATTAGTTTGAAATTAAAGTTGTTAAAACGCTGCAAACGTGATTACCTGAATCACGTGATTGCTTCTTCACTTTGTTTACCTTACTTTTTTCGTATATTTTTTGTTGTCACAATTATTATTTGTGTGTTATAGTCAAAATCACGAGAGCTGGCTTGTGTTTAATCTTTTATTAATTTTGTAATTCCTAAACTAAAAACATTTCAAAAATTTGGTTTTAAACATTGAGTGTCTAAATTTACTAGTTCGGAATACACTTGATATGAGTATAAACAGTGCTTACAATAATATTTCTTAATTTCATTACAATACTTCAATGGTACGTTAATTATTCAAATGTTATAGGATTATTACAGAAGTAGGTAGTAAAAATGTCTCTGATATTTTGTGAGGAAGTATTTGACCGTCCAACGTTATTATTAACTGTTTCATGTGTAGACGATTCAGTAATATCGGTGAGATGACGTTCAAATCCTTCCTGGTCTATGATTATGTTATGTAAAATACATATACACTTTACAATTCATTCAGCAGTTACTATGTCCGTTTCTATGCATTTCGTCAAAATACGCCATTCTGAAGATATAATTCCAAAAGAACATTCAACTGTTTTCCTAGCTCTTGAAAGTCGCTTATTACAACATTCTTATTCAAAACGTAAGTTTTTTCCTCCAAAAAACTTTAATAAGCAATCTGTCAAGGGATAGGCTTCGTCACCTATGAAAACAAAAGGGGCCTTTACAGATGTCCGTGGCAAATTTTCTGGTAATGGTATGGGTAGTTCTTTTTTTTATAAGTTTATAAAGGTCTGAAGCCTGAAACGTTCCTCCATCGCTTTGTTTGCCATAACCGCCTACATCTATAGTAATAAATTTGTAATTTGCATCAGTAACACCTTGTAGCACTAATGAGAAAAAATGCTTGTAGTTATAAAACATGCTTCCCGAATTTTTAGGACACAATATCCTGATATTCAGTTTTCCATCTGTAGACCCTATAACATTTGGAAAATTCCATATATTTTGATATTCGGCAGCAATCCTTCTGAAGTCTTCTTCAGATGGGGTAGGCATATGGATTGAATGCAGAGTTCTCCACAACAAATCAACCACTTCCTTTACGATTTTGCTTATTGTAGAAACCCCCATTCTGAATGAATAGGCCAAACTTCTAAAGGAAGCTCCAGTAGCTAAGAACCTAAAATATAACAATAAATTAAATTTCTATATTCTCTGACTAATAAAAATAATAAAATTATTATATTATGTACGTACCTTATTGTCACTATAAGCCTTTCTTCTGGTAATATAGAACGTGTGTGCCAATTTGTCCATGTTTTGAGCAGATAAGGTTCGATTTTCTTGAGAATGTAGTCAAACGTTAAAATAGACATTCGCATGTAAGAAAAAAATCTCGAGTTATCTTCTCTCAATTGGGGCATCAAATGATGATATTCGCCAAATTGCAATCTATTTATGTTAATAGGATGCACACCAGCTTTTCTTCTACGTCGATGTGATTTAAGTTTCAAAATAGCACTACTTGATAGCAACCACAATAATTCTTCTTCCAAATCACTCATTTTAACATAATTTGTGGTTACCTTTTTAATCGTGCTTTTAAATGTCAACTGTCAAGTTAAGTTTAAAAAAGTAGTAGAAACAAGTTTTCTATGTGCACAGGTTATTTACTACCGGTCGCCGATGGTAGGCGCCGTAAATCAGAAAGATGGTTGTCGGCTTTCTACGTGCACGTACACTTACTCTATCTTCCAGTTAGTGAAACAAGTGCAAGCGAATATGACCCTTATTGCAATTAGTACTCTCAGCGGTAGAAACGCTGACAGCCAATCACAGCACATGCTTTGGACACACAAATATTCTACAAATTACATACAATAACACTACAGACACACATAATATGCAGACAGATACACCTGACAATCACTCCGCTACACCAAATAACAACAGAGATGAACCAAAAATAACTTTAACTTCGTCTGATTTTCAAAAAATCGACAGTATTGTAAAACAATTCCAAAACACCAAAAATTCCACCTCCCCACTAACAAATCCGGAACACACAACTGACAACCCTGTCACAAAAAACAAACCCCCCCCCCATTTTCATTACAACCGCAGAAACATTAAAAACCATGAACCTCATTCAAAGTAATATTAACAACAAAGCTTATTTCAAATCAGGAACAAACACATTAAAATGCATGCTTGAAAATATTAATGATCACTATAAAGCAGTGAACGTTCTGAGAACGAATCGAATTTGCCACTACACCTACAATGACAGAGAAAACCGACCACTGAAAGTAGTAATCAAAACAATACCAACTGACATTGAAATAGACGACATAAAAACCGACTTACGTGCAAATAACATAGAACACACTGAAGTCGCTAGACTTAAGACAAAAACCAAAGAGCCAACAGGTAGCGTTCTGGTTACAATTCCCAAGACTAGCGCTGAAACTATGTATAACCTAAAATATATCTTAATGTTAAAAATAACCGTTGAACCGTATCGTAGAACTGGCATACCGCAATGCTTCAACTGTCAAATGTTTGGTCACTCAAGCAGATTTTGTTATATGCCAACAAAATGCGTGAAATGCGCAAAAAATCATGAATCGAAAACCTGCAAAAAAGAAAAAAGCGCGCCGGCCACCTGTGCAAACTGCGGCGGTAACCACCCAGCCAGCTACAGAGGGTGCATAAAGCATAAAAAACTTGTCGCCAAACAAAGACATAACGAAGTGCCATCAGCGCAAGCGCAAAAACCAAATCCAATTACTCTGACACCACAATCATTTCCGCCACTAACCACAACAGAAACTGAACAGACAGACACACCTGAAAACAAGTGGACAGAATTTAGACGAAAAAAACAAACAAATACAAATACTCAGACTAGACCACAGACAGACATTACTCAGACTTCACCACAACAAACATACAATCAGACAACACAAATTATACAAGACACGACTGCACAAGAGACAGACAACCCCATAAAAGAAATATTGAATTTGATCAAGGAATTTAACATTAAAAAAATAATCACCGCAATTAAACAATATTCTGCACAAAGCAAACACATTCAAGATCCAACAGATAAAATTCTCTTGCTATTCGAATTAGTCGCCAATATTTTTGAGTAATGTGTAACACACAAACTATAATAAAAAACGTAGACACATTAAAAATAATGATTTTTAATGCAAATGGTATCTCAAACCAAAGAACAGAACTCACTCAAACACTACAAGACAAAAACATAGACATCTGCCTACTCAACGAGACATTTTTGAAAGACAAAAACAAGTTCAACATTCGAAACTACACGACACACAGGACGGACCGAACCACAGCTGGAGGTGGAACAGCAATCTTGATTAAAAAGACAATTTCACACTGTAGAGTAACTACTCCCAATTTAAATACATTAGCAGCAACCTTAATAAAACTCAATTTAAAAAACAAGAAAATACTAATAGGCGCCATCTACAAAAAACCAACCGACATACTACACCATAGTGACATAAAAAAAATTCAGGAAATCTGCCCAATATCATTTCTTGGAGGTGATTACAACTGCAAACGCACTAATTGGGGCTGCAGAGTTTCCAACATGAATGGAACTTTCCTGAAAAATTTTATAGACTTGCACGATGACTCTAACGTAATAGCTCCAAGCGATCACACATTTTTTCATAGAGACCCAACAAATAAATCAGACATTTTAGACATAATAGTCACAAACAACTGGAAATTTCATACCAATACTGAGGTACTAAATTTATTAAATTCTGACCACCTTCCTGTGATGACAACTACTGACATTAACTTGACTCATAACTTCATTAACCGCAAAAACAGGACGGACTATGACTGGGACAAATTCGCTGAATGTTTGGAATCAAGTAAGGACGTGTTTAAACCAATCAGAAACACATCAGAGCTAGACGAAACGGTGAACGAATTTACCAGGCAAATACAAATTGCACTAAAAAATGCCGAAAAACATAGAAATACCCCTAAAAATCATATCGAAACCCTTCCCAACGACATCATCCAAAAAATAAAAAACAAAAATAGATTAAACTTCAATAGTTCTTGATTCATTTCACAAATTAGTAGTGATTTTTAATAAATATAAAAATCTTACACAAAGTTCTACTAAAAGTAGTTTTATTTTGGCAGACTAGTTTCGATTATTTTAAATAATCATTCTCAATGCCATAAAAGATGAATTATGAATTAAATTGATATTTTTTATGACATTTGTAATATAAAAATAATAATAATAATAATAATTATTTTTATATTACAAATGTCATAAAAAATATCAATTTAATTCATAATTCATCTTTTATGGCATTGAGAATGATTATTTAAAATAATCGAAACTAGTCTGCCAAAATAAAACTATTTTTAGTAGAACTTTATGTAAGATTTTTATATTTATTAAAAATAGATTAATTAAAATATATCAACACACACTTTTTCCCCCCACCAAAAATAGAATAAACATTCTACAGCGAGAAATAAAAATAGATGTAGCCAAATTTAGAGAGGAAAAACTGGTAAAACAAAATAATGGAAAACTCTAATAATCCTTACTTGATTCCAAACAACCTATTAAATACGAGACAGACTATACCGACACTCAACGACGACAACAACAAGACATACGAAACTGAAAAGGAAAAAGCAGACATTATCGCAAAAATTTTCGAAAAACAATTCACGAACGACACTATTACTGACAAGGACCTAATACAAAGAGCAGAGAACGCTACAAAAAATATACGACAAAACTCACCGCCGATCACAACTGATCCACAAATAGGTTTAGTAGAATTGAAAACAAAAATTCACTGGCTGAAAAACAAAAAGGCACCAGGCCACGATAACATTTGCAACTATGTGGTGAAAAAGCTACCCGAATCATACCTAAACCTACTAAGATATATATACAATGTGGCGTACGAATATTGTCACTTTCCAATCTCTTGGAAAGTCTCCAAAGTAATTCCAATACACAAAGCAAACAAACGACATAACAATCCGACAAGTTACAGACCGATACATTTACTATCAACACTTAGCAAAATTTTTGAAAGCCTAATACTTGACAGACTAAACGACCACACTGACAAACACAAAATTCTACAAGACAGACAATTTGGATTCAGAAGCGAACATTCATCACCACTACTCTTAGCCAGACTAACTGAACAAATAACCACAAACTTCAATCGAAAACAACTAACAGGGATAGTCTCACTTGACCTGGAAAAAGCGTTCGATAAGGTTTGGCACGACGGACTAATACTAAAGCCGGGTTTATGCTCAGTTAAGAAATAACGAATAATGAATAACAAATAACCTCGAAAAGATAAATGCATTGTTTGCCATATGACCGTTCATGCTGCATTAAAGAATAATTATTAAATAACCACTAAGGAGCCAAGATGGGAATATTCATCTATTTTCCTTAATGTTATCTTATTTGCAGAGACGCATGCGCATTGAGAACAAATTAACGGTGAGTTCGTTTTGTGCGGACCAATGTGAGAATAATTTCTCAGTTGATCGTTCGTTTTGTTGCGTCGACTGATCCATATCCAATTGGTGTCATATGTCATTTTGTATTGGTATTTTCTAAAGTGTGTTCATAATGAGTAGCATTGTTGAAATTAATGATGAATACCTTATTAAATTGGTGCAAAAGTTTCCACAACTTTACAACAAATTAAACCAGTCATTCAGGGACAAAATTTGCTAAGAAAACGCATGGAGATCCATTGCCACACTTTTAAACGCAACTCCCGAGCAAGGTGAACAAAGGTGGATTACTCTGCGAAATAAATACTCAACGATGAGGCGAAAAATACAAGGTGCTCCCTCTGGATCCGGATCAGATATTATGTATTCTTGGCCGCTGTTCGAAATGATGGGATTTCTTGAGAATTTTGTGACCACAAGGAAAAGCCATGGAAACGCCACACCGTCGTCTTGCTTAATTAATAGAGCAACGACCCCAAGTCAGGCAACTGTACCGGAATGGGAGGATGAACTGCACCCGGACGAACCGGTAATAATAGTATCGCCATCCCCATCGCTACTTGATTCGTGGGAACCGATACCTTCCGAACCATCGCAATTTTCACCTGGGTCAAGTGGATCTTCTGCATTATTTTCTCCACCAGAGCGCTCAAGAGAAAGTGGAAGCGAAATTCAGTCACGACCAGGATCCAGCCAGTCGAGTCATCACGTAGAAAGGACCGGTCTTTTCCGAACGATTGCCGATGGGCAGAAAAAACGCAAATGGACAGCCACACCTCAAGCATCACCTGATAGTGACATAGGGAAACTGACTCACGCATCGACTGTAGGCATTTCAGCCATCTCAAAATATTTTGCCAGCAAGACGGATAATGCCGATGATATCGTTAGTTCCTTATCAAACTCTATAGCTTTCGTAGTAAGGCGCATTCGAGGTGAACGCCGAAGGGCACAAGCTATGAAAGAGCTGATGGCGAAAGCTTTGGCCTACAAATCGGATTCCGACACAGACTGAAGTAGTTTCTTTTTTTGTAATATTTTTTTTTCTGATTTTATAAATAAATAATAATTTTTCTTATATATTAATTTTATTTTAAAATCATTTCCCATTAATATAAAATGCTTATATATTTAAGTTCGGTGTTGCCCCGCGATTTACATATTCTTGCTGCCACGGTAAACATCCCACAGATGAGATAAAATAATCCGATAAGATTTCGCGTATTTCCTTTACTCTAGCAGAGCTGTTGTTGGATCCTGTGCGCCCTATAGATGCTAAAACCGCGCCGCCTCTTCGCCATGCTCCTGGGATGATTTCGCCGTCATCATCTTCATAATCAACGAATCCCGTTGGACAATAACGACGATCTTTCTCAGGGATGTCAGATTCTGCCCTTTGTACGTAATTATGGAGAACCACACCAGCTTTTACAATATCCTCGCACATCTCGATTTCTGCGATGATCGGATTGCGAAAAATACGCCACCTTTGTGCAAGAATGCCAAAAGCGTTTTCGATCATTCGACGTGCCCTAGACAGTCGGTAATTGAATATATTTTTTCTTTCACCCAGATGTTGGCCAGGAAACGGTCGCATTATCCTACGGTGCAGTGGAAAAGCCTGGTCTGCAACAAAAAATAACGGCACGGAAACTTCTGTCCTTGGCAAGTGACAATCGTCTGGGAAATCCACTGTTTCGTTTAGAATCGCATTTCCGAAACCCGATTTTCGAAAGACACTGCTGTCGTGGTTTGATCCAGGTGCTCCTATATCCACACACGTGAATTTGTAGAACGCATCACATGACGCCATTAATACCATACTAAAAACATTGATATTTTATAAGAACCGTACAACAGCGATAAGTAAAGTGCACACAAACCTATACGAAGAATGGTAATTAAAATAATCAGTTCCGGAGTGTTTTGGCGATTGGATCAAAATATGCTTTCCATCAATTGCACCACAACAATTAGGCATATTCCACCTTTTGTAAAACGAATCAGTGATATTTTTAAAATCATCTTTTGAAGGAAATGGCAGGTAATCAAGCGATAACACATTCCACAATATTTTTAAAGTTTCCTTTAAAATGCAATGTATTGTGGATTTGCCCAAATGGAAATTAAATGCCATCTCCTGCATCGAGCAGCCTTCAGATAAATAACTAAAATTGAAGGTTAAGTTAAAAATTCCATGCAACTACTGCATATTTCGCAACTACTCACTGTAACGTTATGCATAACCGTTGTTCGGACGATATTGTATAAATTGTATGCCGTTTTATTATAAACGGTTTCACTACATCCAGTAGGTGATCAAACATCTCTCGCGACATCCTGGTGTATTTAAAGAACTGCTCAGGATCAACGACTTTCATGTGCCGAAACAATGCAGCAAAATTTCCCATTTTCAAACGTCTTTGGTTTATGGGCCTTACAGCAAATCTTCGCTTGTTTTTTATTTTTTTATTTTTTAACAATAAAATTACTGTATTTAAAGTAAGTACCATTACAAATGCAGCCGCAGTATCATCAACTTCAGTTAGATCCATAATTCAAAATCACATAGTAATTACCTGTGATTACCTATTACTGTTATTAATCGAATTGAAATACACTCGAAAAAACATGATGCGATACCAACAACTTAACATTCAACAATAACAATAACAAACTGTCACAATAGCGAGGTCTGCAGACCTTGAGATTAGAATGAAACAGAATACGGCGAAATTCGTTAAGAAAACTGTTTCAAGGTCTGCAGAACCCTATTGGTGAATGGAGAAAACTTAATTAATTTTAACAGATTTTGTTTTTACAGGTCGTTCGATTCATTACCCACTTATAACCACTCACTTGTCGAACGCACTAATTTAGTGTAGTAAAAGTCGAGCATGAACGGGTATCTTATTTGTTATTTCTTATTTATTTTTTTGAGGTTATTTGTTATTTGTTATTCGTTATTTCTTAACTGAGCATAAACCCGGCTTAAGACTGACTGACTACAAATACCCACCAAGACTCATAAAGATCATACAAGCATACATTACAGACAGAACTTTTTACGTCCAAATAGAACACGAACAGTCGAATATACAGGGTGAAATCGGGTGTGCCGCAGGGGTCCGCCCTGGGACCTGCCCTGTTCTCCCTATTCATCAACAACCTACCTGAACCAGACGATCATAGATGCACAATCGCACAGTATGCATGTGACACGGCAGTAGTGGCATCTTCTCACAACAGAAAGCTATTAAAAAACTTACTGAAAAAACATAGTGATCAGGTAATAAACCACCTAAAAGCATGGGGTATGCAAACAAACACACATAAAACAGAAGTAATAATATTTTCTAAAAATAAAATAAAACAAACAGAGCACATCAACATAAACAATGAAATTATTAAAACAAAAAACAATATTAAATACTTAGGCCTCATACTAGATACTAAACTTTCCTTTACTAAACATACAGCTAATATTAAAACTAAAGCCATAAACCGACTCAAAAAACTTTACCCAATCCTAAAACATGCCTCACTATCAACAAGAACGAAAACCCTAATCTACAAACAATACTGCAGACCTCTACTTACATACGCATCAATCGCATGGTACCCAATCACAACAATCACAAATAAAAAATCATTTCAAATAATCCAAAACCAATTCCTCCGCCTAACAAGCAACTCCCCAAAATCCACCAGAATATCCGACTTACACAACCTTACCGGCACTCCAACACTGGAGGAACATCTAATCAAACTGCATAGTAAAACAATCGGACAAATCTATCAACACACAAATACAACACTCACCAACACAACCACAACAAAATTCCACAACCCCCCCAAATATAAATCCCTAAACTATTATCTCTCCAACCCAACATAGTTAACCAACACTCCTAACCCATCATAGAGATCTACTCATAAAAAAAAAATAAAAAAAAAAATAATAATAAAAAAGTCAGACAACAAGTCAACGCCAGGTACCCACCTAAAACTCAGACATGATGCAAGTAAAGCGCAAGCTTTAATACGCCTCAAACAAAAATGCCCCGGCATCACCAAGACTACGCATCAGAAAATCAGACAAGAGTCATTCGCAGTCGAGCATTCGCAGTCGAACGATCTCTCTGAGCTCTCTACGGTATAACCGGGACTAACCTACTTGACGACCTTAAAACCGAATACCATACCTATCAGCTGCGGAGTGAAAAACTCTCAAGAGTTGTCTTAAGAGGAATCCCTAACGAGATTGATCCAAAAGATGTGCAAATCGACACCGGAGTGAATCTATCAATAACTTTTATCAATAACTTTTCCACCACGGAAAATATAGAAAATATTTTATTTTTATTTATAACTAATTAATTATTAATCCACAGTGTATTAAATTACAATATATTAAATTATTGACGTAAACCAGCGTTTTAATACCATAAAATTAAGCAAATAGTTTATATTTGTATATTTAAAATCGCTATTAGCGCTGCTGACGTACCTTACCAAATGAGTTTTATTTCAAATTAAAGATATTTTAATTACCTATCCAAATCTGTGATCGGTTTTTCGGCAGCCCCCACACAAGTAAAGATATTCCGCCTAATACATTTAATTAGCAACTAATTATAATCAGACTCCCTGACGTACCACCTTACCAAATATGTTATATATCAAATTAAACGTCCTTTTTCCACCATTTCAAATCACTAATGGATTTTTTGACAACCCCCACAGGAGGGTGGTAAATCAATTATTAAGACATGTACTACTGGTTGCATAAGAAGAAATTTATCAATTTTATCAATAAGTCCAATTACCTGATGTCAGACGTACCTTACCGAATGAGTTTTATTTCAAATTAAAGATATTTTAATTACCTATCCAAATCTCTGATCGGTTTTTCGGCAGCCCCCACACGAGTAAAGATATTCCGCCTAATACACTTAATTAGCAACTAATTATAATCAGACTCCCTGACGTACCTTACCAAATATGTTATATATCAAATTAAACGTCCTTTTTCCACCATTTCAAATCACTAATGGATTTTTTGATAACCCCCACAGGAGGGTGGTAAATCAATTATTAAGACATGTACTACTGGTTGCATAAGAAGAAATTTATAAATTTTATCAATAAGTCCAATTACCTGATGTCAGACGTACCTTACCAAATGAGTTTTATTTCAAATTAAAGATATTTTAATTACCTATCCAAATCTCTGATCGGTTTTTCGGCAGCCCCCACACGAGTAAAGATATTCCGCCTAATACATTTAATTAGCAACTAATTATAGGCTGAGGTCCGAAAATTACTGACAGTACTGGATTACTAATTAGACGTTCCAAAATCTACTGGTGAGTACTGACAGTGTATTGGTGGTTGCAGAAAACTACTAAACGTTCTGAAAACGTTTTGCTAAATTTCTACTGATATTGCTGTAAGTAAATAGGTAGTGTGGTGTCAGTAAGTGCTGAATGTTGCCTATACAATATTACACACAACACATGGCACGCTGAATATAACCTAACAAATGTTAAGAATTTTTGTATGTGTTGTTTTTCCGCATTGTGGGAACCGACCTTAATTTATAAATGACGTATGAGTTAGGGAAATTTTAAGAAGGAAGTGGGGAGAAAGAGAGTTGTTGAAGAAGAACGAACGAACGTAAGGAGAGGAACGGTTGTGAAAGGGAAAGAATAAAGTTGTTTTATTGTTAAGTAACGCGTTTTAATTAAGTTAACGGCTCGACTATCACAAAAAGTGATCCGGACAAGATTTTAACAATTCAGAAGTGGGATTGGGACTTGTTTTGCAAGTGTACGGTGCAAATAAAACGTCTACGAAGAAAAACGGGCGCGGCTCGGGAACGACGCCATTGGGAAGAGAACGAAGTCACGTACGCATTTTTTTTTATTCGGTCCAGGATTGAAATCGAACTATCATCATGAGTGAATTAACAGAGTTAGTGAAAGTTATGGTGGCTCAGCAAGCAGAGTTAATGGCACATTTGAAAGCGCAATCGGTAAATACCGTGAGTACGCCGACTTTTAACATTATGCCGGATTTGAACAAAAGCATTAGCGATTACGACGGGGATGGCGACGCTATGCACGCAAGGGCTTGGATTGGTAATCTGGAAAGCATGTCGACTCTACATAAATGGCCGGAGGCTTTTATTTTGGAAACCGCACGAGCTCATTTGACTGCAGCTGCGAAAAATTGGTATGTAGCTCGTAAAGACAACTTGCTGACTTGGAAGGATTTTAGGACAGCGTTCCACAAAACTTTCGTAAAAGAAACTTCATTAGCAGATCGATGGAAGCAAATGGAAGCTAGAGTACAAGGTCGTACGGAAAGTCTAAATGCGTATTTTCATGAGAAGATGAAGTTATGTACGCAATTGAAATTGAGTTTTAACGAGTCTAGAGAGCGAATTTTGGTGGGATTGTGGTCGGAAAATCTGTGTTCTTCAGTTATGGCTCGAACGCATGTAGACGAGGATGATTTGTTACACGATATGCAACAATGTGAACGAGTAAACAACGCCAGAGCCGAAAGATTACGGGATGTTAAAAAGATTCGGGAGAATGACAAGCCCATGTTTCCTGTCAAATATGAGAGACCATCTGAAAAACCTAAGAACGCAAGCACGCAGCGGTTTGTTTTCAACGCTAACAATGCGCAATCAGAAGCAAGAAGACTACCACCGAAAAACGAACAAGGTGAGCCAAAATGCTTTAATTGTAACGAGTATGGTCATTTGTCGCGCGATTGTCAAAGCCCACGTATGTCAATTACCTGTAGAATATGTCGCAAAGAAGGGCATTTAGCCAAAAATTGCACTCAGGCTTCCTCTACGTCCACCAACCAAGAGGAAAGAATTAAACAAGAAATTGTTTGTGTGCAAAACGATTCAGGGAATGATTACGTTAAGGAAATGAAATTAAACGGGAAATATGTCGTCGAAGGCTTGATCGATACGGGTAGTGCCGTTTGTCTCATAAGATCGTCAATCGTCGAGAAATATAAGCTAAGTCGAGAGACGTGCGCGCAGCAATTATATGTTTACGGTACGACCAGAGAACCATCAGTAACGGTAACCGAGAAGGTCACATGTTTATTGACTATAGATAGCGTTTCTGAAAATGTTGACATATTAATTGTGCCTGACCAATTGCAAAATTATGACATTATCGTAGGACGCAGCTTTACCGATATTGCACGAGTAACTTTCGTAAAAACGCGAACGGGTATGACATTTTTGTACGTTGACGAATGGCCGTTTGAACAACTTGATTGTTTCATCAATGAAAACTTGACAAAAAGTTCTGTATATTCGCTTGAAGATCGAGTTTTACAAAAGAAATCTGTCAACTTGGTTAGTGTAAATACGACCGAAGAAACGTTTCAGACGTTAGTTAGAAACGATGCCGATGAGGACGTTTGGTTGAAGAAGGGCGATTGTGTGGGGAAAATTACTCCTCCTATTTATCCGATTCGTGAAGAAAACTGCGAAGATTTGTCGATAAAGTCTATAGAGGCCGGAATGATTAACCTAAGTACCGAAACACCTGAAGAAATAAAAGCATCGCTAGTGAGACTGTTCAATGATTATCGTGATTGTTTCGCCTTCAATTTGAACGAGTTAGGTTGTACAGACAAGATGTTCATGACCATTAGTGACAACGACGTACCAGTACGAATGAAGCCGTACAAAGCGAGTTTAAGCGAACGAGAAACCATATCGCGTATTGTATCTGAATGGAAAGAGCACGGTATTGTTACGAAAACCCAAAGTAGTTATGCCAGTCCAGTTATTTTAATAAAGAAAAAGAACGGGGAAAATCGAGTGGTTATTGATTACCGAACACTAAACGCTCAGACGAAAAAAATTGTCTATCCATTGCCAACGATTGATGAACAATTCGAAAGTTTGTCGGGAAGTAACATTTTTGCGACTCTGGATTTAGCAAGTGGCTTCTTGCAGATTCCGTTAGACGAAAGCTCAAAGGAGAAAACTGCATTTATAACGCCGGACGAAACGGGTCAGTTAGAGCGAATGATGTTTGGTTTAACGAATGCTCCTTACGAATTTTGCAGGCTTATGCATATAGTTTTAGGACCTCTACGCAATCGAGTTTGTATGTGCTATGTAGACGACATATTGATAGGTGCGCGAGATTGGCCGGACTTGATTGAAAAACTTGAACTCGTGTTAAAGGCATTTCGAGAAGCTAAATTGACATTACGACTTTCAAAGTGCGCGATCGGACTTAAAACCGTGGAGTACCTAGGATTTATCGTTTCGTCGGATGGAATGCAACCGGGAAAAGGAAAAGTTGATGCAATAGAAAACTTTCCGCGTCCAGAAAATTTGCATGAACTGCGTCGATTTTTGGGACTAGCGAGTTATTTTCGTAGATTTGTGCCGAAGTACGCCGAGCGGTCGCGAGTGATGAGTGATTTGACGCGTAAGAACGTAAACTTTGAATGGAATGAAGAACACGAGAACGCGTTTGTCGATCTAAAGTATCTTTTATGTAACGAACCGGTTCTAAAGTTGTATAATCCAAAATCTGTTGTCACAGAATTGCACACCGACGCAAGTGCCAAAGGAATTGCGGGTATATTGTTGCAGAGCGACGACTCCGGACAACTTCACCCAATATATTATGTTTCGAAAAAGACAACTGATGCCGAATCCCGATACCATTCCAGTAAACTCGAACTGATGGCTATTGCATGGACAGTAGAAAAACTTAGAAATCTGCTCATAAATTTGAAATTTACGATTATAACGGATTGTCAAGCATTGATTTATATGAACACAACGAAATCGAAAAACTCGCAGGTATGTCGCTGGTTCAATTTACTACAAGACTTTGAGTTCACAGTTAAACATCGCCCAGGTTCTAAAATGTGTCACGTAGACGCACTATCACGAGCACCAACGCAAGAAGCAACGGATACACTTAATGAAGTTTACGAGCGATTAGAAGTACTACAGATTATGGATGACGATGATTACATTTTGTTAATTCAGTACAGCGATGGAAAGTTGAGGCAATTGATCGAACTATTCAAGAAAGAAGACAGAAGTAAACACGAAGACAACCAGAACAGTGGCTATGTATTTGAAGATTCTAAACTATACAGAAGAGTGGAAGTTGATGGGGATGAAAGATACTTGTACGTTATTCCGTCAAGCATGAGAAAGTCGATCGTAATTCGACATCACGATTTGATGGGTCATTTTGGAGCTGAACGCACTACGAAGAAGATTATGGAAAGCTATTGGTTTGCAAACATGAGAAGATATGTGAAAAGACACATTCGAGGATGTGCGGAATGTTTGATATCTAAAGTGCCAGGAGGCAAAAAACCGGGCGAATTACACCCACCGGAACCACCCAGACGACCATTTGAACGGGTGCACATAGACCACATAGGACCTATTATAACATCGGAGAGCGGGAATACTTACGTATTGGTTATTATTGACGCTTTGACCAAGTTTGTTTGTCTGTATGCTGTTTCAAGCACAAAAACCAACGAAAATCTCACGAAGATACAGCAGTTTGTCGATACTTACGGAATTCCGAAGAGAATTGTGTCGGATAGAGGTACTGCATTTACGTCTTCAGAATTTACATCCTTTTGCGAAAAATTAGGAGTGAAACACACTCTCACCTCTTCTAGATGGGCACAATCTAACGGACAGGTTGAACGCGTGATGCGAACGCTGATTCCAGTGATCACAACTACAATGGAAACGGAAGAAAGATGGGACGATAAGCTACTTCAGACTCAAAGAAATTTGAATACTCATGTCAACGAAACCACTAACAGGACTCCATTCGAAGCTCTTTATGGATATCTTCCAAAGTTTGGCGACGCTATTTTAAGTAACGCGGTTGAGTTACACGACCCTTCATGGAGACCACCAATGGAAATTCAAAATCAAATTCGAGAAAGAATTGTCGAACAACAGAAGAAATACAAAAGTCGATTCGATTCCAAACGATATCAAGGCGTAAGGTACAATGTAGGCGATATTGTAGCTATGAAAGCGGCAACGGTTTCGACGGGCGGGCAGTCAACAAAACTCCAGCCCAAATACCGAAGTCCATTGGAAATTGTGGAAGTTCTTCCAAATGATACTTATCGAGTGACCAGCTTAGATGATCGACGACGCTACACGACAACGGCCAACGTCGCCCAATTGAAGATCTTTCGGAACGATCCAGATACTGACGAAGATACAGATGTAGATGACGACGACGACGCTCAGCAATCACCGAATAGTGCCGTGAGTGACGGAAGTGAAAGCGGAGAAGTGCGTGATACGGGAGTGAATAAGGGCAATTATCGTTCGAGTGAAAGTGCGCAACCTGAACAAAGTGATGGTTCCGAAACCAAACAACGCGTTACCCAAAGAGGCAGGAAGACGAAACCGCCTAAGCATTTGTCAGATTATTGTTTAGAGTAACTTAAGAAATGTTTTCTTTCTATTTATTAGTTTTGTTTTTTTTATAAGTTTTAGAGCGAGGCCGCTCAAAATGTCAGGACGGCCGAGTGTTAAGAATTTTTGTATGTGTTGTTTTTCCGCATTGTGGGAACCGACCTTAATTTATAAATGACGTATGAGTTAGGGAAATTTTAAGAAGGAAGTGGGGAGAAAGAGAGTTGTTGAAGAAGAACGAACGAACGAACGTAAGGAGAGGAACGGTTGTGAAAGGGAAAGAATAAAGTTGTTTTATTGTTAAGTAACGCGTTTTAATTAAGTTAACGGCTCGACTATCACAAAAAGTGATCCGGACAAGATTTTAACACAAATTTGATTGTAGCTGCGAATCGAATAAGTTTTTAGTGTCCAGTAATTATAATAATGCCGGAGTCGCAAACGTATGAATTTTATGATGGTGAAAGCAATCAATCATTTGATATTAATTTAACAGAGAAGCAATATCAAAGAGCACTATCAGGTATGGTTATTTATTAATCAAAAAACAAATATCGGTAAAAAATACATAATTTTTGTGGTAGACTTATCTTATACAACCAAACTATTGGAAGCAGCCAAATTAAAATCAACAAAAGAAAATCTGGAAGAAGCCGAGGAAGAAGAGATTCTTTTGGAAGTGGATAATGAAGCTAGCAGTAGTAGCAGTAAGTAACAATTAAAATATATAAGTAACATTTCTTTAATTTTTAATAATATAGGTTTTAGTGGGACCCATTTTATTTGGACTGATGAATCTACTAAATTATTTATTGAGCAATATCGAACGTACGAATCATTATTATCAGCAGGAAAATTATCTTACAAAGTGATGTGGGAGAAAATTTCTAAATATTTAATAAAAAATAAATATAATGTTTCAAGTAAGCAATGCACTACAAAATTTGCATCTTTGAAACGGATGTACAAAAACATTAAAGACGCCAATGGAAAGTCAGGAAATTCTAGAAGAACCTGGAAGTATTACGACGTATGTTTTAATTTATTATTTTATATTAAATAATAGACCTTATTTAGAATTCACATTTACATTTGATACCTAAAATTAATTTGTTTATAGTTTTTACGCAGTTGATGGACGAACTTTTTCATAAAAAACCTTGGGTGGAACCATTATCTACACTATCGTCAAATATTGACGATCCTAAGAATACGGAATCAGATTCCGAATCAGAATGTTCAAAGCCAGGTAAGTTTTAAACAAGGTTTTTATAATTTTATTAATGGCATTTACTGATTTTTAAATTTTGCAGCACCAAAACTCAAAAAGATTGATACATTTATGGAAAATCTTATATTAGAAAAAGAAAAACAACGAATTGACAAAAGAATACAACACGCTGAAAAAATGAAAGAACTCGATTTATTGAATGAAACACTAAGAAAGTTGGCCGAAAAATAAATAAATTATATATTTATGTGTTTTTAATTATTATTCTTGAGAATAATTTTTATTTTAGAGGCTGTTTTTTATTTTAGAGACTGTTTTTTATTTTTGAGAATGTTTATTTTTATTTTAAAGGCTGTTTTTTCGTTTTAAAACTTTTTATGTTTACGTAAATTATGTATTTAATTTTAATATTTTTAATTTTTATGTTGAAATAAAACACAAATTTTCTAGTGTAACTTTATTTTATTACTTATATTATGTTATTTAAAGCAAGATTTTGCGCAATTGTATTTCTTTTTTCAATACCCAGCATACGAAAATGTGCGTTGATTGGTTCATATGCTAGTCTTTCGTGTACTTGTCTTTCAATAATTATAGGAATATCAATCAAATCATTTCTTAAAAGGCAGATATTGTGCAGAACGCAACAGGCCATTATATGCTGCGGGATAAGATCTGTTCTAGTCATCGGGAGTTTATCAAGCAATCTACGAAACCGTCCTTTTAATAGAGCCAATGATCGCTCTACCACCATACGTGTAGACGAAAGTGACGTATTAAAATTTCTTTGAATAAAGTTTAATCTGCCTGTATCGCGATAAGGAACCATTAGATGCCGCTGAATCATATATGCGGAATCGCCAATTAAATGGGAATCATGCGGAAATTTTTCAGGATTATTACAAATTTCTTGAAGACCAGATAGTCTAAATATTCGCTGATCGTGAACAGAACCTGGATATCCGACGTAACAATGAATAAATTTTCTCGTATTTTCACAGACAACCTAAAGCATAAAATGATGTATTACAAATTATTAAGAAATTTGAATAAAACATACTTGAAGTTGAATAGAATGAACATTTTTCCTATTAATATACGCTTCTGGATTATTTGTAGGGGCTGCAATTCTAATATGAGTTCCATCTACGGCTCCTATTACTTTAGGAAACCGTGTAGTGGCTTCAAACATATTATTAATGTGATTTACTTCATTATTTTCTGGCCACATAATGAATTGAGATCGTATTTGTAATAGTGCTGCTGCCACTCTACGAGCACTTCGTACCAATGTTGCTTTTCCCACATCAAAACGATCACAAATAGACCAAAAATGTTATTAATTAATAGAGTACTTTTTGTTTATTAAAAATATTTATTACCTGTAAGAATCTGGGGTGCAAAATAACCACAATGCTAATAAAAATTGTTTTGTTGGATCTATGGTGTCTCTTCCTGATGTAACAAGATTTTGGTTCTGTTTCTTAGCTAGCATAGGACCAATTATAGTTAACACAAAGTTAAAAGTTGCTCTAGTCATTCTACAAAAACATAAAAAATTACAGTTTCTATTCTAAAAAAATATGCCAATATGTAAACCAACAAAAAAATAATACAGTATTGCCCGATTTTATAAACAATATTTCTTCAATAAGACTGGCCTAAGCCTCGTTTTTATCTTTCTAATAACACCCGAAGCGTAAGACACACAAACGTTTGTTAACAAACAAACTTCGTTATACACAAACTTACCGAAAATGACTTTTAAACTCCGACTCTGAGTATAAACGTACAGTGTTTTCAATGTAGTTATTAATTCTCGGACGTTTTTCTTGTGGATCACGAAGATGCCGGTTTGCCACAATAAAATATATATCATCCTGGTCCGATTCTGAACTCGAAGTATCTAATATATCGTTAATTATATTTTGAACAACAATTGGTATTACGGCATGTTCCATTTTCTAAGATTTAGGTTATGTTATGTGTTTACCAATAATAGCAATTTCGTTTTGGCGCACCAGTGTGCACTATTGCACCAAATTGAAATCGCTATAAACATAATAATTTTAGCGTTCCGAAATGCAATAGTAATTCATGTACTTTCAATTTCGGAACGGGTTTTTTCAGTTCTTTCAGCATTAGTAAAATCAGTAAAGTTAGTAAATTTCGGACCTCAGCCATAATCAGACTCCCTGACGTACCTTACCAAATATGTTATATATCAAATTAAACGTCCTTTTTCCACCATTTCAAATCACTAATGGATTTTTTGACAACCCCCACAGGAGGGTGGTAAATCAATTATTAAGACATGTACTACTGGTTGCATAAGAAGAAATTTATCAATTTTATCAATAAGTCCAATTACCTGATGTCAGACGTACCTTACCAAATGAGTTTTATTTCAAATTAAAGATATTTTAATTACCTATCCAAATCTGTGATCGGTTTTTTGGCAACCCTCACAGTAGGGCGGTTATTTCATTATTTGCATAAGTTAATCTATCAATAACTTTGTACATATTGTCAATTGTCAAAAATAAAATAATGAATAAAAATTCCAATTTTAACAAAGTACTGTACAAAAATTGCATTTTTGTTACTGAAAATGATGATTATAATTTATATCAATTTATATATTTGTTTATTTTTAAAGCAAACTGATTGTTAATTATATTACAGATTTTCGTTTGAATAGTTGATCGGTCTTCGCATAGATGGCTACAAATATTAAAGTAAATTTTGTAATATATATTAGGTATATGTGTAATATAATATTGATAAAATATTATACAACAACAATAATGTGAATGTGCTGATTAATTTATTTATGTTTTAGTTATACATTTTTAGAATATGTTCTACTTTATTAAGTATCTAAATATATTAGTTAAATACGAAAGTACATAATATAATATTACATTAATATAAACACTCTACAACAAAATACAATTAGTTTATATTAATAAACTAATGTCGTTACTAAATGGGTAATTACAACAATGCCTAATTAGATTATTAGAAATATAAATTAAACAAATTTGTTTTCAAAAAAAGGGCGATTGGTGCGGTACGAGCATGTAATGAGACACGTGGCCAATTTATCAGTTCGTATTTTTTAGTTCCAAAACCGAATGGAAATAAACGTTTTATTTTAAATTTAAAGAAATTAAATGTGTTTATTGAAAATCTTCACTTTAAGATGGAAGATATACGAACGGCTACAAAACTTAATACAGATGGATGTTTTATGTGTACCATAGATCTAAAAGACGCCTTTTTGCTTGTCAATATTAGTAATAATTCTAGAAAATATTTAAGATTTATTTTCGAAAATCAATTAATGGAGTTTACTTGTTTACCATTTGGACTATGTTCCAGCCCATATATTTTTACAAAATTGATGAAACCTGTCGTTCAGTCACTAAGACAAGGGGGAGTATTACTAACAATATATCTAGATGACATTTTATGTTTTGGGAATACGTACGACGAATGATTGAAAAATGTTCAGATAATTATAGATAAGTTAAATTTTTTAGGGTTTATCATTAATTGTAAAAAGTCGGATTTAGTGCCCAAAAACAGAGCAACATACTTAGGTTTCATTTTAGATTCCAACCAATTTTCTCTAGAATTAACAGTGCAAAAGAGGAACAAATTAATTAACCTAATTAAAAAATTTCAGAAGATTCAGAAATGTAAGATCCGAGATTTTTCGGTACTTCTAGGTAACTTAGTAGCGGCCTGTCCAGCCCTCTCTTACGGTTGGTTATACTGCAAGGAATTAGAGACAGAGAAATATGTAGCTTTGATTTTAAATAATGGCAACTATAATCAGGTTATGTCCATATCCGGTCATCTACTACCAATGTTTAGTTGGTGGTTACAAAAGCTTCCTAGAGGCAACAACCCCTTAAGAAAGTTTGTTTTTAAACTCGAAATATTTACGGATGCCTCTCGTACTGGCTGGGGAGCATCATGTAATAATCAGAGAGTACATGGTTTCTGGAATGATAAGGAAAGACAATTGCATATAAATGTTCTGGAACTACTGGCAGTATTTCTGGCATTAAAATCTTTTTGTTCAGAATGTTCGAATTGCGAAATTTTACTCAGAGTCGATAATACGACTGCCATTTCTCATATTAATAAAATGGGGGGCGTGAAATATCAGAAGTTAAATAGCATATCTAAAGCAATCTGGCAATGGGCGGAAAGGAGTAATATCTGGCTCTTTGCATCATACATAGCATCTAAGGAGAATGTCGAAGCTGATGGAGAATCTAGAATTACAAATATAGACACAGAATGGGAACTTTCAGAAGAAGCATACGAGTCAATTAAGGCTAGATTTGGTCTACCAAAAATCGACTTGTTTGCTTCAAGGATAAATAGTAAATGCAAATTATTTTATTCATGGCAAAGAGATCCAGATTCTCTAGCAGTGGACGCGTTTACTCAAAATTGGGCAACAAAATTATTTTACGCTTTTCCGCCATTTATTATAATTTTAAGAGCTATTAGAAAAATTATAACTGATCAAGCAGAGGGAATTCTAGTGGTGCCGTTGTGGCCATCGCAACCTTGGTATCCCCTTTTTTGCTCATTGTTGCTAGAAGAACCTATTACATTTAACCCATCTAATAATTTATTAATGTCTCCATGTAGGTCGCTGATTCACCCAATGTCGGATTCTCTTTCATTGGTGGCCGGGAGGTTATCCGGGAAGCTTATATCCAAAGGAATATAGCGATATCTTCTATAGAAGTTTTAATGACTTCAATAGCTGAAGCCACTATTAAACAATATACGGTTGCTTATAAAAGCTGGTGGTTATTTTGTCAGGAGTTGAATCATAATCCATTCAAGGTAACTCTAACATTACCAAATCTTAAAGGATATGCTCAAGAACTCTGCTGCTTCATGTCACCCATCTACATCCAACATTCCATCGTTTGCTTCAGCAGTAAAGAAACCAGCGCACAGCATAGTCATCAAGCCATTGAACACCAAACAAGTAACCAAAAAAACTAAAACTGATCTGATTAATGCAATAAACCCAGCTGACATCAACTTACCTATCTCAAGCGTTCACAACGTCAGCAATGGTGGTCTACTCATCAGCTGCACATCGAAGGAAGAAAGCGACGAATTTCGTAAAATTGCGTCAGAAAAACTCGCTGACAATTATTCTGTCAAACTGGTGAAGCCATTGAATCCTCGTATACGTTTGTCCGGACTTAATGAGGAACTAAATTCTGATACTTTAACTAGTTACTTAAAACTTCATAACCCCACTTTATTTATCGGTGATTGTACTGTCAAGGTTATTTCCATTAAGCCTACCAAAAAAAATCCCAATTTGTATCAGTCTGTTATTCAATTGGATACCAATTCTTATACTAGAGTTCTGTCTGCTGGCAAAGTTCGTATCGCTTATGATGAATGTAAGGTGTTTGATGCTTTGGATATGAGACGGTGTTTTAATTGTTCTGGTTTTCACCACTTAGCCAAGAACTGCTCCAAAAAGGCTGTGTGTCCCAGGTGTTCTGCTGATCATGCCGTCGATAAATGTGAAGCGACTGCGCTTTGCTGTACCAATTGCAACCTGCTTAACAGTAAATCTACGACACAAGTTAGTATTGACCACGCTGCGTGGGATGTAAACAATTGTCATTATTACCAGCAGTCCCTTATGAAATTCAGAGCTTCGGTACTTGGAAACGCATAGCAAAGAAATTCAAATACTTCCGCCTCTTCTATGTACTGCTACTATCAGAACGTTCGTGGTCTTAATACTAAAATTAATTTAATTTATACTGCCATGTCTTATGTAACCTACGATGTCATCGCCTTTTCCGAAACTTGGCTTAACCACTCAGTACTAAATACGGAGCTATGCGATCCCAATCGATATCAAATTTTTAGAACCGACAGAGACTTCGCTTATACGCATACCTCTCGTGGTGGAGGGGTGTTACTTGCTGTTAATAATAAACTTCATTCTAGTCAATTAAATGTCAATTCTATCTGTGATATTCCATTCCCAAAGCTGATCGATCTGCTTATAGTAAAAATCTCAATGTTTCCCACCCCAATTTATGTGGTTTTGTTATACATACCCCCACAGTCTACAGTCACTGATTATGAAATTCTTTTTGAATGCTTGGAAGTAATGTTGTGTGCCACTGACAATCGTCTACTACTTCTTGGCGATTTTAATATATCCAGTTATGTCCATGAACGTCACTCCCCCACCTCCAAACCCGTGAATCTAGCTCTTTCACATTTTACTAGTCTTTACCATCTCACAATTCAGTGAAATTCTGAATGTAAATAATCGGTTACTGGATTTGGTATTTTCTAATTCTGACTGCACTGTTAACAAATCTCTCTCGCCACTTATCATCGAAGACTTACATCATCCCTCACTACTGATAAGCTTTAAAACTGAAGCAGCCTCCAATCAATCCTTTCCTCATAAACCTTCTTCGACATACAATTTTAAAAAAGCCAACTTTATCGAACTATACCATGCGCTACTTGTGTACGATTGGTCTTACTTTTCGAACTTCACCAATGTAGATGAAGCAGTTACAGAGCTCTATCGGGTGCTCAACTCCTGTTTTGATTTGTTCGTTCCATTAAAAAATAACTGTGCCGGCAATTATCCTCCTTGGTTTAATGGTAATATCATTAACACAATTAGATTGAAGCACAAAGCTCGGGCTAGGTACCTTCGGACAAAGAGCTCTATAGATCTTGCTAACTTCAGACAACTTCGTTCTGATGCTAAACTACTTGTGACCAATGCCTACAAATTGTATGTTGAAAATGCTGGCTTATCCTTTAAAGATAACCCTAAAAAGTTCTGGTCCTTTATCAACTCTAAGCGTAATTTTTCCAACATCCCTTCCCATATGTCCTATAACGATCTTGATTTAGACAATCCCACTTCGATTGTGAATTCTTTTGCCGACTACTTTATGAATTCATTTTCTGATGCTCCGGGTCTTATAAACCCGTCGAGCTCTCCAGTTGCCTGTGTTTCGTTGAATTGGACAAATATTTCTGAGGATGAAGTGTTTCAGGGCTTGCGTAACCTTAAAGCCAACATGTCAATGGGTCCCGATCTTGTGCCTGCTTTTGTCATTAAAGACTGTGCCGGTACCTTATCTTCTCCTCTAGCTGTCATATTCAACTTAACCTTAAAATCTAGTCGGTTTCCTGAAGCGTGGAAGTTATCAAGGATTACCCCAATTTATAAGAAAAGCGATCGTTCCAAAATATGCAACTACAGACCCATTGCAATAATTTCAAATTTTGCCAAAGTCTTTGAAACCTTGATGCACAGAGTTATCGCCACACATACCAAGCGTTTGTTGTCAACTCATCAGCATGGTTTCGTATCTGGTCGTTCTACAGTGACAAATTTAACCTCTGTAACTCAGTTTATATCTGAGGCATTAGATAATCGTGAACAAGTCGACGTGATATACACTGATTTTTCGAAAGCCTTCGACAAGCTTAATCACGAAATTCTGATTGGCAAACTCGATGGTTTTGGTCTCTCGTTCCCTCTACTAAAGCTTCTGAAATCTTATCTCTCAGACCGATTCCAGTTTGTTCAATGCCATGGCTTCAGATCCACGGTTTTTAAGCAAATGTCTGGAGTCCCTCAGGGCTCTATTTTAGGGCCATTATTATTTAATATTTATATCAATGATATCTGTGCGAATCTGTCAATAAACAACTTAATGTATGCAGACGATTTGAAAATTTATAAGACCATTCACAATGAATCAGACTGTCTGGAGCTGCAGCAGGCTTTATACAATGTAGAGCAACGGTGTCACGTTAATATGTTGCCACTAAATACCGAGAAGTGCGTAGTTAAATCATTTTTTAAGACACGACAACCATTGCTCTATGATTATCGCATTGCTGGTACGGTACTGAATAGACCGGAATTAGTTGTCGATTTAGGCGTTACTTTTGACACTAAACTGTCATTTGTGCCACATATCCAAGCGACGACTTCTTCGGCATTTAAATCCCTTGGCTTTATCTTACGAAATGTGCGCGACATACGTAACATTGATGCTATACGTGCTCTATATTGCTCGCTTGTTCGTACCAAACTTGAGTTCGGCAGCATGGTTTGGTCTCCAAATGGTGTTAGCCACGCAGCCTCTTTGGAAAAAGTACAAAGGCGTTTTTTGAAATATCTCAGTTTTCGAACCTGTGGACATTATCCTCCTCAAGGTACTCCACAGTCTGAATTGCTTCAGCGTTTCAACTTCCACAGTCTCGACCACCGTAGGACATTTGCTGCAGCAGTTTTTCTTTGGAAAATTTTGAATAACCAGATTGATAGCCCCGAACTTACCAGCATGATCACATTCCGAGTTCCTAGAGTAGCTTCTAGAGCTCCCACCTTGTTCTATCCGATTGCGGCCCGAACAAATATGCTGCCTGCGTCGCCGATGCATCGAATGCAATCTGCAATTGATGGAATTGGTGACGTATGTGATGTGTTTTGTTGTAATATTGTAGAGCTGAAGGAAATGATCTTGCCACGTTTTTAGTTTTTGTTTATTTTCGTTTGTTATAATATTGTTTTACACTGTGTCTTTGTAATTTATCTTTGTGTTTGCTGTTCACTTTTTGTTCACTGTTCGATATAGGTACTTTTGTATTTTATCTCTGTATCCTCGTCCCGTAATTGGAGATTACTCTGTGGGATGTTGTAATTTTTAAATAAATAAATAAATAAACATTAGTGCTAGAATTTTTAACGAAAAAATTTCATGAAGGAGCCTCTTATGGGACGCTCAACTCCCACAGATCCGCACTAGCACTAATATCAACACAGGATATAGGTAATGACATAATTATCAAAAGATTCTTTAAATGGGTATTTAGACAAAGACCAATAAGACCAAGATATGATAACACTTGGAATGTAGATCTAGTTTTGAATTTTATCTCAAAATGGTATCCATTAGAACCTTTGTCGTTTAGAGAATTAAGCCAGAAATTAATTATGTTATTAGCTCTAACTACAGCACACAGAGTGCAGACATTTTCAAAAATAGATATTTCAAACATTAAAGTTAGCCAGACAGGATTAGAGATTAAAATTACTGACTTAATAAAGACTTCCAGACCGGGTGGATATCAACCACTTCTAATATTACCTTTTTTTACGGAAAAGCCAGAATTATGTGCCGCAAAAACATGTTTAGTTTATCTGGAAAGAACTAGGTCAATCAGGAAAAATCAGAGATTGTTTATTGCCATAGGCAGACCACATAAAGATGTATCTCCACCTACCTTAAGTAGATGGATAAAATCAATATTAAAACAAAGCGGAATTGACATAAATGAGTTTTTCTAATTTTGGCATGTAAAATGTGACTTTTCAAAATCGATTGTAGTTGGCAAACGGCACATTTTACGCAACTGGTGATGTAATGAAAAATATTTCACAACTGGTGATGAAAAGTTCCGAATAAAGCCTACTTGTTTTGATAAAATTCACTAAATTATTAATATCATAAGTTTAAAAAACTCTTTTTTGAGAAGGTTCTTGTAAAAATTAGAAAAAATCTTGTATGCAACATGTTAGGAAATGCTATTTTGTGTAACTCGCGTTATTTTGCAGAACTCGCTGCGCTCGTCCCGCAGAAATCCGCTCGTTACACAAAAAAATGCATTTCCTAACTGGTTGCATAAATAGCTATTACGGCACATAGTACTAGGCACGCAGCAACCTCTAATGTTTTCCAAAGAGGTGTCAATCTAGATATAATACGATCTACAGCTGGATGGTCAGAAGACTCCAGTGTATTTGCGAGGTTTTATAATAGACCAATAAAAAACAATAATGATATATTTGCACAGGCGTTGATGCAATAGTTTTAGAGTTTTTATATAACAATCGGTATGTTAATTTTAGTATTATAATCATATTTAGATAAGCATGTTTTGTTCTTAGGATTGAAATTTGTTCTTATGTTGTTTTGAAGTTTGTTCTTGGCGATATCTTAAAATTATCAATAAAGATATTGTAAATTGTAACAGGCTCTGAACATCTACATTGTGTAATTATGAGAACGAGGCCCGTAGTATAATTATACGATCAAATGAACTTACCTAAGTGAAGTTCGATCGTAATTATATGAGGGCCTCGTTCGAAATAATTACAACCCACCCAGCCCTTCTTTATATCCAAATATCCCAGTATGCAATTTACAGAGAGTACTTTAAACATTATGAAGACGCTTGGCTTGGGTAACCGTTGGTATATTGGTATGGGCAGCAGTGTTTTCTTGATTTATTTTAGCTATAAACCTTGTGACATCTAGCGTAGAGTAGCACTACTACATTGTGTAATTATTTCGAACGAGGCCCTCATATAATTACGATCGAACTTCACTTAGGTAAGTTCATTTGATCGTATAATATTGGACGTAAAATCATTGCCGAGACACCAATTGAAAGCCAGTCGGTCGTGTACGACAGATCTGAATGTCGAAGTTCAATCAGAATATCTAGTAGTGAAACAGTTGATTGTAACAAAGAGAATGATGGTAATTTGTTTATAAAATTATTGCCAGTAATTTTAATTTTTAACATTCAATTAAATGTTTTTGGAGTTTCAGAAAACTGTTTTGCGCAAGTTGAACAAAATTGTTCAAAAGGTTGACGCACTCGAAGAAAGTTTATCCGAACTAAAGTTAAAACAAAACAAAAATGAAACTGACGACGAATATGATGAAGATATAACTGGACTACCTTTGGAAAATGAAAATCAACTTCACAGAATTGAAGAAAAATTGAAGGATAACGCATTTTGTTTAAAACTTGTAACTTTAAGTTTTTGTATATTTTAGTGGTTTGTTTGAAACCTTAAACAAGTACAACAGTCTATAATCACATTTGTAAATATTTATATGATTTTTAACTTTTATTAGTGTTGAGAAAAATATAAGATATTTTTTTTAATATTTAATGTAAAATTTAGTTAATAAGTATGTATGCCACACAGCACAGCCTTGCATTTAAAAAATGCTGGTGTAAATTTCACAACTTTTTTTCTGCATAATTAGGTTTTTGTATTATTTTAGACAAAGGAGTTGCGAATGGTTGGAGGATCCGATTTAAATAACACCGTTTATGGAATTTTGAAGAAGTTATTAACAAATTCTATGGCTTGTCAATATAGCTGGGCCGGTTTTAAAGGAAAATTGCCATTTAAGGATTTAAGAATTGCTAAAATATTAAAAATATTTTGTACATATGTTAAGTTTTTATAATTTATTGTAATAAATTGTAATTGTTTGTTATAGGGACAGTTCGTATTTATTATGAAAATGCAACCGATACTGCAATTGGAGAAGCAGCGGGAAAATGGTTGGCACAATCAACTTCAAGACGTGTTCGAGAGGAAAAGAAGGCTGCGTTAACCGAGCTACCAATTTCCTAAAATATGTAATATTCTGTCGTTGTATTTTATCAGGTTTTTTTTATCATATGTGATTTAGATTGTGATGATAAATCAGAGACTTATTTTATGTTGTATTTTTTTTAAATTATAAATTAAATTTTGTTAATTTTGTAATACCTATGCAAAATTTAGGTACATATACGCATATTTTTTTGTTAATTTATAGTTTATTTCATATATTTTTTAATTTGTTATTAGATGTGTTTTAAGGCTGCGCCGCTGTATTTTTTAGATTGTAGATAGCAACACCGTAGGAACCGAGATAGGAACTATTCAATTATTAATTACAAGGAAACTATTAGTATCTTTTTGTTATCAGTAACCGAT
>OY744565.1:961369-1358026 GCA_963556235.1 Cryptophagus acutangulus
ATTTTTTTTAGAACAACAGGAAGTTCAAGCAACACCGAGAGCAAGACCTTGTGAAAATTATGCGAAACCACGTAAAAATAATGCTTCAGTTTTACCACAAGCTTTGCCTTCTAATTCGCAACGAGAAATTTTTTTTAACTTGCCATGGTCAAGAGAATCATCAATAGCATCAAATGGCGATCAAGGTAATTAATAATTATTTATGTATTTGATTAATATTTATAACTTATATGATTTTTTAGAATTTCAAAGGCAAGTTCTAAGGGAATTACACCAACTGTATTTGAAAGTTGAAGATATACGGGATGATGTATATGAAATTAAAAGAGCTTTTAAAAAAGACGATATTGTTGAAATAAATTCTGTAACATTAGATGTATTAAACTTATGTCCGGTGAATCAGAATGGTCTAGATGGTTTAGAAACTTGGCTGAAAGAAAATCCAGGGAATTCCAGTATATTGGTAATATCTTCGTATACTGTCAAATATCTATATTAATATGATTAATATGATTTGATTTTAGGCAAAGAATTTAAGTCGCATAGGAGGTAATAGTATAAAGAAGATTACCAGACGAATAATGTACAGAGTTTTTACTAACGAACTAGGACAACTTTTTAGTTGGGAGGGAGCGAAGAAAAAAAAAGTTTTTAAAAATTTGGAGATTGCACCAGTGATAATAGGTAATTTATTAACCAGTTTATTTGATTAATTTATTTTTATAATATTTTTGTAGCTGCAGTGAGATTTAATCGTCCTACTAGTGAGGCTTCCGATACCGAAGTAATAAACTGTATTAAGTCATGGTTGGTTAGAGCGAAAGACAGGGCTCAAAACAATTCCAATGCGGCCATTGAAACATAATTTTTTAATACTTGTAAATTTAACGCCTGTTTTATGCAGTAAATTGTAGCTTTTATTACAGGAGTTAACACAATTCATTTTTTTATTTGATCTCTCGTTATGTTATAATATGTACCTACCTACTTAAATAGTTTTTGGGACTTACCTTTTATGTTTTTTGAATGTCAAGGATGTTGGTTTATGAGTGCACGAGTTATCATAATTTTTTTTTTATTTAATTAATTATTTGTTATTTTATATATTATTTACATACTTAAATAGTTGTGAGAAATATATTTTATGTTAATTTGTACTATATGTTTATATTTATAACAAATATTTGTTCATGAGTACCGGAGCTACAACCATACTTATTTTTTTATTTGATCTCGTTATGTTATATAATATTTACCTACTTAAATAGTTGTGAGACTTATATTTTATATTTTTTGTACTATATATTTATGACATGAATATTTGTGATGAGTTCGTGAGCTACCATAATACATTTTTTGTTTGATCTCTCATTATTTTATGTAATATTTACCTATACTTAAATAGTTGTGTGAAATATATTTTATGTTATTTTGAATATAGGTACATTGTATCCCCGTATGGAGTTTACCATTTAGAAAAGTTACTTATTATTTATTTTCAAGGAAAAATTACTCTTTACAAAAAGTTTGGTTTGTATTTAGAATGCTTATTCAATTGCAAAATATTAGATATTAGATAATCTGTAAACAATTGATATATTACAATTGAAATTTAGTTAAAAATTAATAGGTTTTTAGTTTATTACAGATTATCTTATATCTAACATTTTGCAATTAAATATGCATTCTGAAAACAAGCAAACATTTTTGTAAATAGTAATTTTTTCTTCAAAATAAATAATAAGTTTTACTATACTTTACTATAATTTTTCTATATGGTAAACCCCCGGGGACACACTGATGTGTATTTATGACATGCATGAGTTACAATAATTCATTTTTTGTTTGATCTCACGTTGTTTTATATATTATTTTTCTACTTAAATAGGTTGACAAATACATTTTATACTATATATATTTATAGTATTTTAAACTATACCTATTTATGCTCTATATATTATTTATGACATGGATGACATGGTTCATGATTTACGTATTTTTTATTTAATATCACGTTTTGTTATATAATATTTATCTGCTCAAATAGTTTTGAAACTTATATTTTAAATTTTTTATTATAATTTTTACTTTTTTGAAATAAAATGTTCTTGATACAAAATGTTTATTTTTAAAACCACCTAAATATAAATGCAAAAAAAATAAAATATTTTGATGGATATTCCTATTATCTAGAAATACTATTGTCGCAAATATACTAGGAATATTAGATAATATACATACGTCCATGTACACTGCTCAAAAGTGAAAGTGTCACCCCCTAAAATTTAGACTGTTTTTGAAACGTAATAACTTTGGAAACCCACAACGGATTTTAATTCGGTTTTCGAAGTTCGATTGCGCCATTCTTTATTTACAGGTCATCTTGGTAGGAAATTTCAAAAGTCCTAAACATTTTTTTTACATGATGGTATATAAAGCAGTGTAAAATTGGTCTAAGTTCAACCATCTCCCGTTAGCGTAATAATTTTTTTTATGAATTTTAATGAAAAAATCTAAAAATTTGATGTCTTATCTCGAGACGGTTTTGAGATTTTTTTAATTAAAAGCGTAACGACGAAGAGGTAATTATTTTTAACACCAAATGCATTTTTACCGTAAGAGTGGTCACAGCTTTGTTAATTTTAAAGATAAGTACATGCAATTGACCACAATTATTCTTTGCATTGGTCTTGACAATTTCAGATGGATTTGACAATAAAATGATATAAAATTTCAATTTTGTTGCTTAATACTTTATTTTGATTGTTTTTAATAAAAAAATCTAAAAGTTTGATGTCTTATCTCAAAACAATTTTGAGATTTTTTTAATTAAACATCTAACAACGAAGAGGTGAATATTTTTAACACCAAATGCATTACCCTAAGAGTGGTCAAAGCCGTGTTAATTTTAAAGATAAGTATATAAAATTGAAGACGATCACTCTTTGAATGGTTCTTGACAATTTGATGTGCAACTCGCTTCAATTTATAGCTAAAAGATCAACAATAAAATTAAAACGAAATGTTATAAAACACAACAATTAAAATATTAATTATTTTAATTGTTGTGTTTTTTTATTAGTGGCACTTAATAAAAGATTTCAAACCCGGTAGACAAGTGGTTCAATTGTGGTTTGTGTTAAATGTTGAATGTTGAAAATAAAAGTTAAAAGATATCTGTTGTTATATTGTTATATTGTTAAATAAAGATTGTTATATTGTTAAAATGTTTATTTTTTAATTGTTGTGTTTTATAATATTTCTTTTTAATTTTATTGTTGATCTTTTAGCTATAAATTGAAGCGAGTTGCACATCAAATTGTCAAGAACCATTCAAAGAGTGATCTTTTATATACTTATCTTTAAAATTAACAGGGCATTGACCACTCTTAGGGTAAAAATGCATTTGGTGTTAAAAATATTCACCTCTTCGTTGTTAGATATTTAATTAAAACAATCTCAAAATTGTTTTGAGATAAGACATCAAACTTTTAGATTTTTTTATTAAAAACAATAAAAACAATGTATTAAGCAAAAAAAATTGAAATTTTATATCATTTTGTTGTTGAAATTTCCAAAAAAATAGAAAAAAAAATTATTGTCGACTCTTTACCTATAAATTCAAGCGAATTCCATCTGAAATTGTCAAGACCAGTGCAAAGAATAATTGTGGTCAATTGCATGTACTTATCATTAAAATTAACAAAGCTGTGACCACTCTTACGGTAAAAATGCGTTGTTAAAAATAATTACCTCTTCGTCGTTAGGCTTTTAATTAAAAAAATCTCAAAACCGTCTTGAGATAAGACATCAAATTTTTAGATTTTTTCATTAAAATTCATTAAAAAAAATTATGACGCCAACGGGAGATGGTTGAACTCAGACCAATTTTACACTGCTTTATATACCATCATGTAAAAAGAATGTTTAAGATTTTTGAAATTTCATACCAAGATGACCTGTAAATAAAGAATGGCGGAATCGAACTTCGAAAACCGAATTAAAATCCGTTGTGGGTTTCCAAAGTTATTACGTTTCAAAAACAGTCTAAATTTTAGATGGTGACACTTTCACTTTTGAGCAGTGTATATGCAATAAATATAAATATGATGCGTAAAATGTATTCAATTTATGTTCATATGTATATTTATTAAATGTGAATTGCATGTGTCATAGGCGGATAATTTCACATAAAGTTGATATCCATTAGATATACATTTCAATTAAAATTCATGAAAAAATAATATACATGTACACTGATGTATATATGTTTGATATATTATGTATATAAAAATGTTATGTGGGGTTATACATTATAGAAATTTAAAGCAATGCATCAACCATGGTTTGATTCTCAAAAAAATTCATCGCAGTTTACAATTTACGCAGTCACCTTGGATGCGTCCATATATAATGAAAAATACCAAGATCCGAATGAATTCAACTAATGAATTTGAAAAAAATTATTACAAATTGAAAAACAACAGTGTTTTCGGTAAAAGTATGCAGAATGTTAGGAAAATGCGTGATATCAAATTCGTATCAAAATGGGATGGTGCTTATGGAGCTGGAAAATATATAGGTAAACCTAATTTTAAAGATCGTGTCATATTTGACGAATATTTTGCTGTGATTGAGTTAAGAAAATTAAAAGATAAATTCAATAAACCTCTTTTTGTTGGAATGGCTATTTTAGGTATTAGTAAAGTTTTGATGTATAAATTTCACTATGATTATATGAAGCAGAAATATGAAGATATCAATTTAATGGATATGGATACCGATTGGACATGGATACCGATTGGTTAATTTATTCAATCATAACAAATAATTTTTCTGAAGATATCTTTTCTGATTTAAACAAATGGTTTGATACATCTGAGTATGAAGAAAACAATTGATAATTTTCCGCGAGTTAATAAGAAAGTGCTGGGACTATTCAAAGATGAGTTAGGCGGTAGAATAATGCAAGAATTCATAGGTTTACGAGCAAAAATGTATTCCTATCTAGTTAATTACAAAAATGTTAATAGAGCAAAAGGAGTGGGGGGAGCCGTTGTTAGAAAGCTAAACTTTAATGAATATAAAAGTTGTTTGTTCCAAAAAAGAGATCTGTACAAAACTGAGCATAGGATTATATCGCAACTACACAATGTCTATACGGTTAAACAGAATAAAATTGCATTAAGTTGTTCTGATGATAAAAGGTTCATTGAGCAAAACAATATTGATACGGTACCTTGGGGGCATTATTCTATTAACACAAGTAGTGTAAGATGTGAGTTCTGGAACACAAAGGGATGCCGCCGTTCAATGTAAACAAATGAGTAGCGTTATCATGTATATTTCTGAGAATTTTGTGTGATAAATGTCGGCATCGATTGTAATAATTGTAATCATATGTGATAACACATGTATAAATGTGTGATAAGTAACTGACCATTTTAAGCCATGGGGATTCTGAAACAATGACGTCATTGTATAAAAAAATTGTAGCCAGAACGTATATACGGATACTGGAACAAAATGCTGACATAGCGTTAAAGACCCTGGGGATACTAGAACAGCGCAGTGCATGACAAAATCTGTGTTTAGCAGCGCAATTTTATTTTCTACATGTACGCTTATGAGGGGTACTGAAACACTACATTTTTTGCTGTGCAAATATTTGCCGACTTAGCAAAAACTGTATACGACATTTCTGAAACAACACGGTGACGTCAGCATAGTAAAATAATACATATCACATATAGAGATAAAGACTGGAAAAAAAAACATTTTTAAAACAACGCATTATTATAAAACACATTCTGTGTTTATAGTTGTGCAATATTATTTTCTACTTATGTTACGGTACTGGAACACTTCATATTTTATTGTACAGTTATTTGCTGACTTAGCAAAAGTACGAAATTTCAGAAACAACAACAGAAGCTAAAATATAATTCATACAATTGCGCAGTGGTTGGAAAATATCATTATAAATAATATTTATTCTATCCTGCAATTGAAATCTAACTCTTGTAAAAGAAGGTAGTGTAATTAAAGTTGTGTACTTTGGTGAGTATTTACTTTTATTATCTCAATAAATAACTTAAATACACGTTTGTTTCAATTTTTTATCCATTTAATTTCAATTTTGTTTTAAGAAAACAACAATGAACAATTTTCCATCTGACATTTTTGACACCGATTTGCTCTCCTATGGAGGGTTGTTAAATCAACCACCACCACCACCACCACCACCATCACACCCCCCAGCATCATCTAATAAGCGCAAAAGAGCAGCTACCACCATTACAAATTCTTCTGCTAACTCTCAAATGGTTATTCCATCAACAGGTGGTAAAGGAAAACAAATTCGAATGGATATAGCAGCCGATATTCAAAACCTTGAAGATGATATCAATGGAGCGTTTGAAGATTTATTTTCAAATGTTGAAGCTAGTGTTATTCCATTAACATCAACGCTCTCAAGAAAAATCAACAATGGTCTTATTACAATAACCTCACCAGGTTCATCAGATGCTACACATATGGTAAAAATAGAAATCTATGATATGAAAGACATTGCAGGAATACCAGCCAGTGATATTTGGAAAAAAAGGATCACTCGTGCTAAAGGTTTCATTGAGAAAAAGGAACACCGACAAATGTTTGATACATTGAATTCTATTACACTTGATGTGGCAAAGAAAATGAAGGCAGCAAAAGGATCAGAAAGTAAATTTTCCAAATATTAAGTGCTTTTTTTATATGTAATAATTTTATGTGGAATTTATAATCAGATACTTATAATTATTATTTACCAATAAATATTTTAAATCAATAATAAAACAAATTTATTTTAAATATTTTTCAAAAATGTGGATTCTAGAACAGCGCATTGTATCACAAATTCTGTGTTTAGTTGCGCATATATAAATATTTTGTGATGTAAATTCAAATTGTGTAATATTATTCAAAATAATATTCATTCAACGATTGAACTCCATCAAAGAATAAACTCAATAAAAGTTGACGTGCTTTGGTAAGTATATTTATTTTGCTATTTTCATTTTTTTTTTATTTTTTTTTTTATTATTTTATAATATAGTAAAAACAATGTGGACTTGCTATGCGTTGGATAATCTAAATAAAGAGCATGACGGTGAACAGGATACGTTTGAAAATAAAGTGAGACATCATATGGGAGTTCTAAATATTCTAGCTATGGAGTATTGCCTCGAACAAAATAGGTTGAATCCAATTCTGGAACCTGAAGAATGTGCAAAGAAAGAATTGGATTGCCACAACGCTATTGAAGCATGTGAATACTACTTAGATGGAAAAATTGATAAGACGCGTCTGAATTTTCTACTATCTAAATTTAAACAACCGATGAAAAACTCTAGTGATACTGTTGATAATAATTAGTGTATTGTTTAAATAAAATAAATGTATTAATAAAGAAAAAAAAATATTTATATATTTTATTTGAATGATTTTTTTAACTACATTTTTTATTACAAATTGTTTAATATAATTTATTACATATTATTTTTTTTGATCCAAGAATTATGAGAGCTGTCAAATCCTAACCATTTGACTAATAAATTGTCTAAATAAATAATATGTTTACTGGTTTGCTCGATAAGACTTTGATATTCTTTAAAATTGTTTTCGGATAGTGTTGCTGTTGTTTCATTTTTATTCATGATAACTAATAGCATATTGTTTATATCCATTACATCGTTTTTTAGTTGAGTCATATCGTTATCGATTTTTTGTATGTTTTTATTAATATTTTGGGTTGTATTGTCTACATAATTTTTATTGGTAGCATCATTTTCAGCTTCTGGATTTGCTACATTTCGTAAGAGTTTATTATTAATGTTAAAATGTTCATCATTTGTTAAAAGAAATCCAACTCCAGGAGGACCGTGTGGTAGAATGCTGCTGCGTATGCTTTTATCAGTTTTATCATTTATCCAATGATTACCAAACTTATCAACACTCATGTTAAACGATCTTGAGTTTAAAAATGCAACTAAGCAATTAGTTTAAATTGTTATTAATATATAATACCCGCTTCTCGTAACTCTTCGACTATTGATATTATTTCATTTTGATGATTGTTGTTTCCAGCTGCTTGCGACGCAATTAATAATCTTAAACGATCGACTAATTCATTTGGATCATCCCAATATGCATAATCTATACTAGGAGGCAAACCTTCTATTTTCATACTTTTAGGTAAACCAAAACCCTGCGCATTCTCTAATTTGATCGATGATCTTCTTTTTGATCTACCACTTTTATCATCTTCAAATAGTTTTGATATATATTTGCGATATTTCTCTCCTCTGGATGCAGAAATTTTACCGCTAGATTTGTATTTTTGCTTATGACCGTTAGATGTTATCAATATTTCCTTGTAATTAACATAGTCATTTTCAGTAATAATATGATCATTAGGTAACTTCTTAAATAGTAACTCTAGTAAACCCTCAGAAATCGGACAATTAAAATCCTTTACAGTGATTTTACCATCATGGAAATATATTGGACTGTCACCAATCATTTGTGTATTGTTTACCACTCTTACACCATAAACATGATCAAGATTTGGAATTTCACCTTTTATCGTTGAAAGTTTTTCATATTTACTAATAATGTTTCTGTTATCATTATCCTCTTTAATGTTATTAACTTCTAATTGTTTTATTCGGTTGGTGCTTTTTGTCACTTCAATTAGTTTGTTTAATGGGTTAGTAACTGAACTTAATTTATAGTTCAACTCGTCATCCGACATCATTTTTCCCAATTTTAATAGTCGATGTTTTCTTCGTATGGCATTACTAGTTGATACAATTTTTCGCAAAATATTTCTTTTATCTTTGCTTTCTATTAACGACATTTTTGGGTAAGTTTGTTATCAAGTTGTAAATTCACTTCAAATATCTAAGTCAAGTTCAACGTCAAGTTAAACGATTTAAGTTAAGTTTGAGGTCAAGTTGTAAGTCAAGTTCATACGTTTAAGTTAAGTTCAACGTCAAGTTAAGCGATTTAAGTTAAGTTTGAGGTCAAGTTGTATGTTAAGTTCATACGTTTAAGTTAAGTTCAACTTCAACTTAAATGATTTAAGTTAAGTTGGAGGTCAAGTTGTAGGTTAAGTTCCTACGTTTCAGTTAAGTTAGATGTCAAGTTGTATGTTAAGTTCAAAGATTGAAGTTAAGTTTTGCAGAAAGTTAAGTTATTAATCAATTAAACTGTGTAACTGCCAATGATGAAATGATAGATATATCTTTATATTCTCATATTTAAAGAACTTTTGTTTTCTCTTCAAATATGTCAGTTATTTACTTATATTAACAAAACAATCAAACCCCTGACGATAGCGCCCGATATTAACATCTCTGTCTTTGTCTATAACTAAGAAACCAAATTTGTCTTTCCAACAGAACCTACACAAGTTCTGAAATTTATCATATTTCATGTCTGTATTAACATGATCGTCATATACATGTCGCAGATTTAAATCATCTTGTTTAAAAATAATTATTAAATTTGTGTTATCTCTGATGAGATGTTTAGGGATACGACTATATGTTTGACATAAATAAAAACTATCAACATCTTTGTGACGTCCCATACTAAAATACTCTCTTATATGGTTTTGTTTTTCACAAGCAACATCGTCAAATACGAATATAGAATTTGTTTTAGCTTCATTTGGAGGTATAATACTTTCATTTTCCGAAAATGTAAAATATCCAATATTTTCGATCGGTTCTAATACTTTTCGCAGCAATTCATACTTAGGTTGATATAAAGATTTTGAATAAATGTAAACATTTTCAAAACGAAGACCATTTATATGCATAAGTAATGATAATAAATCATTCGTTTTTCCACAATTTGAAGGTCCACAAATTATGCATCTTATCGTGTTTGGTAATAATTCCCCGTGTCTTTTATTTATAGACGTTTTATTGTCTGTTAACAAATCGTAGTTTGTAATTTTCAGACTATCTTGTTGTTTATTGAATCGCATCTTGATGATAACTGCTTATATACAGCATTACACAATACAATTATAATCAATTGATTAGTGAAGGTTAATGGGTAAAGATGGATCGTAAGAATAAGAAAAAAACTACTAAACGCAAGGCAGTCAAAAAAAAAGGGGTACTTAATTGGGCAATTAATAATCTTCCTTTCGAAATGCATATACCAGGATATCAGTACTGTGGCCCAGGCACTAAATTAGCAAAGCGCTTACAAAATGGAGATCCTGGTATAAATCCTCTTGATGCCTCATGTAAGGAGCATGATATTGCATATTCACAAAACAAAGATAACCTTGCCAATCGACATAAAGCTGATAAAATATTAGCCGAAAAAGCATGGAAGCGAGTTTTTGCAAAAGACGCAAAGATGGGTGAGAAAGTAATAGCATGGTCTGTGGCAAATGCAATGAAAGCAAAATCTAAACTTGGTATGGGACAGAGCTTTTCTGAAAATACAAATAAAAAATTAAAAACAACATTCAAAAAGAAACAGAAACTTTTGTCTCTAAAGAAACTTATAAGCATGTCGAAGAAAGCAGTTAAAGATGCAAAAATAACCGATTCAAAAACCGCAATAAAATGTGCGATGAATACTGTTCATGCTTTAGTAAAAAATGTTGGTGGAAAGCATAATATAAAAAAGTCTAGAATTATATCAATTCCTAAAACTGGAGGATTTTTACCAATGCTTGTTCCTATTTTTGCGGGATTAAGTGCGATTGGAGCACTAGCTGGAGGGGCTGCTGGTATTGCTAAAGCTGTTAACGATGCCGGTGCAGCAAAAAAGTTACTCGAAGAAAACCAACGCCATAATAAAGCTATGGAAGCAGTAAAAGTTGGTGGTCATGGTTTATATATGCAACCTTATAAGAAAGGCTATGGTTTATATATTTCACCACCTAAAAATAACTCAAAAAATTCAAAAAACTAATTGATAAGCTACCCGATAGAGCGTTAACCGATAGTGAGCTTTACTGCTATGCAAAACAGCTTAAAATAAAACATTTTCGTGGAGTGTTTATGAGAAACGATCTGCCAAAGAAAGTTAATAAGAACGAGTGTGGGATTGTAAATTTAGATGATAAGAACGGTCCTGGTACCCATTGGGTATGCTACAGAAAGCTAGGAAGTAATGTTATGTATTTTGATAGCTTTGGAAATCTTCGACCACCAGCGGAAGTTGTTAAATATCTAGGAGGTAGCGTTAATTATAACTATGAAACTTTTCAAAACTATAACACATTTGTGTGTGGTCATTTATGTTTAAAATTTCTCTGTAATCAATTATATCAATGATAAATAAATATCAGTTGTTTGAAAATTGTTCATTTGATATCCAACCATACAACGATGTCATTTACCCTTTCACTGTCTGGTAACGGATCAGTGTTATCTACAAATTATTTTCCTCCAATACAGCTATCCGAAAGTGAAAATTATGAATTAGGTTTGGTTAATTTTCAAACTTTTAATTCCATTCCGAATATAGATGTGGATCATAACAAAATGTACATAGATGATTTTATTGTTACTTTGCCTGTGGGTTCGTATGAGTTAACAGATATTGCTGAATTTATAAAGAGTGAAGTAGAGAGCAAAGGAATCGTTTTTGAAATGAAAGCTAATAATAATACTTTAAAGTGTTTGTTAAAATGCAATCGAACCATAAACTTTACTCCTAAAGATTCAATCTATAAATTATTGGGATTTAAAAACGATTGTTTTGCAGCCAAATATTCAACATGAATCTGATCTGCCGGTTGATATTCTTAAAATTAATTCAATACGAATCGAATGCAATATTATTAGCGGTGCATATTTAAATGACCATCAAGCACATACGTTATATGAGTTTTTCCCAATTGTTCCACCTGGTTATAAAATAGTTCAAGAACCTGTAAACGTTATCTATTTACCAATAAACACACGTTCAATAGATAATATAACTCTTCAAATACTCGATCAAGATAATAATTTGGTCAATTTTAGAGGTGAAGTGATTACGATAAGGTTGCACGTAAGAAAATATTGAAAATGGGAATTGTTTACAACGGAAATAATGATGTTAGTTCTCTAAAAAGAATTGTCAAAACATATTTTAAAGAAGAACAATGCAAGAAGATGGTCACTCGTGCACCACAAATCAAAGCACTCACATCTGCAAGCAGAGCAACATTGGAGAGTCTAAATCTTATAGTTGCCCCCATCAAATCGAAGATACCACCAGCTGTAAAATAAAATTTAATTGTACTAAAGTGATTTCCAAACATTTACGCTTGTTTTTTGTAAAGTCCTTTCGAGTTACATTAGCGCTATCAATACGTATTAAAAAAAGATTCAATGATGGCTAATATGCTAAATATTCGTGCAAATGTAGAGTTCGATGATTCGATATCTAATAATGAAATTCATGCACATCAACCATATGCATCGTCTACATTTAACAACAATGATGAAATTCGTATAACAATTCAAAATCAAGATTTATATGTCAGACCCAACAAAAGCTGTTTGCATATTTTCCGTCGATTGTTAAAAGAAGATGGTACTGCTGTAGCACACACAAAAATTATCAACAATGGATTATGCCATTTATTTGATGAAATTCGTTACGAATTAAACGGTGTAGAAATAGATAGATGTAAAAATGTTGGAATTACATCAACGATAAAAGGATATTTTTCTGTTAATGTAAACAAAAGTCAAATGTTAGAAAATGCTGGATGGAAACCTAAGCCTGATACTAACATTACCGATGCTGAAGGATACTTTGATGTAGTTATACCGCTTAATATGCTGTTGGGTTTTGCAGAAGATTATCTAAAAGTTATTGTTAATGTTAAGCATGAACTTATCCTTGTTAGGTCAAGAACTGATTTAAATGCTATTATCCAAACAGAAGCTGAACCATTTAAGTTTATTTTAAATAAAATTGAGTGGAGAGTTCCATATATTACACTTGCCGACAAACATAAGGTTGAAATGTTACATTTTATTGAAAAAGATCCAACAATTTCCATGAGTTTTCGAACATGGGAGTTATATGAATATCCTATGCTTCAAACAACAGAAAAACAAATTTGGACAATAAAAACTACTACTCAATTAGAAAAACCTCGGTTTGTAATTCTAGGTTTTCAAACTGGTCGTAAAAATAATGCTGCAATGGATATCAGTAAGTTCGATCATTGTCGGCTTAATAATGTTAAGTTGTATTTAAATTCCCAATCATATCCATATGGAAATTTGAATTTAGACTTAGAGCACAACCAATATGCTTTACTGTATGAGATGTATGTAGGATTTCAAAGTGCTTATTATTTACATGAAAGCGAACCGTTGTTAAGCAAATCTGATTTTATAAATATTGCTCCGCTTATTCTAATAGATTGTTCTCAACAAAACGAATCTCTTAAATCTGCCCCTGTTGATATTCGTTTAGAATTTGAATCAAAGGAAAGGTTTTCTCGAAATACAACGGCCTACTGTTTAATTTTGCATGATCGAATAGTTGAGTATAAACCAATTAGCGGTAGAGTACAGAAGTTAGTGTAACATTTTCTTTCAAATGATGGAGTTCATTGCAGATTTTCAAGGTTTTATGAAAAAAACCGAATTTATTTTTAAAGAAGTAGCATTAATATCAATTGATGATCCTAAAAATACAAAAGTATTTGTATTTAGTGCTCCAAATGATTGGGAATATTTATGTTCTGAAAAACCATCAAAGAATTGGCTTCTGAATCATCATCATGGTATACATTGGCAAACTGTTGGAATTCCATACAAAAATTTAAACAATGTGCTTCATGATGCATTGAATGGGGCTATGACAATTTATGTAAAAGGGTTAGATAAACAACAATGGTTGGAGAAGTGTGGCTTTTCTAATGTTGAGAACTTAGAAAATATGGGGTGCCCTGCTCTGAAACTACTACAAAAAGAAAAAATAGTACTCCAAAAATGCGCTTCAGCACATTTGAATGCAAATATTAATTATTGTGCTTTTAAAAATGCCCAACTCTTACAAAAATGGTTTATATCAAATCGAAAACCCACAATAGGTCAAGCAATTTCATCGTTTTACCAAAAGAAGCAACTTGCGTTAATGACAGTTCAAGAAATTGAGTGTTTACCAATAGAATTTTTGACCACATTTGCCGCTGATTGTATAGAATCTGTTTGGGAAAAATTATCAAACAATTTGAAGCTTAATCCAAATATTTATGACTGTAGGCGTTGTTTTCAACATTATAATACATCCAGTCGAGATCAGATTGATGGTCCTCCACCGATGATACGTAACTGCCCAGAATGTTTATTCAAATAATAAAGTTATTAAGAAATGAATTCGGACAATAGTGCAAATAAAATCCACGTTCGCTTTGACCTAAATCAAAACAAAATTTACCTAATGGTGCAATGGTCATTTGCTTATCAAGCAGCGAGAAAAGGACCTTGGGAAGAGTTTGCAAGGGATCGAAGCAGCTTTAAAAACCGAATTGGACATGTTGAAAATAAAATAAAATCGATTTTCAATACAGACGATCGTCAAAGAATATTTGAGCAACGCTTTGTTCAAAATATAATAAATTAAATATATTAATGATTGGTCATTGATTGATATATGATTTCGGAAGATGTTCAATAAACAAAAATTAGTTTTTAGTAACTATAGTTTATTATATACATGTTAGAATATATTTTGTATTAAAAATTAAATATATTATAGAGAATATTACATTGTTTAACATATTGAATATTATTATAAAATTCTTGTAATATACATTTTATTTATAGTACCTTAATCTTGTTAGTATTAGTATATTTATTTCTCGGTATTTATATCTGTGTTTATTTAATAAAAATAAAACTAGAAATATGTTTATACTTTTTTATTTACACACACTCATTATCGACAAAAAAATATCAACACAAATCTTATTAAACATTTTTTTTTTATCCAAAAGTACATTATATAAAAAAAAATAAAATAAAACAAAATTAAATACAAAAACAACTTAATATCTATACTTACTTAAAAGTAGAATACAACAATTTTAACTAGCCTATAATTGTATAGAATAATGACCCCACGGCAAGGTATCGATATTATTTTCTTGAATATATCTCTTATCATCAAAAGCACTTAATGCGATTTTATTTTGTTTAACAGTATTAACTTCATGTAGCTTTGATAATATTCTATGTTGTGATTTATATAAACTAGCTTGTTCAAATAAACAATTCTTATATTCATCGAAAGTCAGCTTTTGAACAACCGATTTACCTATTCCTTTAGCTTTATTAATATGTTTATTATTTAACGAATATGAATACATTTTAGATCGCAAACCCACAAACTTATCCATAATTTGACCACTCAATTCGTCTTTGAATAGTCCTAAAACTTTTTTATTAATTCTGGGGAAATTATAACAATTGTTCTCAGCATAATCAGACGTATCAAACCATTGTTTTAAGTCTGGAAATATATCTTCATAAAAGCTATTTGTTATTATGGAATAAATTAATGAATCCGTGTCTGTATATAAAAGTTTTAAGCTTGCTGATTCATATTTATTTTTCATATATTCATAGTGAAACTTATATATTAAACATTTGCTAATATCCAAAATAGCCATTCCTACATATAGAGGCTTATTAAATTTTATTTTTAATCTATTTAATTCAATTGCTGCAAAATCTTCATCAAATATTACCCTATCTTTAAAGTTTGGTTTACCCATGAATTTTCCAGCCCCATAACTACCTTCCCATTCCGAAACTAATTTTATATCACGCATTTTCCTAACATTTTGCATGCTTTTACCAAAAACACTATTATTTTTCAATTTATAATAACTTTTCTCAAACTCGTTAGTTGATTCCATTCGCAATTTTGTATTTTTGAGAATGTATGGACGCATCCAAGCTGATTGATCAAATTCTAATATACGATGAATTTTGGTAATAATTAAGCCATGATTAAGACACTGCTTCAAATTTCTATAATGAATAATATATTTGCTTTTTGATTCTAAAGTTGTTAAAAGTTTTGGGTGTTTTCCATTAATTGGAGTTTTATTTTCTGGACAAAATGGAAAATCCCTATGAAGATCATGTAAATTTTCAGGGTAGTTTAAATCAACTTCCAATATATACCCTTTTTTATAATCATCTTGAATTTGCAATACATTGAAGTGTTTACATTTGTTTTCATTAAGCCATTTAAAATTTCCGGTAGGAAGGCATTGACACATTGCCCATCCATATAAATTCACTGCATCTAAATAAATGAGGTATGATTCTGGTTGAGATTCGTCAAAAGTTGGCATGTATCGATTATTAGCAACAGCATATCGATTACAACATTGACTAATACCACCACGAATACCTCTCTCTATAAACAATAACATATCAATGTCTGTCATCAATTCAAGTTTAATTTTTGTTGATTTTAATAAACTGTCCCAAGATAGTGCGGGAGCGGTAATATAATTAGCGGGATCTAGATCATAGGTTTTTTTACATAAAAGACGAAATTCTTCAAATACATCCGCTAGCAAAAGAACGTCAGTTTTTAAATATATGTCTGTGTACTCTCCTAAGTTTTTACAATCAAATTCTGAATACACTTTTTGAGCATGAGCATATTCATCATCTTTAATATCAGTCTGAGTTAAGTTATTAAATAGTATATTACAAACCAAGGTGGAAAGTGTTTCATTTCTGTCGAGAGATAAGATAGTTGACCGAGGCGCGAAGCGCCGAGGTCAACTATTTCTCGAGACAGAAATGAAACTTTCCACCGAGGTTTGTATACTATTTTATTTACAATTATACATAAAATTAAAAATAATTGATAATAAATTTAAATTTCTGAAGTTTTGAACCGTCAAACCAACATTAAAACAAAATTCCGATCAATATCAAGCTGGTAATTTTGTTTTATTGTGTTGGTTCTATAGAAATTCAAGGTTGGAAAGTCTTCTCTTGGGTGGAAAGTGAACACTTTCCACCCTAGAGAGGAAAGTAAAAGTCAACAATGTATCATTTTCAAACTTTCAAAAATACAGAAACTGCGTCATTACATATATGATTGTAAATAAAAAATATTTTCTATCAGGTAATGATTTTTCTTCAAAACGCTTAAAGCTGTCTAAGTAGGTATATGGAAGTACGCCTTTTCTAAGTAAGAGAGCTAATTTTGAGTCTGCCACATTTTTAAAATATTCTTTGGTAATATTATATTCTTTTAGGTATGACGACAATTTATCTAAAGATGAAGCCATAAAATTAAAAGAATCTATGAATCTTAGTTTCATTGTATTAGAACAATTATATTTAGTAAAACACTTGTATTTCTCTTTATTTATAGGAATTGCTTTAATTATCCCTGGATTTTTAATATGCACTTCACCATTACGATCTTTGATTTTTTTTTCATGCAATTCTCGAATAATAAAATGTGCATCATAACCTTGAAGATTATGAAAAACTACAACTATATCTGATGGAAGTTTATAATTAAGGTTACAACTAACATGAGAAGCTCCTCTAAATTTACCAGTCAAATGACAATGATCTTTAACTTTGGTTAATAAATCTTCTTCCTCTCCTTCTAATGCATAATCTGAAGGTGGTATAAATGGTCCTTCACAAATATGACAAATATTGGCATGTTCAAACTCATCCAATTCCACTTGTGATAGTGTTAGCATTTCTTTTTTATCTGCATAAATGGCTGCTACTTTCTCTGTAATTTAGTTTATCTACAAACCATTCAATACAATTTTCACCTCTGAATAATTCTAATTCTGAATATCCGTCATCAAAATTACATTTTAAATAATAAGAAATGCTACATGGTACGTGTTTTTGGTATGCATTTGTATAACTTTGAGAGTTAGTAGGTTCGTATGTATCAATAGGTAAAATAAGACATTCTAAATCTGCATAAATTATAAAAGGAAGCATTTCCTTATTTTTATGATTTTTGAAATAAAGCCACTTAGTAGATTCAGTTGGCATGACACATTTTGCGGGAGCCGCCTTTGAACAATCAATTTTATGTTGCTTAAATTTAGATTCCTGATAAAAATAACATAAACATTTATCACATAACCAGCGAGAGCCGCGATGCTGACTTGTCATTTGACTACTCACTAATCTAGATAAATACTTAATCCAACAGAAATGATATTTTCGGGGATATTTTGGTGTATGTTCTTCTACTATATTTTTTTCGGGAATCTCTGCCATTAATAAATTAATATGTACATTTTTATGATTATTTGATATATATACAGGCAATATCTCATATTTAACATTTGTATTTTCTTTTCTATTTATTGATTCAATTTCACATACATCATCATCACCACAATCAGTTAAGATAAGCCAATCGCTGTAATTTTTCAACGCGTATACATTAATAGACATATTATTTTGTTCTTCAAATTTTGGAATTTGAGTCAAATCCATGGGAAATGAAATTTTATCTAAATTAAGAATGTCTCTAAAGTGTGGATAAGACAAAACTCTGTGTGGATTATGTTTAGCTGGTCGAAGGGCTGAAACTATAGCCCAGGCAAAGCAACATTCATCGTTGGATTGTACATTTATTACCGCTTTTTTAGCCTGAACATATTTAGGCAAAGTATAAAAATTACTGCCCACAGTAAAAGGAACATATTTATTAACATTTAAATTAACCTGTATAATGTTGTGTAGGGCCCAACCACTATCTCGCTCTTGATATTCTTGCAGCTTTGTTAAAATTTTTTCATTGGCTTCATCGTACCATTTCTTCAGTTCATTGTTCTGATAAATCACTTCATATTTTGAATTAAAATAAATTGTCTTTACCTCTTCGGTTTTTGGAAGAATCATTTCACAAACTAAACATAATTGTGCTTTAATCGGTGCTATATTTCTAAGTTCATTTAATTTTGTTTGAATTAAATTAAATGTTGTTTGCAAAAAACGCTTTGGGTCTAATACTTTATTAGTGTTTAATATTGTACTTGTTAGCATTTGCCGTTGGAAAGCTGATTCTGTTTGAATTAATTCCAATTCCTTATCGGAAACATTTGTTTGATGCACATTTTTATTTACAACTTTATTTAACACTGTATTTATATAACTAGAGTATTTGTTATTATCACTTATTTTTTTGTATTTAATTTGTGGTTCGTTAATTTCCACTATAGACCGATTATTATTCTGGTTTAACACTGGATTTATAAATTCACCCCGAACATTTCGTTTTCTAATTTGTTGTTGCTGTGGACGATTTACTTTTTCTAACACAGACTGTATGTATGATTGGTACGAATTTTCCATCTGCAAAACACTTGGTCGCATAAGAAAAAACAAGAAAAAAAAAGTTTATAGCCTACGTACTTTGATGATGATGATGAATGTGATGAATAAAGTTGATTAACTGAGATAACTGAGTTTTATTTATTTAACACTTTTACATATAAAATTAATTTTTTTTTTGTGTTTTTAAACATTAGAAACCTACAAATGTAAAGTCTTGGTTTATTATTAAAAATTCTTATTGGGCACAGCAAAATATGTAGTGTTTCAGTACCTCTCATAAGCATACATGTAGAAAATAAAATTGCGCTGCTAAACACAGATTTTGTCATGCACTGCGCTGTTCTAGTATCCCCAGGGTCTTTAACGCTATGTCAGCATTTTGTTCCAGTATCCGTATATACGTTCTGGCTACAATTTTTTTATACAATGACGTCATTGTTTCAGAATCCCCATGGCTTAAAATGGTCAGTTACTTATCACACATTTATACATGTGTTATCACATATGATTACAATTATTACAATCGATGCCGACATTTATCACACAAAATTCTCAGAAATATACATGATAACGCTACTCATTTGTTTACATTGAACGGCGGCATCCCTTTGTGTTCCAGAACTCACATCTTACACTACTAACACATAGAATGTAAACTTGATTAAAAATTACTATAAATTAATTTTATTTATTGTTATATGTATATGTTACTGTGAAACACCGAAATAAGTGAATGTCAACATTCGCCGATGAATGTCGACAAACACCAAATGCCTTGGTGAAAGACCGAACAATAATTAATTTTATTATACATTTGGACTTCCACCGGCTTATGTCGACAAATACACATGAGCTCCGGTGAATGTCGGAAACGACAGGTCGTAGCTTGCTTTTGGGCGCTTCTTGGGCGCCTTGGTCAGTCTTACGCAAGGTTCGATAGCGTGCGTACGTACAAGCTTGCTTGTACGTACGCACGTACGTACGCACGTACGTACGCGCGTACGTACAAGCTTTGTTATTAGATATTATAATTTGATTACAATGGCTACTGCAGTGAATCGAGATCAGTTTTTTGAAAAATTACACGCCTTAATTGGAAGTAAACGAGAAGACAATTGTTTTTATTTTTCTCAAGAAAGGTACTCTAAAATCGTTTCTGAAGTAATTTCTGCTAAAAATAAATGCAGTACACCTTTGGACTACAGACGTTTAAAACGTTTTGACATTTTAAAAGTTAGTGATGAAGAAAAGTTAATTGTGCCGTTAAAACCAGGAGAAACAAATATTCAGTATTATGTGACAAATGATGAGTTGTTTAATATACTTTCCGAAACTCACATAAGAATAGGCCATGGAGGGAGAACACGAATGCTTAAAGAATTGCAAGTTAGATACAAAAATATTACTTATGAAGTTATAATGTTGTATTTAAATTTGTGTAAACAATGTCAAATGAAACACAGTGCGCCTAAAAAAGGTATTGTTGTAAAACCAATCGTCAGTTCCGAATTGAACTCTAGATGTCAAGTCGACTTGATAGACTTGCAATCACACAGAGATGGCGATTACAAATTTATAATGGTGTATCAAGATCATTTAACCAAATTTGTCCAGTTACGACCTTTAAAAACCAAAACAGCGGAAGAAGTAGCATATCACCTTCTTAATATTTTTTTAACATTTGGTGCTCCGGCTATATTGCATTCAGATAATGGTAGAGAGTTCAGTAATCGAGTCATATCTGAACTATGCGTTATGTGGAAAGATGTTAAAATAGTACACGGAAAGCCTCGTCACAGTCAAACACAAGGCTCAGTCGAAAGAGCCAATCAGGACATACAGAATATGTTAACGGCATGGATGCAAGATAATGATTCAAATAAATGGTCAGAAGGTTTGCCGTTTGTTCAATTCGCCAAAAACACAACTTATCACGAAGGAATACGCCAAAGTCCATATGAAGCCCTGTTTGGCGTTAAGCCAAAAAGGGGCATAGCATCGTCATCTCTCCCTCGCGGGCAAATTGCAAACATTGAAACCAAAGAAGAGCTAAAAGCCTATATTGATACTTTTAAAGAAAATTTAGGTAGTGACCATATTGATGTTCATGTATCAGATGAAAACAAAGAGAATAACCAAAATACCATTGGCGCTGATCCGCAACCTAGCACGTCTTCATCATTAGTACTGACGGATCTGCAATCTAGCACTTCTTCATCTCAAGCACTGACTGAACAGCACGAGCAAATTTCTTTACAAAGAATAGCCGCAAAAGAAAATCTTCTTCTTCAAGCAACAAAAATGTTGCGAACCTCAAAAAAAAAGTTTCCTCCGGCCCAAATTGGTGATACCGTAAGAATTCAAGTCCCTGATGTCGACCGTGGTCGTACAGATCCCCGAAATGTGTTAGCGGTTGTTATTGGAATAGAGGATTCAGACTTTTATAAATTAGCAAACAAAAATGGCACCTTGAAGCAGCTTTTCACCCGTAATCAATTCGTAATTTGTAAAGAAAAGTTACTTTCCATGAATGAAGTTTTAAGTCAAGAAATGTCGCTAAGAGAAGCAGCTTCTGCTAATTCAAAAAGTGGAGGGCAAGGCTATACACGTTGTAACTGCAAAAGAAAGTGTACCACGGCTAGATGCAGCTGTAAAAGCAAGGAGCTTTTAAGCAATTCGAAGTGTCATAGTAGTTTAAGTTGTTGCAATAAATAAGATTGTCATACATTTTCTTTGTTTATACTTTATATTTCAGTTTAAAAATTAAAATATGTAATATGTTTATTATATTGATAATATTTTAGTCGTATTTCGTGATTTTCAATGTCTTACTGTGTGTTTTAAGTTCAACAATTTTTTTATGTTTATTGGAAAACTTTTCCCGTATTGTTTTAATAAATAAAGTTAACTAATAATTTTATTTTTGTATTTATTTAATAAAAAAAATGTTAGATTGTTACAACTGGATTAGTTATGAAGCTAAAAAACTTAAATCAAGTTGTAAATACAACAAACTAAAGTCTCTAATTAGAGAGTAAACTGTTAAATGACAAGAATAAGTCTCAAAGTCTTTTCCAAGAAATAGAAATATACCATAAAAGTAAATAATTAAATGAAAAAATTATCAAGTGCAATTAAATAATACCAAAAAACTGTTTATTTACCGACATTCGCCGGTGTAAGATAGAAATAATGATATTTGATAAATATTTTGGACATACGCCAAGCAACTTAGAGAATGTTGACTTTCACCGGTGTATCTCGACATTCACCGGATTTCGGTCTTTCACAGTAACATATACATTGCATAAAAAAAATTTTCTAATACTATTTTAGAATAATAACATTCTTGAACTAATTTTAATTTGAGAATGTACTCATTCTGCAACAAGTGCGAGAATATTCATTCTTACACAAGTGATAGAATGACCACATGTGGCGCCATCTTATGGAAGTTGACGCAACATTAAGCTGTTGTATTTTGATTAATAAATTATTCATTTAACTTATTAATTGTTGATATTAGTAATATTATAATTCAATCAACTAAATCATTCATATTTAGAACATTTTTTATGACATTTTATAACTAATTTTGTTTATTAATACATATATTATAGCAGCGACATCTGTAAACTAATTGCCTAAAAGCGATAGGTACTAGACAGCGACTCAAACTGACATATTTTAATTGACGATAGTATTAGAAAAAGTATAGTCTGAAACTCGTCGGAATGAATATTCAGCTCTCGTGAAACCGTCAAACTCGCCTTCGGCTCGTGTGACAAATTTTCACTCGGCTGAATATTCTCATTCCGCACTCGTTGCAGAATATACTATTCTGTTCTAATTTATTAGCCGATATGTAATTAAGATTAAATAAACAAATTAAACAATATATTTCGTATTTTAATTATTATCAACAATAAACATCATCATTTGAGACTTGGAGCTATACTAATTTCTGCACATTTCCGCTTATGGGTTTATATTCTACTATCCGATCGTGTAAAATTAAACAATAAGCAGTAGTATTTGCAGGGAAATTTTGTTTTGATTCAAATTCTAAACGAATATCAACCGGTGCTGATTTGAGCAATTCGTTTTGTTGTGAGCAATCTATAAGTATTAACGGTGCAACTTGTATAAAATTACTTTTGCTTAACATTGGCTCACTTTCCTGCATATAGTAAGCATTTGGAATTGAGAATACATATGATATAATAATGCATATTGATTATTTTTAACATCTAAATTAAAATTTCCATACGGATAAGATTGTGAATTTAAGTATAGTTTGACATCGCTGACTTGACAATGATCAAACTTGCTGCTATCCAAAGCAGCATTATTTTTTCGATTGGCTTGAAAGCCAAGAATAACAAAACTTGGTTTTTCTAATTGACTAGAAGTTTTCACAGTCCAAATTTGTTTTTCAGTTGTTTGCAGCAGAGGGTATTCATACAATTCCCATGTTCAAAAACTTATGTTGACAGGTGGATCTTTTTCAATGAATTGTAGCATGTTAATTTTTTCTTTATCAGAAACTGTGACATATGGAACTCTCCACTCAATTTTAGTCAAATTAAATTTAAAACTTTCCGTTTCATTGTTAGCAAGTATTTGAAGAACAGCATTTGAATCGTTTCTAGATCTAACCAGTATAATCTCATGTTTTGAATTAAGAATTACTTTCTGATAATCTTCAGCAAACCCTAGTAACATGTTAAGTGGAATGAGTAAATCAAAATAACCATTATCATCTGTTATCGAAGTGTGAGCTTTAGGTTTATTTAACCATCCAGCATTTTCCATCATTTGACTCTTATTGATATTTAACGAAAAATATCCTTTGATTGTTGATGTGATTCCAACATTTTTGCATCTATCTATTTCAACACCATTCAATTCATAACGAATTTCATCAAACAAATGACATACACCATTGTTTATAATTTTGGTTTTCACTACAGGTGTATTATCTTCTTTGACTAATTGTCCTACAATATGTATAGCGCTCTTGCTAGGTTGAACAAACAAATCTTGATTTTGTAATGTAATACGTTTTTCATCGTTGCTGTTAAACGTTGATGATGCATATGGTCGGTGAGCATGAATTTCATAGTTAGAAATCGTATCATCAAAAGCATTATTAGATCGAATATGCAGCATTTTAGCCATCGTTAAATTAACGTTATTTAGATGTTTTGAGAGTGATGCACAAGTATGTAAATTAGCTCTTACAAATAATAAAAAAGAGCTGGTAATAAGATGTTTAATATATTTGATACTAGTTTTTGTACAGCTTAACTTCACGTTTTCGGTTGTTTTTTCGTATAGATAACTTTTAAATCAAGTTTTTGTAAAAACAGTTGGTTTTCAGGTGTAAGCCTTTTGATTTGTTTTGTAGAAGTGAGCTTTTTCCCGCACTGCGTATTTATATAATGCTGATTATTGATTGATTCTTATCTATATACATTATCGTTATACACAATACCCATTTTCTTATATTCGTCTTATATGCAACCTTGTTGTTATGACCTCACCTCTAAAATTGATTAATTTATTATCCTGATCAACTATTTGTATTGTTATGTTATCTATTGCATGCGTATTGATTGGTAAATAGATAACATTAACAGGATCTTGAATAATTTTGTAGCCTGGTGGTACGATGGGAAAAAACTCATATAATGTATGAGCTTGGCGGTTGTTCAAATATGCTCCGATAATAACATTACAATCAATACGAATCGTATTAATCTTCAAAATATTGACAGGCAAATCCGACTCATTCAAAATATTTGGTTCGAGAATTTGTTTTTTAAATCCCAATAAACTGTAGAGAGAGTCTTCAGGTGTAAAGTCCACTTTTCGATTGCATTTTATCAAACACTTTAGTGTATTATTGTTAGCTTTCAGATCAAACATAATACCAGATGCATTAGCTTCGTTCTTTATATAATTATTTATATCTGATAGCTCATATGATCCTACGGGTATGGTAATAGTCAAACCATCTATATATACTTTGTTATGACCAACATCAATATTTGGAATTGAATTGAATGTTTGAAAATTAAACAAACCTATCTCATAATTGCTCGATTTACACAATTGAATTGCGGGAAAAAAATTAGTGGATAGCACTGATTCACTACCAGATAATGAAACGGTAAATGACATTGCTGGAGTGTTGAATAAGTAATGAATATTTTTCATTCGATTTTTTATTTTAATAGCGTGTTATAAAGAAATTTTAAACATAAATGATCATGAACAGATTGTTTTAAAAACTCCTTGAGCACGTTATTAAACATTAGTTATAATTATTTTTATTTTTTGTTTATAATATTTATAAACTATAAATAAAATTGAAAGAAATGAATAAACAGAGATAGTAATTATAACATTCACAAAATATAAATTATTACAAAATATAAATATATCAGATGTATTGTTTTCATTTTTTTTAATCTCTCTATGAATAGGGATCATATTCCATTCCTTGATTTCTTGTTTTAACTCCATTTCACCCTGCCAATTTCGAGTGTAGAATTTGAGTTTAAAGAAAATTATTTGTGATTTGCTATCATTTCCATCTTCAATAATAGAGGATAAATTATATTTAAAAATAAATCCTCCGACATATGTGGAGTTGAGAGAAGTATAAATTTCAGTAGTATTTGATAGAGTAAAACATCCTTCAGCTTCGGTCACTATTAGCGGTTGGTGAATAAGTATAAAATTATTCACAATTGCACTTAGTATAAGCAAATTTGAATTCATCGCGGTTTGTACAAAAATGATAGTTATAATTATTTGCAAATCTTCACGAAGCAATATAAGTAGATAAAACTGATTAGCAACCAGTTACAAAACTGTGAATAATGCTGTTGGACTGTTAAATGAGAAATTATTTTTTTTTCATTAATTTTTTTATTTTAATAGCTTATTACATAGAAACTTTAAACATAAATGCCCACAAACATGTGTATTATAATTTTGATAAGTTTTATAGTTATAATTTGCGCTTCCGCCTAAATATTTTATTAAATTCTGATGGCGGTCGAAGATTTCCAACACTATCAAAATACATGACATCCATTCCTAGTTTTTTATAGGCTACCCAGTGAGTACCTGATCCATCCTTGTCATCTAAATTAATAATACCACATTCATTTTTATTAACTTTTGATGGTAAATTATTTCTCATATAAACACCTCGAAAATGTTTAATTTTTAGTTGTTTTGCATGATAACGGAGATCTCTATCAGATAATGCTCTATTGGGTAGCCTTTTTAATAGTTTTTTAAAACATTATCCGGCGGTGTTAAAAATAAACCATACCCTTTTTTATAGGGTTTTAAATATAAACCGCGACCCCCAACAGATACGGCCTCCATAGCTCATGCTCATGAACACAGAGCTTAGAAAACGGTAATAACTTTTTTTCTTTTGCAGCTTAATATTCAATTTATTGTTTGTTTTAAAATCTTTCTTCGGAACCCCCATACCGAATTTAGATTTCAGTTTCATTGCATTTGTAACAGCATATGCTGCGGCTTTTTCTCCAAGTCGAGCGTCTTTTGAGAGAACTCGTTGCCAAGCTTTCTCTGCCAAGATATTGTCTGCTTTATTTCGGGAGGCAATATCTTTATTTTGTGAATATGCAATATCATGTTGTTTATATGCACCATCAAGAAAATTGATACCTCGATCTCCATTTTTTAATCGTTTAGATAGTTTGGTTCCAGGGCCACAAAATTCATACACAGGGAGATGCATTTCAAAAGGCAGCTTATTGATTATAGTATTTATTAATCGTCCACCTTTAGAAGTTTTTTTTTGTCTGCTTGTTTTGCATTTTGTTTTATTTTTTTGACAACCCATCTTTACATATCAGCACCTAACTGACTATAATTAAGTGGTGTATTTAAATTTATAAATAGTATTGTCTAAGATGTATTTGAATAATCAACAAAATAAGCTATCGGTTATTAACTATGATTCATTTACAAGACATGATCAATCTGTAAAAAAACATGATGTATTATTACCAAATACTATAAGATGCATCATTAGCGGACCATCCAACTGTGGAAAAACTAATTTATTATTAACTCTTCTTGTACATGAAAACGGACTTGTTTATGAAAACGTTTATATCTACTCCAAATCTCTATATCAACCTAAATATGAACTTTTTAAAAAAAAATTGCAACCGATTAGAGGAATTGAATATTTTACATTTTCAGAAAATAATTGTGTTATTCCTCCAAGTGAAGCTAGGTCAAACTCAATATTTGTTTTCGATGATGTTGCTTGTGAAAAACAGAACAATATAAGAAATTATTTTAGTATGGGGCCACATAAAGATGTTGATAGTTTTTATTTATGCCAAACATATAGTCGCATTCCTAAACACCTCATCAGAGATAATACAAACCTTATAATTTTATTCAAACAAGATGAATTAAATTTACGACATGTTTATGATGATCATGTTAGTCTGGATATCGCTATTGCAAAGTTTCAAAATATGTGTAAGATGTGTTGGATGGATAAATTTGGATTTTTAGTTATAGATAAAGATAGAGATATAAGCAAGGGGCGCTATCGCAAAGGATTTCATTGTTTTATCAGTCCTAGTTAATGTAAATCTCTTTAAATATACTGACTTATTCATATCCAAATCATTCTCTTATCAGCTTGATTGAAATAACCGGGGTGTATACAACATTCCTGTAAGCTGCTTAGAATAATCATTTTAACTTGACTCACATCTTGACTTGCAACTTTACAACTTGACTTGCATCTTGACTTGCATCTTGACTTGCAACGTGAACGTGACGTGCAACTTGACTTACAACCTGACCTGTAAGCTGTTTGGAATAATCACTTCAACCTGACTCAAATCTTCATTTGCAACTTGACTATAGTATAAAAAAATATGATGGAATAAGAATCTAAAGACGAAAAAGATATTCTACAAAAAATTGTTTCGGCAAGTAATGCTATTAGAAAAAAGCATCGTGTGTTGAAATTGAATAAAATGACATCTGATGATATTGTAAACTATAATCTCGCTCCAATTTCCAAACCTCTAAACGAGTTAGTGAGTATAACACAAAAACAAAAAACATCACCGGATTCAGATACACATAAAGTTAAAAAAGAGAATATTGTTGATAAATATGAAAATTTACTATCAAACAAAAGTAAACATAAATATCTTGACTCTGTTTTTGGTGTAAAAATAGTTGCTAATAATAAATATATGATAGGAAACAGTTTTATTGATTTTATTGATGGAGAAATAGCTATAAATGAAAATAATTATCCTGCAACTGAAGGATTACTAGAGTTGTTATTTAAAAAACAGCCTGATGATGATCTTGTAACACAAAATGATTATAATAACTACAAAAAAATATTAGAATCATCTAATGCACACAAACAAAAATATGAGGCAGATAGTAAAATTGCCGCATCAAAAGGATATAAATATGTGCATCATATATCAAAGTTGTTTCACGATGAAAAAAGCGATAGAACAAAAAAAAAGGTTTAAGATTAAATCTGATCCATACTTAAATTATGTTTCAATCCCTTTTCCTCATAATCATAATATGTAGTAGCCTGTCTTCTACACGAAAGTCACAATTTTTAAAGTAGAGCGCGAAATTTGAGCGCCCTCTGTGTGTTCATCCTCGAGTCCACCCCGCTGTCCTCATTGCTTTTTTTTGTGCACGGAAGTCAACACGTTTATTCTGCTGATTTGCGTTTTTACTCGGTGTTAACGAAATAAAAGTATGGGAAAACACCGCAAACGACGCAGAAGTTCATCAAGCTCGAGCTTATCATCGGATAGCGACATCAAAGAAAATATCGACAAGTTGTTGAAGAAATTACGAAAAAAACGCCACGCACGTGGCAGGTCAAAAACAAGATCGCCCTTAAGGGAATTAAATCTTCATATAAATCCTTCCCCAGATAAGGATCAACTAGAAGAAATCGAAAATCGAGACGAAAATGGTAAGATTTACAATATAATTATAAGATATTTTCTAGAATTTGGATCGAAAGTGAGGTTAGGAAAAACACATAAACTCACATTTGGGATAAATAAGATTCCATGCAATCTTATGTAAACTATAAGTGCCATTGGACTTTAGTCGTAATTAATAATTCACATTGATAATTATTAATGTTAATTATAATTAATACCTCACATTTGAGATGAAATTTAAGGCAAATGCCTAGTTTAATCTGGTTTAATGAAACAATTAACAGCATACATATGCTGATTACTAATCATAAATATGGTATTGCAGACTCCAGTGGTGTCAACGAACAACAATCGGACATTCCGCTGGAGCAGGAAATTTTGACACGCCTGGGTGATGAAGGTTGTTCAAGCAAATCTCTAGGGCAACCCATTCACAATGATATATCCAAAAGATGGGATTACATTTTGAAAAATGGTTTATCAGCCGAAAACCGTGCCACACTGATAGAAAAATATCCAGTTGTGGCAAACTGTCCACTGCTAGAGGCCCCAAAGCTAAACCCAGAAGTGTCTACAACATTGAATGAAGCAGCTGTTAAGAGAGACAATCGTCTGCTCGAGTTTCAAACCCAGATTGGTGCAACCATTTCGGGCGTGGGTGAAATACTCAATTCCCTTTTGACAAAAGAAGGGGAGGGGAATAAGTTACAATTAATAGAAGTTACTAGTGACGTTGGAAGATTATTGACAGATCTGCATTTTAACTACTCTCAATCGAGAAGAACATTGGTAGGAACCAACCTCAATAAAAATTTAAAGGAAACCCTTTCTAAAGCACCTCCTGATGAATGGCTTTTTGGCAAGGATCTCGGAGATCGAGTAAAGGCTGCCAAAGCAATTGAGAAATCGGGAGAGGAATTAAGGCCTCCAAAAACGCCACTCAAACAAACAAATGCTACAACAAAATCAGGGAGCAAAGTCCAGCATTTAAACTACCAGCGTCCGCCGAAAAATTACAAAGCTGCGCATCCGAGCGGACGGGGTCATTTTGCGCAATCACACCAACAATCCAAACCTCAAGCGAACTACAACCGATACCAGCGGAGCCGACCATCAACTTCCAACCAGTCACGCCGTCGCCAGTCACGTTAAATGTGAGTACTACTGCGTACGCAGGTAGACTTTCTCAGTTTGTATCTGCTTGGAGAAATATAACTGTTGATCCGCTAATTTTATCATGGTTAGAGGGGTATAAAATACCGTTCATATCAAAACCTATACAAAAATTACCTCCGAAGGAAATAAGGTGGTCCGAGATGGAAAGATTAGATATCCGAACCTCGGTAAATAAATTGTTACACATAGGTGCAATTTCCGAGTGTGAACCAGATAAGAATCAGTTCATATCTAATATATTCTTGATTCCTAAACCAGACGGTTCGAAAAGACTTATTTTCAATTTAAAAAGACTGAATAAATTTTTGAAAACTGAACACTTTAAATTGGAAGACAAGAATATGGCCATAAAGCTGATTTCCACAAATTGCTATATGGGGTCCATTGACCTTAAGGACGCATATTTTTTGGTGCCAGTAGCGGGAGCAGATCGGAAGTTCTTAAGATTTAATTTTGAGGGTCACCTTTATGAACTTTCATGTCTTTGTTTTGGTTTATGCACTGCCCCATGGGTATTTACAAAATTACTGAAACCGGTGATCTCTCATTTAAGATCTAGGGGATATTTATCGGTTCTATATTTAGACGATTTTCTTTTGTTGAGAAATAGTTATTCAGAATGTTTACAGAATATTACTGAGACTAGCTTAATGTTATCCAAATTAGGGTTTTTAATAAACCAACCGAAATGTCAGTTAATTCCGTCACAACGGTGTAAGTTTTTGGGATTTATTTTCGATTCCAAATCCATGACCTTGGAACTATCCAAAGAAAAGAAACATAGAATTTTAGATATCACAAACAAGTTTATTTCTACATCCACTTGCAAAATTAGAGAATTTGCGCAATTCTTGGGTTTTTTGGTTGCAGCATGTCCGGCCATAGATTATGGCTGGCTGTATACAAAAAATTTGGAAAGGGCAAAATATTTGGCCTTAAAAAAGGCCAAGGATAATTATAATGCTCCAATGATATTACCTTCTTATATACAAGCTGATTTGATTTGGTGGAAAAAACATATAGTTAACGGAAAATTCTTTATAAAACAGCATACATTTAAAAGGGAAATATTTTCCGATGCTTCTTTGACGGGTTGGGGCGTGGTCTGTGACAAACAGAGAACCCACGGTCACTGGAATGCGGAAGAGAAACTATGTCACATAAATTATCTAGAACTTTTATCGGCTTTTTTCGGCTTAAAATGTTTTGCCCATGATCTTAGAAATTGCGAGGTGTTATTAAGAATAGATAACACTACGGCTATCGCCTATATTAATCGCATGGGTGGCATACGTTTTCCTGTTTTGAACAAACTGTCTAGAGATATCTGGCAGTGGTGCGAGGAACGAAAAATATTTATATTTGCATCTTACATAAAATCATCGGAAAATGTTGAAGCCGATTTTGAGTCAAGACGGATAAAAAGCGATACCGAATGGCAGTTATCAGATTTGGCTTTTCAAAGAATTTCCACAATATTTTCACGCCCACAAATAGATCTCTTTGCGACTCGACATAATAGAAAATGCGAGAAATTTATATCTTGGTATCCAGATTCAGAGGCAGTGTGCGTGGATGCTTTTACTGTGACATGGGCTAATTGTTTCTTTTATGCATTTCCACCATTTTCGGTAATTTTAAGAGTGCTTCAAAAAATAATTAGTGACAAAGCAGAAGGGATAGTTGTAGTTCCACACTGGCCTAGCCAGCCGTGGTTTCCTCTATTTATGACCTTGCTTAAAGGAAAAGCGATTTATCTTGAACCAGAACATGATTTGCTTTTCTCTTTCGACAGACAACCACACCCTCTTTGGCGAAAGCTTTTCCTGGTTGTCGGAGTATTATCAGCGACGCACTCCGGTTAAGAAATACTCCCGAAGAAGCAATACCAATTCTCCTAGCTTCTATTACTGAATCCACATTAAAACAATATGAATCAGGCCTAAAAAGGTGGTGGACATTTTGCCAGGACGAAGGATTTAATGTATTTTCTGCAACGATAGAAACCTTAATTTTGTTCTTTACTAAGCATTTTAATGATGGGGCTTCATATGGAAGTTTAAATACTTGGAGATCGGCCATAGCCTTTATGATTTCCCCGGATATTGGTTCCGATTATAAGATTAAACGACTTTTTAGAGGTTTTTACAACTTAAAGCCTACAGCTCCAAAATATTCTTCGACATGGGAACCCAAAATTGTTTTGGATTACCTAGCGACTTTGCACCCAAATGAGGATATTGACTTACAAACACTGTCCCATAAGCTGATAACGTTATTGGCATTAGTAACCGCTCATCGAATCCAGACGTTCGCTCTTATTGAAGTTGCTGATATTTTGGTGATCCGGGAAGCTATTGAAATCAAAATTCCGGCTAGAATTAAAACTTCAGGAAAAAACAGAGTGCAACCATCACTATACTTACCGTTTTTTAATGAAAAACCAGAACTATGTGTGGCAAGAACCCTCCAGGTGTATTTAAATAAAACGAAATTGTTAAGAGGACCCGAAGCAAAAAAGCTTTTTCTTACAATAAAGAAACCTTATCGGGAGGCCGCTAAGGATACCCTGAGCCGTTGGGTCAAGTGCGTTTTGAAGAAGAGTGGTGTAGATACTGAGACATTTAAAGCCCATAGCACACGACACGCGTCTACTTCGGCCGCAAAAAGATCGGGGGTCAGTATCGACACTATTAGATCTACGGCCGGTTGGTCAAACCGTTCAGAAACGTTTGCAAAATTTTACAATAGACCAGTAAATGATAATAAGTCGGTATTTGCAAGATCAGTTTTAAATACATGAGCATTGCTCTATTTACATTGGTATTTTGAAATGGATGAGAATAGAAAAATAAAGACTGTTAATTTTCCGCTAGTCTATTTAATTGATACAAATAACATTCATTACCTATACTTTAAACATCTACATATTATGATCATGAGGAAAAGGGATTGAAACATAATTAAAAGATAAAACGAACTTACCTTAAGTGACGTTCGATCTTGATTATGTGATATCCCTTTTCCGAAATGATCAGTCCCACCCACCCAAGAAGAGATCTTCCCTGGTAATGAATAATTGACTCTAAAAACAATGAGGACAGCGGGGTGGACTCGAGGATGAACACACAGAGGGCGCTCAAATTTCGCGCTCTACTTTAAAAATTGTGACTTTCGTGTAGAAGACAGGCTACTACATATTATGATCATTTCGGAAAAGGGATATCACATAATCAAGATCGAACGTCACTTAAGGTAAGTTCGTTTGATCTTTTAATTTATCAGTACATGGCAGTGCATATAATATTCCCAAAAAAATGAAATTAGTAGGTGCACCCCCGAAAGTTGATTATATATATTATGATGATTGTAACCATGATCATGATTGTAACAAGATAGTTGATCGTTTGCGGTTACTATTCGCATCACAAGAAGCTGGGAATAATAATCATGATAATGAAATAATATCCATAATTGAAGAATTGCGAGAAGCAAACATAATACATTAACAAAAAATGGATTGCTATATTTAGTTGAAGTTTATGCAGAGTGCGAATAAGACATATAATGATTGTTGATAAATTTGGTAAACATTGGAATGGTTATAATAACTTGAATGGTGGAGAATCATCGTTACGCGGTATTCCAGGTGTTGGATTTATGCTTACATCTGATGGACATTATGATATAAATAATAAACGTTTGCAGATGCTGGTACACTTAACCACCCCCAATATTTTTGAAAATTTTTTGTTGCAATATGTAGTTTGGATCATTCTGAACATATTGGTACCTATCTTAGTTGAGGAAATTTTGATATTTGGTAAAAAAACGGTTTTTAAAAATCAAATTATTGTATGAATATTATTAAAGCGCATTTATACGAAACTGTTTGGAGAGGCTTTGCAGGCCAGCTGTGATAGTGCGCGCTTGCCGTGCGTCCACATCTGCTCGTAGCCGGTCTATTGAGCAGACGCGTGTTTGAATTCGCCTTTAGTTTTCAAATTTAAATCGTCGGTTTGATTAATCCACAAAGTGATTAAAAATCCCGGTTTAACGCTTTAGTTATATAATAAATTGTGCATAGCGATAGTGACGAGAAATTGACTCCATTAGTTAAGTTTAGTTGTAATTAGTGTTAAGGATTAATCTAATTAGAATGTAAGTTTTTAAATCTATAATCATTAAGTGGACGTAATTAATAGGAAGTGGCCCTTGGCCCTCTCCTACGCGAAATAGACGCTCTAATTAATTTGTAAGTGACATTCCGCATACCGTACGGGTTGATTCCTAAAAAAGTGCGGTTTTTATAATAACATTTCAAATTTCAAAACTTAACGTGTTCGACGAGTTCGCATAAAAACACCATCGCCGCCTGGCAACAGCGAAGCATCGTCGCACGACGACAGCTTCAACTCACAGCTTAGCGCCGACAAAACTACAGGACCGGACCCAATAAATTTGCAGAACCTTTTTGCAAATTCCGATCATTTAAATGCAACTGCAACTCAGAAAGAGTTTGCTTTTACACCCTCCAAAATGACGTTAACAATAGTTACCACGTCACCAACGGTGACAATAACTACAACAACAATCACGACAACCAACACTTCCTTAACATCAGCTGGATCGCAAATTCCAGTTTTTACTAACAATTCAATAAATGCTGGGAACAACGCAGTTCCAATGCAAATAGAACAACCCAACGATGGATCACAGACCAAACCACCCAAAACCGAAATTCCTAAGAGGCAACCAACAGTAACAATGATTCAGGAACCCCGAAACATTGGAACCCCTAAAAGGAAAATTACCAACTCTCCCCCAACTCTACAAGGGTTCCAAAATCCTCGCAAAACCATTAAAACGAACCACCCTAAACCTGGCACTAGTACAGAAACACCAACCAGCAACCGTTTCGAAGGAATTAGTGACCAAATTGATGACGATGAGAATGAGTCAGAAACTCAAACACAAACGCAACAAACCAGACGTGTGAAGCCACAGCCTGCGCCGAAAAAAGCTAAAGCGCCGCCACCGATAATTATATCCGGCAAGCCAGATACGCACCAAGCCATAGTTGACTTGCTCAACTCCCTGGTTAAGAAAGGATACTACATAAAGTATACCCGCTTCAACACAAACATTTACGTGTCTGACTTGGAAGAATACAACAAGCTTGTTGAGTTCTACAATTCAGATACAACAGAATTTCACACGTACACTCCACAATCGGAGAAAACTCATGCGTTTGTGCTGAAAGGACTTCAGCACAAAATGGAAGTTAATGAAATTAAACAAGAACTTGTAGCAGAATTCAAAATTCCTGTTACAAATGTACTTGAAATGCACACCAAAGCAGTACCGCTCTATATGATCATCACTAAAAGCAGCGTCACACTGAATAATCTAATTAATGAAGTAAAATGTATCAACCATACTAGGATCTCTTGGGAACTTCATCGCAACAACAAATACATCATTCAGTGTAAACGCTGCCAGAAGTGGGGTCATGCGAAGAGCAACTGCAACAATAAAGAAAGATGCCTTAAGTGTGCACAATTTCACGAAACTTCTAGCTGCACGCTTACCCTAGAAGACAAACCTACATGTGCAAATTGCAACGGTGAACATGTTGCAAATAGCATTAATTGCCCTGTATACAAGGCAAAAATGGCTCAAGTTCTCCAAAACTCCAACGCCCCAGCTTCACATCAAGCTACATTCAAAAGAACCACTTCGGACTTTCCGGCACTTCAACCACGCTACACCCCTGCACCTCTACCAGCAACCAACCCCTGGAATCAACGACCATCTAACCAGCAACCACCAACCTACCAGTCTCAACTCTCACAAGCCTCAACTTCCGCCAACAACCAGCAGCATCCTAAGAACAGTGGTGAGTACTCACAAATGCAAGAGTTGTTTGGACTTATTAGGGATATAGATAGCTTAATAAACATTGAGGGATTAATTAACGCGCTAAAGCGCTTAAAAGGCTTATTACAAAATTGCAGATCACATGGAGAAAAAGTTACTGCAACTCTTGGATTTATTAACGAAATAGATAGGCTTGGACTGTAGGATTAAGATAGGTAGCTGGAATGCCAATGGCATTTTTAATAAAACCACAACAATTGAGCATTTTTTATTTAGACATAAGTTTGACATCTTCTGTATAAACGAAACTAAACTATTAAATAGAGACAAAGTTAAGATTAAAAATTACAACATAATTCGTAAGGATAGAGAGGGTGTAGTTAGGGCGGGAGGGGTACTAATTGCCATTAGCAATAGCATAAATTACAGGTTGCTTAGAGTCCCACAGGTTTTGACGGAGGCTTTAGCAATTAAGTTGCCAGATGAAACAGTTTTGGTTGCTGTCTACAATCGACCGAGCAATTTTTTATTAACTAGAGAACTTGACGTTCTGTTCTCGCTTGGAAACAAAGTCTTGCTAATTGGCGACCTAAACTGTGTCCACCCGGCTTGGAACAGAAGCCCCCGTAAAAACGCTAATGGCGTAGTGCTCAATAATTACATCGATAGTAACAACCTTATCCTAAGTTTCACATCCGATCCAACTCACTATCCTCCGAACAACCAAACTCCCAGTACAATAGATCTCCTTATATCCAAAAATAGTGATTTTGTTCCGAATCTGGATCAACTTGTTGAGCTAGATTCGGATCACAATCCTATTTATTTTGAAATTCCTAATCGCAACTATAAAAACCTAACCCTAACAACCTGTACCAGCTTTAAAAACAATAACTGGAAAAAATACAGGAAAGACATTAATGACAGCATTATAATAAACAGCAACATAAACAACAAACAAGACTTAGACAATGAAGTGAACAAACTGACTGAGACTATACAAAAAATCACTAAAAAACACACTGAAAAGATCACAATCACAAATAGAACTAATTTCCCTAAACACATTATAGATTTAATTAAACAAAAAAATGTCTACAGAAAGCTGTTCCAAAAGCATCGTGATATTAATCAAAAACTATTAATGAATCAACTAACAGCTACTATTAGGACTCAAATTGCTCTCTATAAAAATAGAGAATGGAACAGATTTCTGTCGGACATTAAACCCGGTCAGAATTCGTTATGGAAAGTCACTAAAAGACTCAAACAGAAACAGCCTCAGAATAAACAAAATTTACATAATAATGACATCGAGTATTTTACTCCGAAAGGCAAGAGCAATATTCTCGCCGAGACTTTTAGTGACGTTCACATAATTGATAAAGACCGGAATAATGAACACGACATTCTGGTGCAAGAGACATATGACGTAATTGACGATATAATTGTGGAACTTGACAATGAGACGAAAAGTGCAATTTACACTACGCCACAGGAAATTAGTGCTATTATTAAAACACTTAAAACCAAAAAAGCTCCTGGAATTGACTCGGTCTTCAACCAATCCATAAAAAATCTGCCTAGAAAAGGTATAGTTCAGTTAGTGCACATTATTAATGCTGTCATTAACTTACAACATTTTCCACAATCCTGGAAAAAAGCTGTTGTAATCCCCATTCCTAAACCTAAAAAAAATCACCAACATCCTGAGAATTACCGTCCCATAAGCCTCCTTCCTGCCTTAAGCAAAATCACTGAAAAGGTGTTACTGCGGAGAATTAGTGAGCACACAAACGAACAGCGGGTTTTACCAAACCATCAATTTGGGTTTAGAGCTGGGCACAGCACAGTCCACCAATTAGTTCGCCTAATCAACGACATAACCATAAATTTCCACCGCAATCAGTCCACTGTCATGGCGCTTTACGACGTTGAAAAAGCGTTTGATCGCGTCTGGCAGGAGGCATTGATCTACAAAATGCGCAAATTTGAGTATCCATTATATTTAATTAAAATAATTCAAAGTTACCTGAAAGGCAGACATTTCCAAGTGAGAGTTGAGGGTCAATTATCTAGGTTGAAAACAGTGCTGGCTGGAGTACCGCAGGGTTCAGTTTTGGGACCGGTACTCTTTAATATATATCTGGCCGACATGCCTAAATTCGTTCAGGTTGAGATGGCGCAGTTCGCGGACGACACTGCGGTTTATGCCCGTAGCTTTAGTGCTGAAGTTGCCAATAGGCAACTTCAAATTTATAATAATATCCTCGAAAAATACTGCACAAGCTGGAAAATAAAATTAAATTACGCAAAAACCGAAACAGTGCTGTTCACCTACAAGCGAACCAACATTAAGGTCTATAACCCGCTTAAAGTGGGAGGTAGTAGCTTTGTTCCTGCCACTGTCACTAAGTGCTTAGGAATGCTGTTGGATCAAAGATTAACCTTTGAACACAATACCAACAGCAATATTAATAAAGCAAAATCAGCAATGAGGCAAATGTATCCACTGCTGAACAGTACTTCTGCGCTCAGTGAGAGGAACAAAGTTATCATATACAAATCCATTATTCGACCACTACTGACGTATGCGGCCCCAGCCTGGTGCCCCATTTCAAACTCTAATATGCTCGCTGTCCAACGCATCCAAAACAAATGTCTGAGACTAGCTACAAATTCAGATCCGTTCACTAGAATAGACCATTTGCACAATATCACTGGCGTGGAAATGATACACGAGTTTATTAATAAAATTTCTTCTAACTTCTACAACCAGTTGGATGTCAATCCACTCACATCAAATATTCTTGAATCGATTAACGTCGCGAATAATCGTCCTTATAGTTGTAGAACGCAGATGAAATTTCCGTATGAAAAATTCCAAAGTGAGGGACTGATTGATGCTTTACGCCCACCCTAAAAGCATAAAACAAAAATTAACCTTAAAATTTACTGCTCTGTTTTCTATGTTAATGATAATAGTGTTGATTGGTTTAATTATTAATTTAGACACTTACCTTCAATGCACTGCTTAATCCTCTGCTCTTCTTTTTATTTTACTGTAATTTTGTCGCTAGTTGCTTAGTTTGGTTTCAAAACGTTTCAATTAGCTTCATTTAGCACTTATCTTGTTCCTACAGTTCATTAATGGCCTGTTGTGGGTCCTAATAATTTCCAACCATGCAGTAGCTATTTAATAAGTCCAGACAGCTCTTCGTTTGAGAGTCCTCACAATTATTTGTGGTCATTGTGCTAAGTTCGCTCCAGTGCTTTTCGTTTTGTCGGTTGAATAACCTGTAACATCCCAACAAACATGAATGCATCGGCCGATTTAAGGTTATCTACCAGACATAATGGCAATATGCTGGCTACGGCTACAGTACGTTGGGCCTGAAACGGCAAGATATTGGTCTTAGATTGATAATTATTAGTAAAATATTAATATTGGGCCAATGTAGGCCAAATGCCTCTCAGCAGCGCAGGCTTTATACTTATAATTTTATGTTTATTAAAAAATAGTTGCATTAGTAAATTAGATATATTTTTTAAAAACCATTTTTCTCAAGGTGTCTACCTATCAGTTAATATTAAATTAATTAAACCACCTAAAACGTAATTTTTTTTCCAGCAACAATATCTAGTAGTAGTAAATAATATAAAATTATTTAAAATTATTGTTTTTTATTAAATTATATATTATCAAATAGTAGACATTATATAATATAATATATATAATGGGATTTAAGTCGGTTTTATATAAAAAACTAAACAAAAAATTAAAATTGAAGTTTTTAAAATTGGCGGTTTTTCATCGGTTGCTGTCGGAAATAGTCGGTACTATGAGAGGGCGATGTGCAATTGGCTACACGGGCATCGCCATCTTAGCCGTCTTTACACTCATTAACGTTTGAGTTTGACAAATAAAGTGAAAAAGACAACAGATTGATACAATAGACAATAGAAAAAGACAATAGAGTGATAATTAAAATGAGTGAATCTAATGCAGAATCGTAAGTACTACATTTTCCTTATTATATAGCTTTTTTTTATATTATTTGGCTTTTCTATTATTGTTTGTAAAACTTAGGTTATGTTCTATTTTAAGCACATTTCCCTCGACATTTCCTGATTAATTTATAACGTAACATAGCTCTATACCCCATTTACTCCACCTACCATCAATTGATAGTAAAGAACAAGCCTTATAAACAATTATTTATACTCAAGTGCATTAAGGCTGCGTTATAAATTGGCTGAGTTGGGCTTAGCAAAGAGCTGAGCAAAATGAGAATAACACGAATGCCCTACATATCTACATTCCGTTTTTAAAAGATTGTATAGCTGATTTATTTTTCGATTTTTTAGAGCAAAATTCAATATAGTAGATGACAACGTTAATTAGTTATTATAAGATTTAATAGTATTTATTTTAGTTCTAGCATCTGATCATAGATGGCGAAAATGAAGTCGAAACACTGTTAAAATGTTAGTAACTTATTAATTTTGCTCTATATAACATGAAATTTGACGGGTTGCCTTAAAAAAAAAAACAATAATTTATCAGAATTTTCAAAAAACGAAACAAAAATCTTACTGGTATTCGTGTTATTTGCTATAAGCTCAGCTCTCAGCTAATCCCATTTATAACGCAGCCTTAAGCGAATAAATCATGCACATTTTCACCATCCACAAACTGCGTCGTATAGACGATGAAATAAATCGGAATTTATAATTGTGAATAATCTTTTAAAAAATTAAAATATAAATTCAAAAATGTTTCAATCATTTTTAATAATGAATCCTATTTGTGTTTTATTATTTATGTTAAATAAAAACGTGCAGTTTTATTTGTAGCATCCAAACCAATCGGATCTTTAAAAAAGTTTCAAAAAGATACAAATATAAGCAAATTAACAGCAAAATAAGCAACACCTTATTGCTTGCTGATATAGATTCGATTTCAAATACTAAATTTGTAAATTTACCGAAAATGAATGTGTTTGATTCTTCCAATGAACCATCATGCAGTACTGCTTCTCCTATTTTTGATGGAGATCAAGATTATTATTGTGTTAATGATGATGATGAGTATACTGATAGTGAAGACAAGTACAGTGATAATTCTTTAGTTAGTAGCACCACATCTTTAAGCGAAAACAATTCATTTAATTTACCAAATAATAAAACAAACTTAGAGCCGATCTTAGAATCATCTATTGATTCCAAAACTTTTTTAAGAAAATGGTCCGTTGATAACAATATCCGACACAATGCTTTATCGGAATTATTGAAATGGTTTCAAACCAATCCAGATCTGACAAATTTACCTAAAGACGCGAGAACATTATTAGAAACTTGTCAGAAGTGCGATATAGAAAACGTCGAAAATGGCCAATTTCATTATTTTGGATTAAAAAATCAATTGGCTAAAGTTTATGTTGAACCAATACCAGATTTCTTTGAATTAGATTTTAACATTGATGGGTTGCCTCTACACAAAAGTACAAATAAGTCATTTTGGCCTATTCTTTGTAAAATTAAGAATTATCAAAATATTGTGTTTCCAGTAGGAATTTTTTGTGGAAAAAAAAAACCAAACTTAAATGAGTATTTACAAAAATTTGTGGATGAATTAACTATACTAACTAACTTAGGATTAACAGTAAATAATAGACACACATCTATATTAATAAGATCATTTTGTTGTGATGCACCAGCTAGAGCTTTCCTCAAAAATACCAAAGCACATAACGCATATTATGGATGTGACAGATGTTGTGATAAAGGAACATATATTAATAGAAAAATGATATTTTTAAATCTCAACGCAGAACTACGAACACATAATAGTTTTGTAAATCACTCAAATATTGAATATCACAAAGGTGATACACCATTATCAAAGTTATCTATAAATTTAATAGATGATTTCCCTCTCGATTATATGCATTGTGTGTGTTTGGGTATCATGCGTAAACTTTTATTTTTACGGCGTGATGGTAGCCGATTGTTCAGAATTACTAAACCAAATTGGATTTTAATTGATAAAAAACTTAATGAGTATACAAAATTTTGGCCAGTTGATTTCAATAGAAAACCTAGAAGCATGAATGAGCTGGAAAGATGGAAAGCAACTGAATTGCGACAATTTTTATTATACATTGGACCAATCGTTTTAAAAGACATATTATCTAAAAAAGCATATGGTAACTTCATGCTACTTAAATTTGGAATAACAATATTGTTAGTTGATTCTTTGAATGTCAGGTACAACTCATATGCTAAGGATATTCTAAGAATATTTGTTAAAGATGCTAGTAAAATTTACGGGAAAGATTTTATAATATATAACGCTCACAGTTTGATTCATTTATCATCAGATGCTCAAAAATTTGGCTCTTTGGATTCAATTAGTTGTTTTCCCTTTGAAAACTACTTGCAACGTTTAAAAAAAATGTTAAGAAAGGGTAATTTACCACTCCAACAAATAGTTCGCCGTATAAATGAACGTAAACCATTTGAAACTATTTATCAAAATTCTAGTCCTACATTGAAAAATCCAATTAATACCGACGAATTTAAAGATGATTTTAATGGCCATTATAAAGGTCAAATTTATAACAAATTTGTTTCAAGTAAATTTATTTTATTTAATAAAAACGGAAATAATGTGGTGCAATTAAGAGATAATTCTATTATTAAAGTTTTATATTTTATACAAAATAAAAATAAAATCCGATTTGTTGGTGAAAAATATGCCATAGTAAAATCATTTACAAACTATCCCAGTGACTCATCTTTATTATCACTATCCGAAATTATTATCACTTCTAATAAAGTAATACACTGTGTAGATGAAATATTAACAAAAGGCATTATTTTGCCTTATGTGACTGGCGAATCCTTTTTATTCTCACCAATTTTACATCTACAATAAAAGTATAATTATAATATACTATTTTTGAAAAATTAATAATGTTTTATTTGTTGCAGACCGAAATTCCTAGTAGTCGAATTTCCAGACGAGAGGAATGGAAATGTACCAATGGACATTATATCTAGTACTTGGTTAGCAATAAAGAAAAACAAACAATATTGTATGTGGCCGAATTCGAAACACAAGAAATACAGAATGCAAATGTTAAAGGAACACATCATACCTTTAGATAATGAATTTGAGCTGTCTTTAGTAAATATTAAATATAAAAATGGTAAATAGAAATAAAATAATTATATTAACAATAATCAGGTTCATAGGTTAACGTTTATGTAAAGATTGAGTATAAATTATTTTATTTGAAAGCAATTTACAAACACCGTATAAATTTGCTGGGTGTTTTAGTTTCATATGACAGAGCATTCCTTAAAATGAAGGAACTGGAATATGTATCAAGCGTTACGGGGTCGGAGGACGAAAATGAGGTACAAAAAATACAGGGGCGAAAGGACGGAAGCACACCGCAGACTAAGCGACAGAGTATACCTACCTACAATCCAGAATACGCTTACTACAGTGAATCGTCATTAGATTCGTTACCAAATGTACCAAGCATTAAAAAATACCAAAAACAACATCAACTTGTACGAACCAAAAATCAAGACAAACATCGAACTTCGAATTTTGAAGAATTACAGACGTCAAAACCAGTATATTTACCAAATTCAATTCTAAAACAAACTAATCAAAGAGAAAGTCGAACTGAAAACATGTCTTTTGATAAAGTGGAACTCATATTTATGTCACGTTCCTAAAGAACGATCACTTAATAATTTGGATTCAACTTTAACGGGTTCATCATGCAATTGCTCAAATAAGAATAATGATGGTAATGACACATATTGATTTAAATTTAATTTCTATAATAAAAATATTTTTAGCCCTAATTAAAAAGTGCTACACAGGTATAGAATTATTAAAAGATGACATGAAAATAGTAATTCAAATGCTGACAGTGCTCATGAATAGTAACGAAAATATTTGTGTATCTGAAAATGAAGTGACGCAATCTTTACCTGCCAAAAATCAAGAAGACTTAGAGAGTTTTAATAATCAACTTGGTAAAGATGAAACTATATCAAGTGTAGTAAGTGCCATCTTTAATGTTTACCATCTTTAATGTTTTGTCTTATAAAATGAATATGTGTTTAAATATTGATGAAGCGAAGTTATAAAGAAACTTTTATATGTGATTAGTAAGAATTGTCAATAAATAAACTGTCCATACACAAGAACGCTTATACAATTAGCTTAATTAATTCATTAACAAATTGATGCTTATTAACTAAAACTTCAACATTTTTTTTGAATTTAAATATACTTCCACTTTACTTATAATTGTTTTTAAATTTTTAGTGTTCAATATTTTCTGCAGTGGGTGGTCGAGATGTGCAGGATTGTGTAAGACGATTACTTTGTAAAATAATGTCAAATCAGCTGGCTCTGTTGTACAATTGGTCTGGCAGAAATAGTAAACTGCAGTTCAGCTCATTGCTAAATGTTATTAAGCTAATTACAGGTAGCTTGAAAATAAATTAATATAATTTTATAATTACTATTATAATTATACTATATAATTTCTTGCAGCTGTGGTTAGGAAAAATCCTTTGTCCAAAAACGGTACCTCGAAAGAAGTCGAAGATGAAATAAAAGTGTGGTTACGAAATGCGGGAGATAGAAACGGTGGACGAAACAGAAGGCGACTATTATAGATTTTGTTTAAGAATTTTTAATATTTTTTAATTTTATTTAAGAAGTTTTATATTTTATTTTGAAGAATTTATTTTGTTTTTTATTTTTATAATTAAAGTCTTATATTTTATTATAAATAATTTATTTTGTTTTTTATTTTTATGTAAGATGCTTCATAATTTAATTCATGTTTTATTTAGTTAATAAGTTTTACATTTTTGTAGTAAGTAAGTAAATAGTTTATTTGTTGCATAAAAAATACCATGAGGCGTAGAACATGTCAGAAAAAATATAGTAATACACTAAAAATGATTGATAAGATATTGTATAAAATATTCATAAGAAAAGACAATATTTAAAAAAAAAGACAGTAATGATAAAATTACAAGTTGAAATAGTAAAAATAAATAGAGTTGTATATAAGACAGTACATAATAAAAATTAGAATTGATTAAAACTTAAAACTTAAGGACAATCACAACAATTAAACAATGAAACAGTTATCATGAAGATATTCTTCGAGTGAATAGTATGATTTTTCAATCAGTATTGCTTTCAGTTTTTTTTTCAGTAATGGGGTAGAAAAGTTTCTGACAGACTCTGGTAGCCTGTTAAACACTTTGATTATATTATAATGCGCATTTTTTCGTAAATACTCGTAATTGTATTGAAATTCACAACCAAGATCATTTCTGAAAAGCAACCAAGATCATTTCTTTTAGTTTATTTAAAAATTTTATTTGTATTAAACTTAAACGAATTAGTTTAAATAAATGTGTTAACAAATTAAGTTTGTTTTAATAATCCTATTTTAAATTTATTGAACATCTTGCCATTGCATGTAATGCACTAGTAATTCTACAATGGCTATGCATAGGTCATTTTATGGCAGAATACTCGGAAATAATTCTGGGTACATAATGGGCTTATAATGGCTATGTTATGGCAAGAAGGAGGGTGGCCAGCTTGAGGCCGTAGTCTCCTATAGGTGAAGGCACTTCACAGTATGCTAATATTGGGCCATCATACAAGTATTGGCAATATGGTGCTTTGCCTTTACAGGTCCATTAAAAATTGTTTGTTGGGATTAATCATGATTACTCTTATATACACAAAATTACTTACTATTATTGTTGTACTTTGATGCAAACTGCCTAGAATATTGTATTTATCGTGTAAACATTAATTCTAGATGTAAATTGTAAAATGTAAACATTAACATAACCCCACTTATCCTACAACAACACTTCAACAACTATAAAATTAATAAAAATTTCACCAACCTCTTCATCCAAAAAATCCATTCAACTTTAATAAACAATAGAACTATTATCCCACTTATTATCCCAATTACTGGCATTTTCAACTTTAATTGCTTTAAGAGCGTGCTGCCGTATACCTGAAAATAAGGATGGCGCCACTGTAGAGTGCATTTAATAATTAATTACAAAAAAACTAAAAATATTTTTCACTTTTTGTCATTAGTAACTGATTGAAGATTTTATCATTATTTATATATATTTTTTTGATGGAAAAAAATATAATATCAACAGAAATATTAGAGAAAAACCTAAAAAGTAAGTTTTTGACGTATTTCAAAAACTAATAAGTTTTTTGAATTAAGATTTAGTTGCATGATAATTACATCTTTTCCAAGCATATTACCACTATAATTAGAGTTTAGTTTTCTTTGGTATTCTAGATGAATGCACCAAAAAAACGTCCGTTTTCCAAAATTTCGAATATGTTTGACCCCTACATTTTAAAACCACTATTTTTTTTTATTTTTTTTGCTACCATTGGGTCGATCATGATGTTGTGACGGCCCTGTTGAATTTTAAATCAAATCTAATGCCTAATAAAGAAATTATTTAGAAAAATCAATATTAATATTCCATAGTCGAATACATAAAAACCATAAAATATTTAATAAATGTAAATAGATTTATCAAAAGCTACATTTATTAAAAACATACCGTGAAAATTACATAGCTTAATTTTATTGCGTTTAGTTTTAATTAATATTTTTAATTTATATTGCATGAGAAAATTTGTCATAAATATTGATCATCGAAATTTATCTGTTTAACAAAAAAGAATTCTACCTGCATTGAGTTCAGCCCAACGGGGAAAGAGGGCGACATTTGAAAACCATGTGGCGTTTCGACTTGTAACAAGTCGCGGGAATTACAAAAAGGTTATTATTTGTCTTGTATTGCGTATTCTTATAATATCATTATAAAATATTTTTTTAATATGAATACTATTGTATTTGCATTGAATTTTATAAATAAATAGATAGCAAAGCTGACCCAGCAAAATAAAACAAAAAATATATGGTCGATTGCCGCTAATATGATTCTAATTACTAATTTTAATTAACAAAATTAACTCTTGTTGTTTTTGAAAAAAAAAACAGACTTTCCTATTTTAATAAAAAGCTGGCAAAGCGAACTATCAAAAGTCATCCGATTTAAAAAAGAATTGTTGCTTCTTTTTTGGTGCTGCTTAGTTACTCTAATTAGCGACAATTAACCAGATATATTTTTATTTATTCTACTGGGTGTGCTTTGCCAGGTAACAAGCGTTTCAAAATTTCTATTTTGTTAATAAGGACCGATGCTGAAATTTGTTGAACAATCAAAACCAATGAAAATGGATTATTTTTGAATGAATCCAAAGAATGAATCCAATTGCAAAAATCCAAACGCCAATTGACTTAAATAAGATAAAAGAACCAAATCATTTTATTTTTATCAATATGACCTTGGAATTCTTAAAATTCAATATATTAGTTCGATTGGAAAAACTCGAACGCGAATCGACTCAAACTAGCGTTGCAAGCGGGTACCGGGTATGTATCTGGTACCCGTTCGGATTTTGTAGGATATCCGAATAGTTATGTTATACCCGGCCGGGTTTCGAATTAAACAATTTTTAAACTTAATATTTATAATATTTGAATAATGAGTATTTAGTATTATCCGCCCGGTTAACCCAGTATCCGGCGTAAATTTATAGTCTGGTATCCGGCTTTCCGCATTTAAAAAAAATTAAGAAGTATGTATATAATTTTGAAATTTTCAAAATCGTTCATTATTAACTCAAATTTAAACATCACAAAAATAAATAAATAAAATGTAACTGAATGTGAAGCAATTACATATATACATGTTTGCAATTTTCGATTAAAATGACATCTTTTTAGTTGCCATTTTTGATGTTGAAACAGCCTTCTCTTTTTATTGTTCTAAAAAAAATGAAAAACAGACACCGAATCGGCACGCTTAGTCCTGGCAACAAATCAGATGCGTCATCTTTGCTGCCTGTCCCTAAAGAAGAAATTAGATTTCTGTGAAGTCTTTCATTTACTCTCTTTTTTTTAAATGCAAATGCAAAAATTATTCTTATTTAAATTTTTTACTGGGGTACAAAAAAATTTTTAATTTGTGAAATGTACGGTAGTGAAAAGTACCTACCTAATGTTCAAACAGCGTCGCGGGTTGCGCTTTCTATCATACACTCAAAAAATGCGGCAAAGCTCAACAGAACGCCGTACAAAAAAACTCGTAGTTTTTATAAAACTTGAGCAATATATGTAATTCTTTCACTAAAAACTTCCTCATTCTTTTCTTCATATTTCATTCGCTGGAAGTATGCATCTATCTAGACTAGTTTAGATTATCCCTCGTTGCTGAAGTTTGTAGTGCAGTTTTTGGGCACGCTTTATTTAAACAATTTCGGTGGAAATTGTTTACAATTTGTTTTTGAATAATTTTGCAGAATCTACATCTAGGTAAAATGCCCTTTCTATTAGTCTAAAAATCATTAAAAAATGATCAAAAATAAGATTGTAAATGGAATGTGAACATAAAATTTAACATTTTTCTATATAAAAAAAAAATGCTTTAAATATTTTTTTATGGCATTTTGAAAATGCGGATAAATTGGAGACTTCCATATTCAGATCCGCAAGATCATTTTCAGAAAAATGAATATTTTTCCAAAACTAGGTCTTTGAGTGCAGATTTTTACATAGTTTATTTCTCTAATATTATTCGCCGCAATATTGATTAAATTTAAGTCAGGATAGGAAGGAGGGGGTCGAGCGTGAGTACGAGTGCTTAGAAGTCAGAAACCTGCCAAAAACTCATATACGAGATAGTTCGCATTTTGTACGCTGATTTTTGTCGTTACTATGCAGACCCGATATACGAACGAGGCGCAACTAGCGGACGTTCTTGCAAGTTTTGAATTGCGGCGCGCTCTTAATCTAAGCAAAACGTCAGGTTGGTGTAGCTCCGCCCACATGCTGCCTGTACACTACAGTGCACGCTTGGGGCTATTGTTGCACCGGCTTGGACTACTCGCTACTAGATGGCGCCACTAGTCTGGGCCACCTAGATTAAATCTAACTTTTTCATCTCTGGAGTGTGTGGCCTTGGTCGGCGCACGCCTAGCCACTGCGTGCCTGTACATTACGGTGCACGCTTGGTGTGGTCGCTGTGTCGGCCGATGCCACTCAATTCTAGAGGACGCTACTCATTCCACCACCTAAATCCACTTTTTTACTTCCTTGTTTTAACCAGGTTTTTATTTTTCTTTTCCTGGAGAATATATCTATTACTTTCCTCTTTCCTTTTACTTAAACCTTTCTCTGGCACTTTGTTGGAGCTTGGCGCTGGTAGCCTGGCGCACGGTTTTCAACGAAGTGCAACTTAAGCCAACCGAATTCTAAATTCAACGGCATCAATCCAATACAATCACTCCAGTAAAGCTTTGGCTAGGAATGGAGCCTAATGTAAATAGTGTAAATAGTTAATAGTGTTTCAAATGTTTAGTTTTTAAGTTAGTTTTAGAACTAGTTTTTAAGTTGAGCAAATGTAAATCACTAAACTCTGTAACGATTAATAATGAATAAATCTTTTAATGCTAATGCTTGCCGTGCGCTAGTCCACGTATCGAATGTAGCCGCAACCCTTTTTTTTTACTTTTTTTTTTTGTTTTTTTTTTAGAAATATTTTTTTGTTTTTAACAAAGTTTTTGCCTTTGAACACTATTTACACTGTTTATTTTGGTTTTAGATCTGTTTATGTTAATTAGTTTAATTCCTTCAAATATTCGTTCTTATTCTTGTGCAGGGGTTAGGTTAGGTTAGGTTTGATTTACGATTTTGTTTGTTATTCTTGCGCAGGGGTTGTTAGGTTAGATTTACGATTTTGTTTGTTTTTCTTGCACAGGGGTTATGTTAGGTAGATTTACGATTTTGTTTGTTTTTCTTGCGCAGGGGTTAGGTTAGGTTAGGTTAAGTTAGTTTTTTTTAAAAGGTTAGGTTAGTTAAAAAAAAAGGTTTTTTTTTTTTTTCAAAATAAAGATGTTAGGTTAGGTTTAGCCTCTATCCTAGGCCCTATGGCCCTATCGGATATTTTTTTAGTTTATACGAAAACGAGGTTGCCTGGAAATTTGACGAATCAAGCTGCCATGATAAAAACGCGAGTCCGCAGGACGAGCGTTTTTATCATGGCAGCTTGATGAGGCAAATTGCCAAAAGGAAACCTCGTTTGAGTAATAAAATCAAAAAATATCCGATATAAAAAACAAGTTCAAGTGCAATTTAACAAGACAATTTTGCGAATGAAAAAATCGAAATCAATCGACTCATTTTGTATTTTATGTTAATTAATAAAATTTGACAAGTATTGTCAGACTACTTTAATTTTTAAGTTTTATGTGCATGTAGTCATGGAGAACGAGGTATCACATTACAATATCCACTAAATATCCACTAAAAATTTTGTTTTATTTTATCCGCTCATACATCGACAAAAACTGAGAAAAACATTGACTCATATGTCATAATATATACATGAGTAAAATTGTCGTTCGTAATACCAAATTTGTCGTTCGAAGTACATAATTTGAAGTAACGAAAAATGTCACCCATTTGTCACCCATTGTTTAGCCAATGCTAAAATGTTATATAAAATCAGTTAATCAAATTAAATTTAAATTATTTAAAAAAAAAAACAAAAAAAAAAGGTGAGCGAGCCAGCTTGAACTCAAGACCAACGCATTCATTTTTTCATTTAAAGATTTTTATTTATATTTCAATTTTTTACACTAATGTACATGGTATTTGTTGTCACAAGTAGTGACCCTAATACTAAACATTTAAATAGACATATACATTTGGCCAAGTTCCTAGTTAAACTTTACCTTGGCATATAATATAAGTTTTGGCTATTGCCAATTTAAGTTTTCACTAATGCATGCATTAATGCGAGCATTAATGCATGCATAAGTGGTTAATTTGTGCAGTTTTACAATGAAAAAAGTTTGCGATTTCTCACAGGAAATAAGACCAACGCATGGGAGTCGACGCTGCTACTGCTCCACCCACATAGCCGTTCTATATTACTTGGAATAAATTCTCGCTTATCAATTAAACAACATTTAACACAATTTTCAAAATCGATTTTTGAAGGATTTTCGGAATTTCCTCAACTAAGATAGGTACCAATAGGTTCAGAATGATCCAAACTACATATTGCAACAAAATTTTTTCGAAAATATTGGGGGTGGTTAAGTGTACCAGACCCGAATATTAATATTAAACATGATGAAGCATCAATAATTTCAGACAAAAATTTTAAAGAATATGAGCAATTAAGTAGACAGACCGCTAATCACATTTCTTATTTGGAAAATCAAATTGTTCTTTTAAAATCTCAAAATAAAGAATAACAAATTTCTATAAATAAAAAATATATGTATTGGAAAAAAAACATGATAGAATAGCCTCATTTTCAAAGAATCCTTTGAGATGAGTGAGTCGAAAAAAGAGTTGGTGAGAGAGATACACAGCCCTGCAAGAAAAAACTATCGTAGAAGACATGTAATTATTCGTGGATTGGATGAATCTTGGCAGGCTGATTTGGTTGAAATGATTCCATATGCAAAAATAAATAGTGACTACAAGTATATGCTGACGGTTATCGATAATTTTTCTAAATATGCATGGGCAGTACCTATCAAGCAAAAATCTGCGGAAAATGTAGCTCAAGCAATGCAAAAAGTATTCTCTGAAGGACGTGTCCCACAAAATTTGCAGACTGATAATGGAAAAGAATTCTATAACATCAAGTTTAAAACCCTTACAGCACGTCAAATCAATCATTATTCCTTATATAGCAATTTAAAAGCGAGTATATGCGAGCGCTTCAATCGTACGTTGAAGGAGAAAATGTGGCGAAGATTTAGCTTACAGGGGTCGTATAAATGGTTGGGGGTACTACCAACATTGTTGAATGAATACAATAATACAACCCATCGAACTATTGCAATGAGGCCTATTGATGTGAACAAAAATAATGAAAAATATGTCTTGAAAAAATCCTATAATCGTTTAAAAATTGTTGATTCTGCAAAACCTAAATTCAAAATAGGTGATCATGTACGTGTTAGCAAACAGAAGCAAATATTTGAAAAAGGATACACCCCCAACTGGTCTACAGAAATATTCACGGTTGTTAAAATATTATTAACAAATCCAAAAACATACAAACTTAAAGATTATCAAAATAATCCCATAAAAGGCTCTTTTTATTAAGAAGAATTACTAAAAACAAAACATACCCTAATCCCAAGCAGTCGTGCGCGGCGACGGGATGCGTGACTGGTGGGAGACCAGTATTTAGCGGCGAACCTTGGGTACCGGGCGACCCCCATTGTACATAGCCTTACCAGCACATGCAGGCACTGTGCTGGCGGAGCCTTTATTTCCTGAATACTCGTGGGAACAATATGGACCATTTAAACTCAATTAAAACAAAATCGGACGACGTAAGGAACTACCAGGCTAGTCCTGACAAGGAACTTACCTCGTCACCGAAACGCGTCGGTAAAAACGACGCTATTCAGCCATCCGGCAGTGGGGACTCTGTAGCCGAGGGCCCTGTCAAGGGGAACTCCGCAGCAGAGGCACAACTGTCTGGTGACTCGGCAACACCTGTCAAGAAAGCAAAAGCTCAAAAGAAGCAAAGCTCAAAAGAAGAGAAGGCGGAGGCTGCGTCTCGCAGCTCAAGCCAGCTCTTCGGTGACGCAGGAAGTAGTGGCCTCCACGTCTGCGGGCTCCAAGCGGGACCGCAGCGTGGGGGACACTCCTCCCAGCATCACCCAAACTGCTAAAAAGCCGAGGCCTTCCGCCAACGCTTTTAGTTACGCTCAGGCTGCTGGACTGAGATACGCTATCGCTCCTTCGGATTACCCCGAAGTAACGATAACGAGGGAACAAAGTTTGTTTGTTTCCTCGGCGGTCTCAAAGAAGGCAGACTGCATTGAGGGTAGCTTCTTCCCGCGGTTTGGTGGGTTTCGGTTGTCGGAGTTGGGGACGATCAACGTCTCGTGCGAAGACAGCCGCACTGCTGAATGGCTGGAAGAGGTTTTCCCAACAATCAGCTTTTGGGAGGGCTCTAACCTTCGCTTGGAGAAGGGGGGAGCAATCCCTAAACTGGAAAAGTTTATCGCCGTGGGGGAAGAATCCTCTGAGACCACGGCTGATATTCTTAAACGTATTGGGCGCAACCATCAGTGCCTCAATACTTTGTTGTGGAAGGTGCACGATAGGAAGGACGAGGATTCCAAGATCCCTTTAGTCCTTGGTATCGATCCGGCATCGGCGAAGCACTTGGAAGCCCTCAGCTTCTCGGTGTACTCTGGGGTAATTTATTTATTTATTTATTTATTTACTAGATACAATACATTACAAAAAAAATTTTTTAATTAGTATGTAAGGAACAAAAGGCGCAAAGGCGGAAAACAAATAAATGATTTGTAAACATTATTAACACATAACAAAGCACATAGATCATATGAAGCCTCTAACAATTTTTTCTTTGAAAGATTTATAGGAAAAGCGAAACATATCATAATTCTGGTAAGAAGCATTGTACAGTGTTAAGGTTCTTGGAATGAAACCATTGAGCCCGAAGCTAGTGCGACAATTGGAGACTTTAAACAGTTGAATTGACCTTGTTTGTCTGCTAGGAATACGGAAGTCAACCAATTGTAGCAACTCCGGGGAGTCAATAATTCCATTAACAATTTTATTGAGGAATAAGATTGCTGCAATGTTTCTCCGCGCCTCTAGCGATGAAATACCAATTAGTAACAGCCTAGTGTTGTAAGGGGTGACCAGGCAAGGAAAATTGTATTTCCTTAAGAAAAACTTAGTAAACTTGTTTTGTACTCGTTCCAACCTATTAATATGACACATGTAATGAGGCGACCAAATAAAACTGCAGTACTCAAGATTACTACGAACGAGGGAATTATACAATGTTTGAATCGCCTTAGAGTCGTTAATATGCAAAGTGTGACGTTTAAGAAAACCAAGCATCCTAAAGCTTTTCAGGGTTATGTAATCAATGTGAGGAACGAAAGATAGTTTTTTGTCGAAAATGATACCTAAATCCTTGAATTGCTCAACTTCATCTAGGGCCAACCCATCGATGGTGTATTGAAAATCTAGGTACGAGATTTTGAAAAACGTAACACTTTGCATTTTTTAACGTTTAAATTAATACTGTTCTCGTTACACCATAGGGATAAGCGATTCAGATCACTCTGAACACGTATACAATCAGAAACGTTAGAAATTTTACAAAAGAGTTTTAGGTCATCGGCATACAATAAACATTTGCAATATTTAAAACACTCAGTGACATCGTTAAAAAAAAGTAGGAATAGTATAGGACCAATATGGGAACCTTGGGGAACGCCACTTGACACAGTAAATGGTTCTGAGACACTATCACTGATTTTAACGCACTGAACGCGGTTGGAGAGATACGACACTATCCATTCTAAGTAAACGCCACAAACACCAAGATCTCGAAGTTTGGCGGCGAGTAGACAGTGAGAAACACTATCAAATGCTTTTTCTAGGTCGGTGTAGATGCTGTCAACATGTAGGCCTTGATCCAGAGAAGCAGACAGAAAAGTTTGGTAAACAGCGAGGTTACTTGCAGTGGAGCGACTTTTATAAAACCCATGTTGTTGCTCGGAGATTGTATGTTTGAAAGCTTCAAATAATTCGTCAGTGATGATGGATTCAAATAACTTAGGAATACTGGACAATATAGAAATACCCCTGTAGTTTTTGATGTTGTTTTTGTCGCCTGATTTAAAAATGGGAAGTACATTTGAATTTTTCCAATAATCGGGAAAACAGCCTTTGTCGAAAGAAAGCTGAAAAATTTTCTTTAGTGGTATGCCAAGACTCGGAAAGCACTGTTTTAGAATGACGGGTGGCAGACCATCCGGCCCAACGCTCATTTTCGGTTCAAGAGTGCTTAATTTTTGTAAGATTTCTTCCTCTGTAAATACATGCCTCACCAGTTTATTTGAATTCCAACAACTGTCTGAGAAAGAACTCAAATTGACGGTTTGATGTGAAGAATAGCACGATTGAAAGTGACTGGCAAAAGCATTCGTTATCTCATGAGGATCTTCAATTGCGACATTATTAAAAGTCATAACTTTAGGCATACCCGAATCTTTTTTAAGGTTTTTTATATATGACCAAAAGTGCTTAACGTCAGATGGAATTAAATGTTCAGCTTTTGAAACAAACAGTAGATAGCATAGGTCAATACTTAGTTTAGACTCCTTGCGAGCACTGGCATATAAGCTGTAATCAGCTGATGATCCAGAATTTTTCCATTTATGGTAAAGCTTATTTTTCTTGTTTATCAACTTAATGCACTCAAAACTGTACCAAGAAGGAAATTTCTCGGACCGCTTGAATTTAATTGGAGTAAATTGGTGTATTCCAAAAAATAAGATTTCGTAAAAGTTAGCGACAGCCGCATTAACGTCAGTGGCAATATTGAGGAAATTCCAGTCTTGATCGAGTAAATAAGAATTTAAACGAGTAATATCTGTGTTGTTGAAGTCGTATCTTTGAGTTACAGTAGAATCAAAAGTGGCCGCAGCTTTATAACTATTAAGTACTAATTCTAGAGGTGGGTGGTATGAGTCTACTCTACCAAGGGGAAAATCTGAAACATTAACTGATAGATCAAGAGAATCATCAACAAAAACTAAGTCGAGTAGACTGCCTGACGAGTTGAAAATAGTGTTGGCTTGAAAAAACTCCATAAAGTATACGTTTTCCAGTAAAATTTCAGATGCTGGGTTTGGGAAATTAACTGGAACAAAGTGACCATCTTCGGAATTCCAAGATATATCTGGCAGGTTGAAATCACCTGTTATTAGAAATTTAGTACTGGGAAACTCATTCTTGAAATTTTCAAGAGTAACAATAAATAACTCATATGCAGATATAGTTGATTTTGGAGGAAAATATACGGCGCAAAAAATTAAATCCATGTTGTTAAGTTTAGTGCGGATCCAAATGTCTTCAAAAGCCGAGTTGCCAGAATGAGATAATACGGAGCTTTGAACATGATTAAGAACAGCAATCAAAACGCCACCGCCTCTAGTACAATTTAAAGCTTGGTATGGCCTGTCGTGCCGAAATACTGAGTACCTTGTACCAAAAAGCTCTGTGTTGCTAATGCCGTCATTGAGCCAAGTTTCAGTGAGTAATATGACTTCAAAGTTAGTAACACTGACTTTCAACGCAAACTCGACAACTTTAGTGCGAAGACCGCGAATATTTTGGTAAAAAACAGAAGTAATGTTGGAACGTTTATTGATGGACCTGGTGGAAGTAGACTGGGTGCAATTACTAGTGGCCTGATTCACGAAAGAAAGAAGCACGATTGGATCTTCTTCTGGGAATAAATTCCTTAATGGCAATGTTAGACGGCCATTTACCAGGATCTAAAAGTGACTTCAGTATGTTTTCGAGCACTCCGAGTTTGAAGGAACAGATGTCTTCATTATTCACAAGTTGCTCGCATTTAGCATCATCAATCTTTAGCGAGTCGCGGACGTAATCCAGGATGTTTAGCGGAGTCGTACCAGGATTAACCCTTCCAATGTACAGCCATTGCCTGCGAGGAGCTGATGTAAAAGCAGAAGTATCAGTTGTTATTAGCGCAGAGTTCCCTGTACCTAAAATAATTGGGTTTTTAATTATTTTAGGACTGGGTAGAGAAGCATTGTTTTGCAGTTTGGGACTTTTATTGCCATTAACAGTAGAAGTAAACGGTTTGAGTCTATTATATCGTTGTGAAATATGATTATGTTCAGGCCAAATAGGGGTTGCTCGAAGAGACGACGTTGGCTCACCAGTGAGGCTCGAACTTGCACCCTTGGAATCAGTAGGGGTTGGAGGCGCTATCTGAACAAGCGACGAGCACTCCAAATGACTGATTTTTGAAATCAAGTTATTCAGTAATTCTGTGTGTGTGTTTAAAATAGCCCTTAAGCTATGAACGCTCGAGGTACTGGCATCTAAGCATACATTACAAGTAAACGATACATTTTGAATCTCAACAATTGATTTAAATGTAGTTTTATTCAAATTGGCACATTTTATGCCATGATACGGATTATCACAGATAATACACTTAATTTGATCGGCGACCTCCACGGGGGTATCGCATTCCGCACAAAGCGATGGCATCTTATCAGCACAGAATTTAAATCGAAGCTCAAACGTAATGAAGCTCAAACTTCACAGACCCCAGCCCAAAACGAAGGCTCCTCCTCAAGGTCCTTCAAGTAGAGCCAAAGTCAACCCTTCTGTGGAAATGGTACCCATGGAAACCGAAGTGGTTGAAACAAGCTCTACTGTGGAGAAACCTCTTCAAGGCAACTCCACAAGCAATGAAGGCGGGACCACCTCTGCTAACACACCTGGTGTGGTAGCGGAAGGCAGAACTGCTGGAGCTAACCAGCCTGAGAACCCGACTTTAGGGGGACCAGAGCCACAAACCGGCAAACCCTAGAATCCTAGCAATGGCTAAGGAAATAGTGTTTGCTCAGATTAACTTGCACCATAGCAAGGCGGCGTCCTTCCTTATAGGGCGACAAATGGCTATGGGGCATACATACATATACCTCATACAAGAACCTTGGCTAAAAAAGGGAATCGTAAAAGGGCTTTCAGGGTGCGGAGGGAATACTCACTATTGCACTTCGCACACCCACCCTCGCGCCTGCATATTTATCTCCGATAAGTTACAGGTCAAACCCCTCTACAACTTTTGCAGCAGGGATCTGGTAGCTCTACTGCTACCGACTGGTAGGAACGGAACGGACCAAATAGTGATCTGTTCAGCCTACCTACCTTATGACTCGCCAGGGCCTCCTCCCTCCAGAGAATTTGAGGACCTGGTAAAATTTTGCGAGGCCAAAAGGTACGAACTCCTGATGGGCTGCGACGCCAACTCTCACCACACTGTGTGGGGAAGCTCGGACGTCAACCTAAGGGGGGAAAAACTTTTAGAATATCTCTACACGACAGATCTGGACCTGCTAAATCGCGGTAGCTCACCAACTTTTGTTACCGCGAGCAGGCAGGAAACCATTGATGTCACACTAGCTTCTAACAATCTTTCTCAGAAGATTGTCAATTGGCATGTATCAAACGAACCGTCACTGTCGGATCACAGATACATAGTCTTTAAACTGGCTGCTGAGACTAACAACACAGTTAAGTATCGCAACCCAAAAAAGACAGATTGGGACAATTATAGAGTCTCTCTGAGCACAAAGCTAAGTGACCTTCCACCCACACCGCGTAAAGTGTGTGACTCGGAAACCTTTGCAAACTTTCTTCAGGAGGCGGTGGTATCTTCTTATGAGGAGAACAGTCAACTGAAGACACAAAAACTGGGGAAAAGGGTGACTTGGTGGAACCCCGAAATCCAAACAATGCGAGTGCAAACACGTAAACTACTGAGAACCGCCTTGCGCACAATATTGCAAAGTTTTAAAAGAAGTCATAAAAAAGGCAAAACGAATGGCCGACGAAAGTTACATAAATAACGCGAAAGACAAAGGAAAAGCCACTTGGGATCTTGTCAAACACTATACAGGCAAAAGAACGGTCGAACAAAGTATATTAAAAAATCTTAAATCGATTTCGAATGATTCAAAAACGGTTTTAGACCACCTGAATCATTTCTTTGTTAATGTTTGTCCGAATTTTGCTTCAAACAAAAACATAAACTGCAATCAGCGCATACAACGTTCGATATTTTTAGCTCCTTGTACGCCACAAGAAACTTTTAATACATTAATGTCATTAAAAAATACAGGTGCAGTTGGTGAAGATGAAATACCAGTGAAATTGCTTAAAAAAATAGCAAATATCATTTGTGACCCATTATCTCATATAATAAATTTAAGTTTTACTACAGGTTGTTTTCCAAATGCGCTTAAATGCGCCCGAATTAAAGCTATTTTTAAAAAAGGAGATAATAAAAACCCTGGTAATTATAGACCGATTGCAATTCTTACAGGTTTCAGCAAAATTTTTGAAAAAATTATGTATGAACGGTTTTCAAATTTTATTGATAAACATAATATTCTATCAACTTCGCAGAACGGGTTTCGCAAAGGTAAAACCACTGCTAGAGCATTGTACATGGCACTATGCAATATCATTCAGTCCTTAAATAACGACAAAAAAACAGCGACAATTTGCTTAGATTTATCAAAAGCATTTGACAGCGTAAGTCATGAAATTTTGCTCGTTAAACTAGAATCATATGGAATCAGAGGAATGGCACTCGATTTGATAAAGTCTTATCTCACTAAGAGAACTCAATATATTGAGGAATCCGACGAAACAGGTACAGTCATAAAATCGGAAAAACTATTTACTAAAATGGGAGTACCACAAGGATCAGTCCTAGGACCGTTTCTATATATATTGTATGCAAATGACTTATCTTATTTGATACCAGATCAGCTTGTTCAATTTGCAGATGACACATCTATTATCTGTACTGAGAACAATTATTCCGACTTGAAACAACGAATTTCAAACTCAATGCTGGCTTCTGAAACTTGGTTTACTGCAAACAATTTGTCAATAAATGTCGATAAAACACAAATATTGAATTTCTCACTAAAAAATGAAAATGAAGTATTTTCTATTACCCATAATGATAACATCCTTAAGTCGCAGACAGAAGTAAACTTTTTAGGCATAAAACTTGATTCCAGATTAGATTGGCGCGCGCATACTACCTCGCTAGCAAAAACCATTTCAAAATATTCTTATGCAATAAGAATCCTTAGAACTGAAATAAATAAAAAAACGGCCCTTACAGCGTATTCAGCTTATGTAGAATCTAGGTTGAGGTATGGAATAATTTTTTGGGGTAAGTCTTCGAGAGCCGAACAAATATTTAAGTTGCAAAAAAAATGTATACGCAATGCACTAGGCATAGGCACTAAGGAATCCTGTAGACTTTTATTTCAAGAAAATAAAGTACTTACTTTAACCAGTATATATATATTTGAGGCAGTAATATTTATAAAAAACAACCCAAGTCTTTTCAACACTGAAACAAAACATTTGCATGATACTAGATATAAACAAAATATATACTGCAATCGATATAAATATACTTACTTGCAAAAAAACGCTGAATTCAGTATCATCCGAATCTATAATCAATTGCCACTTTCACTGAGAAATCAAACTACGAAAAACTTAAAACACTTACTTAAGAACATACTGCTAAGAAAAGCCTATTATACTATGCAAGAATATCTAGATAATAAATCATTCTGTTGACCGTTTATTATTTTTACTCAACATTTTCTTTTAACTTTCTGCACCATTTAACTTTTTATACTACATGTTTTTATACTATGTTTTTTGTACTATATGTTTCTGTACCTTGCATTGTACTTTTTAATTTACTTGTATTTTTAAGATGATCTACCGTATCGTATTTTGTTGATGTTTTATTTTATTATAAATGTCAATTTTTAAATTTGTGAAACGACATGTTCTACACCATTTTTTGGTATTTTCTTGAACGAATAAATATATCTATCTATCTATCTATCAGGATTCCTGTCTGACTGGGACCTGTGCAAAAGCGCGCAACGCAGGTATAAAAACCTCATACGCAGGTCCAAACGCGAAAGCTGGAAGAACTTCTGCTCAGAAATAGAAGGCTTTCCAGAGGCTCTTAGGGTAAATAAGGTTATATCTAAAAACAGAAACGCAAAGCTGACGACTCTGAGGCTTCCCTCGGGTGAGCTCACAACTTCCCCTGAGGAGACTCTAAGGCATCTAACGGCGGTTCATTTTCCTGGCTCTGAGAATGCAGGGATGACAACTGCTCGGGCCCCACATCCAAGGGCTCGACCGATGGACTGGGACCTTGCATCAAAAGTTGTCACCTACGACAGAATCAACTGGGCAATAAAATCCTTTGAAAGGTACAAAAGCGCCGGTATAGACAGGATCTTTCCGGCCTTATTACAAGAGGGGGCAAACTGCCTGCAGGCAACACTGTACCACCTCTTCCGCTCCTGTCTGGCTCTGGGCTACATACCGGTGGCCTGGAGAACGGCAAGAGTAATCTTCAATCCAAAAGCAGGCCGTACCAGCTACGACCAAGCAAAGGATTTCCGACATCAGCCTGACATCTTTCCTACTAAAAACATTGGAGAGACTGGTAGATAGGTTCATCAGAGATGGGGCACTTGTAAGACAACCCTTACACACCCAACAACATGCATATCAATCGGGACGCTCGGTAGACACAGCACTTCACTGTCTTGTCTCCCGGGTGGAGAAAGCGATTGAGCAAAAGGAAATGGCACTTGGCACTTTCTTGGACATTGCGGGTGCTTTCGATAACACTACTTTCGAAAGCATAAACAACGCAGCAATTCAGCACTCGGTCGAACCCACCATCGTCAGGTGGATTGACAGGATGTTAAGCGAACGTCTTGTCGTGTCTGCACTCGAGGGGGGGACCGTTGAGGTCAAAGTCAACAAAGGATGTCCGCAGGGTGGTGTTCTTTCACCTGTACTGTGGTGCCTGGTCGTTGACGAACTCATACGGGCCCTGAACCAATCGGGTGTATACGCACAAGGCTACGCAGACGACATTGTCATCTTGGCCATCGGCAAGTATCCGAAAATAGTGTCGGAGATTATGACGAGGTCACTGAAGATAGTCACTGAATGGTGTAAGGCAAGAGGACTGTCGGTAAACCCGACTAAAACAGTCACCGTGCCGTTCACAAACAAGAGGAAAATCTCGTTTGAAGAACCCAAACTCGCGGGACACACCCTTACACTCTCGGAGTCGGTCAAATATCTTGAAGTGATCTTATCTTAGATAAAAAACTGCTCTGGGCAAAACACGTCGAAAGACAAAGCAAAAGGGCCACCGCTTCCTTGTTCACAAACAAGAGGACCGGGACACAGCAGGGTCTGGTCCGACGTGACTCAGACCCATAACTCTTCAACTATGAGGAGGGATAGATGTGGACCACTCTTTAATTTCGAGAGGAAATACGAAATTGGCATATCATGCTTAAACGATTGGACCTCCAATCCAGAGGGGCTTCTTAAACCTAGTGGACCGGTCTGGTTCACAGACGGCTCAGGTCCGAAAACGGCACTGAAGCAAGCATTACATGCGAAAGACCTAAATATAGCCACACGCTTTCTTTAGGGAAAATGGTTACCACGTTTCAGGCGGAGATTGTTGCAATCTTGGCTTGTGCGCAAGAAAACCTAAACCGAGGGACTCACAATAAGAACCTCACCATCTGCACCAACAGTCAAGCTGCGCTAGGTGCCTTGGGTTCGTACCAAAGCAACGGTGCTCCTCCAGGACTGCATAAAAGCCCTGGGGAGACTGTGTGAGCAAAACCGGGTTCGCATTCTGTGGATCCCTAAGCAGGTTGACATTCCAGGCATGTCCAATGCCAGCCTGCTAGCTGACAAAGGTTCCAAATCAGAGCTGATTGGACCCGAACCAGCATGTGGCATTACCCCAAACACGGTTAAAACCGAAATAGGGCGATGCTTTGAAACAAAATTCAGCCAACACTGGAAAAACCTAGATGGTCTGCGGCAGAGCAAACTCTTCATAGATGGGCCCTCGAATAACAGATCACAGGCACTACTGGCACTGAACAAACAGCAGCTACGAAACGCAGTTGGACTTTTAACGGGACACTGCACCCTAAACAAACATCTGCACACCATGGGTCTTTTAGGAGACGCCACCTGCAGATGCTGTGAAGAAGAGGAGGAAACTCCATTCCACCTAATCTCCGAATGTCCGGCGTTTGCCGAAATAAGAAGAGACATACTGGGTGACACAGTTCTGTCACCTTCTACCGTGAGGACCATGCCGCTGGGCAAACTACTATCCTTCTTGGATGTAGCTGGCCTAAGCACAATGGAGACTCGCTGAGGAGTTGTCAAGCGCAATGGGCCTACATGGCCTGAGCGCTTGCATCTTTTCATTTCATAGGGTTCACTTGCTCCGGTTAGCTCACGCGCCGGCAACACCCGTAAAAAAAAAAAAAAACAAAAAACAAAAACAAAAAAACAAAAAAAACAAAACAAAAAACAAAACAAAACAAAACATTCCGATCTGTATCTTGTAGAAAAAATTATTAAAAAACGTGTTAGTAAATTATTTGTAAAGTGGTTGGGGTTTGACAATTCACATAATTCTTGGATTAAAAAAAATAATCTGTATCTGTACAGTTTTTATCAATATATATAGTTCTTTTGTATTTTATATTTCAATTGATTGTACTGTTAGCAACCAACTTTACATGCGAGCCCGTATTGTTCGTGTGTGTTCGACTGCTTGTCTCTGCTTAGGAGAGGGAAGAACGCTGAACGCCATTGCGGAGGCATTCCATTATCGATTATTCTTTCGGGAGAAACTAAAAAAAAGCCCGACTAAAAAAAGTAGAGCCTAGTTGTTGTGCCATTGCGAACATTATTAATCTTGTACTTAAGTATTTTGCTTAAATAAAGCCAGCCGTGGCGATTGAAATTATCCGATTTTGATTATTTATAACATCAGAAGTGAGATTGTACTCATCGCACCAAGTCCTCTGTGCAATAAAGTGAATAGACAAAGAAAAAACAAACAAAATGGAGGCGCTACTGACAGGGCTGTTGGATCACCTTAAGAAGAGTAATACCGACCAGGTTGATCTACCGCTGTACCGTCCAGATGTCGACGATGCAAAAACTTGGTTGGCACGAGTAGAGCAGATAAAAGACGAGTTTTCATGGTCAGATCTTCAGGCATTGGTAAGAGTGGGACGTTTTTTATCAGGGGATGCTAAAATGTGGTACGACAGCTGGTCACCGGATTTACGAAATTGGGTTAATTTTAAACGCGATTTCTTGGAGTTGTTTCCACCAAAGAAAATTTTAGGCCGTTTGCTCTACGAAGCTTCGATCTTTACTAGCGATTCTTGTAACACATACGCCTCTTATGTTCACCAAAAGTTAACTTTATTGAAAAACTTACGCGCAAATTGGTCCACCGCTGACTTAATCGAATTAACTATTTATGGAATTAGGGAAAGTAAAATTCGAGACGCTGTTGTTGCATGTAATTTTGAAACAATTTCAGACTTGATTTCTTATTTGAGTTCGGTACCTAAATCGAAACCTGCTTTACACACAGTATCCGAGAGCTCCGATAATTCATTGTCAGCGTTTCCACCTAAAAGACCGCGTATTGAACGCGACCATAATAACAGTCGCAATGATCACAATGACCACAAATTAGCTAAATGTTTTAAATGTGGTCGTACCGGTCATTTACAACGCAACTGCAGAAATTACCAAAATTTTAACAAGCCATCAACTTCGACGTCCACTTTTACTGGAAAAAGTGAAAAACTACAGGATGATAATATTTCAAAGCCATCCGTAAGCACTTATCAAGACAAGTGTGGTTTCTGTTACAAATCCGGGCACAAAATGGAAAAATGCTATTTAAAAAGTTCAATTGATAAGAGGCGAAGTATTAACCTTATTTTCGACACCAAAGCAATTCCTGTAAAAGTCAAAATTGATGATGAAATTTACATGGCAATAATTGATACGGGAGCAGACGTATCGCTCATGTCTGATAAATTCATGAACAGATTTTTTCCAAAATTAGTTTCGCATAAATTATCTTTGAAGGGAATTGCTGGTAGTACTTTATCGGAATTTCAATTTGAAGCCAGGGTCGAAGTAACCGGCCAAAACACCACATTAAAATTTGCATTAGTACCATCTTCTACTTTGGACCATGACGTCATTCTGGGGTGTAATCTGTTCAAAGACACGCGCTTAGCGGCTGTTACGGACTGTCTTGGCACACGAGTAGTCAATAGACAACTACCCGGAATATTACGAGTAATAAGTAATGATCACGACAATAAAATTAACGTAGACAATGAACATCTCAAAAAGATTGAGGCACTTTTACAAAAATTTCCTAAGTTACTTGAATCTCGTGGTTGTGTTAATAATGCTTCAATGGAAATTAATTTAAGGGATGATTTTATTGTTAATCGTAGTCCGTATCGTCTATCAAATAGCGAACGCGAAGAAACTCGAAAGATTATTCAAGAATTAATGGCCGCTGGAATCGTAAGAGAAAGTTCGTCGCCGTATGCTAGCCCCATTTTGTTGGTTCAAAAGAAAAATGGTACTTATCGAATGTGCGTTGATTATCGCGAATTAAACGCACATACCATAAAAGATAGATACCCTTTGCCCCGAATAGACGATCAGCTAGACAGATTAGGACGCGGAAAATTTTTCACCTCCTTGGACATGGCGTCGGGTTTTTACCAAATACCTATTCATGCCGATTCTGTACACAAGACAGCTTTTGTGACGCCTGATGGGCAATTCGAATTCACCCGAATGCCGTTTGGACTTGCAAACGCTCCGGCTGTGTTTCAACGTTCCATTAATAACGCATTAAAGGAATTGAAGTACACAATTGCAGTTGTTTATATGGACGATTTGCTAATTCCTTCGGAAACGATCGAACAAGGGTTAATCTACTTAGAACAAGTCCTAGATTCGCTTACTTCTGCCGGATTCACTTTAAACCTTGCAAAATGTTCTTTTCTTCAACAAAAGATTGAGTATTTAGGACGAGAGATATCATCTGATGGAATAAGACCAGGTAAGCGTAAAATTGAAGCGCTCACACGCGTCGCGTCGCCTACAAACGTAAGACAGGTTCGACAATTTATGGGCCTAGCAAGCTACTTCCGCAAATTTGTCAAAGATGTTGCAAGCCGAACTGCTTGTATTACAATGTTGACCAAGAACAACGTGCCATTTGTCTGGACCCAAAAGCATGAGGAGGCTAAAGATTATGTTGTATCATGTCTTACGTCGCAACCACTTTTGGTAGTGTTTGATCCAAATCTAAAAACGGAATTGCACACAGATGCAAGCTCGATCGGATACGGCGGCATACTCTTTCAAAAATATGACGGGCAAAATAGAGTAGTAGGGTACTTTAGCAAACGTACCACAGATTCGGAAGCCAAATACCATTCGTACGAGCTTGAAACCCTCGCAATTGTTAATTCGCTTAAACATTTTCGTGTATATTTGATTGGAATTAGCTTTGTTATTGTAACCGATTGTAACTCTGTCAAAGCCACCGTCAATAAGCGAGATATTGTGCCACGAGTTGCAAGGTGGTGGTCATACATGCAGGACTTTAATTTTGAGATTGTTTATCGCAAGGGATCATCTCTCAGTCATGTGGACTATCTAAGTCGAAATCCTGTAACCGTTTTGAGAGCAACTGCAACAAAGTCATGGCTGCACATCGAACAAAAAGGCAGTGCAGAAGTTAACCAGATGCTAATTGATTTGCGAGAAGGCAGGCTAGATGTAAACCAGTACGTGGAAGAGCATGGTTTATTGTGCCACCGATGCACGTCAAATGATGGTAGCGAACTAATAAGATACTTTGTACCACGACATAGCCGGCTTGGACTTTTGCGATTGTTTCATGACGAGCAATGCCATGTAGGACTAGACAAAACTATTCAATCAATTCTGACACATTTTTGGTTTCCCCGACTGAGAAATTTTGCGAAAAATTACATTAAACACTGCTTGATCTGTGCTGTTAAGAAAACACGCACTGGGCCTTTACAAGGACACGTCAAGCTACCCGATCATGTTCCTGTGCCGCTTCACACCTTACACGCCGATTGTTTGGGGCCATTACCCGCAAGTGTTGATGATTATACGTATGTGTTGGTAATTGTCGACTCTTTCACGAAGTACTGCTCGTTGACTCCATTGAAAAACGTAACAGCAATCGAAACTCAGAAAGCCCTTCAATTATTTATTTCTTGTTTTGGTACTCCTCGACTAATAATTATGGACTGTGGTACAAATTTTCATAATTTGGCTATCTGTAAATTTTTGGACGAATATAAAATTGAATACCACTATGTTACACCGGACGTTCACAGAGCAAACGGGCAGGTAGAACAGTACATGCGTACCATAATGAACCTCATCAGAATAGAAACGCGGACTAAGTCAGAATGGTCAAGCATCTTATGGAAGATCCAATTAGTATTGAACACCACAGTACAAAAAACCACTAATACGACCCCACTACAAGTTTTGATTGGTGTCCAGACAACAACTCCTCTTATCCAAGCCGCCTTAAATGATCTATCTCACGATATCTCACCTATTCGAAGCCTGGAGTTAGATAGACGCAGGGTTGCCGAACGTTTAAGACCATGATACTGAAATTCAACTAAACCGTAAACGTAGAGACACCAAAAATTATGCTGTTGGAAATTTTGTGCTACTTCATCGAGTTAGTAAGCTTCATGCTAGCAAAAGTAATTTCGAGTTTCTTGGTCCTTATGAAATAATCAATATCACTGACGAAGGACGGTACGAATTGAGACGAGTTGAAGCCGGTAAAAACAAGATTGTTAAAGCAGCAAAAGAACAGCTTCGTTTGTGGCCTACGGATTGGTCTCTAGCTACCAAAGTAGACGATTTGTTGTCTATCCTCGAGAAGGATGTGGACAGTGTACCAGGTAAATTTGTTGTTTTGAGGACGAATTTTGCCTCAAAGATGGGGTCTGCATACTCCCATAAGTAAATTTGTTGTTTTGAGGACGAATTTTGCCTCAAAGATGGGGTCTGCATACTCCCATAAGTAAATTTGTTGTTTTGAGGACGAATTCTGCCTCAAAGATGGGGTCTGCATACTCCCATAAGTAAATTTGTTGTTTTGAGGACGAATTCTGCCTCAAAGATGGGGTCTGCATACTCCCATAAGTAAAGTTATGTTTGAGGACGAATTTTGACTCAAATAATAAATTGACAAATTCGCTTCATGGCGAATAGGTTTAATTCGGTCGTTTAACTAATACTTTATTAATGTTTTCATAGAGAATGATGATCTTACTACTATTGGACAGCGTGTCAAAGGAAGACGTACGAGAAAGAAATGTCCCGAGGACGTGACATGCTCAGGAGGGCCGTGTTAGCAACCAACTTTACATGCGAGCCGGTATTGTTCGTGTGTGTTCGACTGCTTGTCTCTGCTTAGGAGGGGGAAGAACGCTGAACGCCATTGCGGAGGCATTCCATTATCGATTATTCTTTCGGGAGAAACTAAAAAAAAAGCCCGACTAAAAAAAGTAGAGCCTAGTTGTTGTGCCATTGCGAACATTATTAATCTTGTACTTAAGTATTTTGCTTAAATAAAGCCAGCCGTGGCGATTAAAATTATCCGATTTTGATTATTTATAACAGTACAATACAAAAATAAAGATATAAAATTTAAAAGAATATAAACATGTTTTTAATCACTATCACTAAAATAGCCATTATCCGAACTATAATTTTCTTTATCATTATCTTCCGCATCATCATCATAGCCAACACCATAGTCAACATCCGACTCAGCATCGCTATCATCATCTGGGGGAAGCGGGTGTTCGTATTTTTGTAGTAGCTAATTTAGGTTTGTTAAATCCAATTTTCCTTTTAAATAGTCTTCACATACTGACATCGCTCTACAACACTTTGTTTCCATTTCCATACATTCTTCAGGTGATATATTCGGATTTCGTTTGTCTTGTTCTAAACACCACTCAAACCCCAACTTCTTTAAAAACTCCAAATGATCTTTGACTCTATCTTCAAAGCGTTCTGTATAGTTTTTTAACGAATGCTTCATCTGAAATTCTATCTGTCCTGGAATCTATAAAATCAAACAAATTTAGGAATCAGAATGTGAATAATTATTAAATTCAAATGTAATGTACACATACCATCAGCAAATGATAGGCTTCTTGATGTTTTTACTAAATGATTATGTGCGGATAGTGAGAGAGTGTTGTTTGCTCTCAAAGATGTAAGTTTCGATTGACTTTTTCTTCTTCAAAATTCACCCTTTTTATACAAGAGCCTCGATGTTTTAAAACATAAAAAATACACCATCACATTGATACACTTTGCATATATTATGGTTTCATCGATGTTTCTTCATTCTGATTTTTGCTTATCTTTTTCTTCTAAACAGTTTTGCGATTTGTGATATTTCACTACAATTTGACGAATTATGCCTATGAAGATCCTTATTTTCAACCGATTTTAATATTAACTTTATTGATAAAATATTTATAGGATTATTTTTATTTATATTAAAGATCAAAAAACATTTCAGGAGCGGTAATTGCAGGGACAAGTAGGGATCTAGACAGTATAGATGAGGCAACGGCAGAGGAAGCGATGGATGAATCCCCTGAAAATTCAATCAAAGCCCTACAAAAAACTCTACTTTTAAGGCAAATAGCAGCTGCTAAAGCCCAAGAAGTAGCTGCTAAAGCGACCGAAAGTGCGGCCAATGCTGTTTCTAATGCAGCAAAAGCCGTAGAACAGGTAGCGGAGCACTTTTTTCGTTCACAGTTCGAAAAGTAGGTTAGGGACTACACAATTTTGTTTATTTTAGAGTTGAAGTTTATTTTATTTTTGATTTTATTAGAAATTATTTTTTTTATTTTTTTTATTTTTCTATTTTTTTTTTGAAATTATATTGTTTATTTTTTGAAATAAAAATGTTTTGTTTGGTTACGCGATTTATTTATAAATATACTTTACATTATAATTTATTTATTTTTATTTATTTATTTATTTATTTATTTATTTATTTATTTATTTATTTATTTATTTATTTATTTATTTATTTATTTATTTATTTATTTATTTATTTATTTATTTATTTATTTATTTATTTATTTATTTATTTATTTATTTATTTATTTATTTATTTATTTATTTATTTATTTATTTATTTATTTATTTATTTATTTATTTATTTATTTATTTATTTATTTATTTATTTATTTATTTATTTATTTATTTATTTATTTATTTATTTATTTATTTATTTATTTATTTATTTATTTATTTATTTATTTATTTATTTATTTATTTATTTATTTATTTATTTATTTATTTATTTATTTATTTATTTATTTATTTATTTATTTATTTATTTATTTATTTATTTATTTATTTATTTATTTATTTATTTATTTATTTATTTATTTATTTATTTATTTATTTATTTATTTATTTATTTATTTATTTATTTATTTATTTATTTATTTATTTATTTATTTATTTATTTATTTATTTATTTATTTATTTATTTATTTATTTATTTATTTATTTATTTATTTATTTATTTATTTATTTATTTATTTATTTATTTATTTATTTATTTATTTATTTATTTATTTATTTATTTATTTATTTATTTATTTATTTATTTATTTATTTATTTATTTATTTATTTATTTATTTATTTATTTATTTATTTATTTATTTATTTATTTATTTATTTATTTATTTATTTATTTATTTATTTATTTATTTATTTATTTATTTATTTATTTATTTATTTATTTATTTATTTATTTATTTATTTATTTATTTATTTATTTATTTATTTATTTATTTATTTATTTATTTATTTATTTATTTATTTATTTATTTATTTATTTATTTATTTATTTATTTATTTATTTATTTATTTATTTATTTATTTATTTATTTATTTATTTATTTATTTATTTATTTATTTATTTATTTATTTATTTATTTATTTATTTATTTATTTATTTATTTATTTATTTATTTATTTATTTATTTATTTATTTATTTATTTATTTATTTATTTATTTATTTATTTATTTATTTATTTATTTATTTATTTATTTATTTATTTATTTATTTATTTATTTATTTATTTATTTATTTATTTATTTATTTATTTATTTATTTATTTATTTATTTATTTATTTATTTATTTATTTATTTATTTATTTATTTATTTATTTATTTATTTATTTATTTATTTATTTATTTATTTATTTATTTATTTATTTATTTATTTATTTATTTATTTATTTATTTATTTATTTATTTATTTATTTATTTATTTATTTATTTATTTATTTATTTATTTATTTATTTATTTATTTATTTATTTATTTATTTATTTATTTATTTATTTATTTATTTATTTATTTATTTATTTATTTATTTATTTATTTATTTATTTATTTATTTATTTATTTATTTATTTATTTATTTATTTATTTATTTATTTATTTATTTATTTATTTATTTATTTATTTATTTATTTATTTATTTATTTATTTATTTATTTATTTATTTATTTATTTATTTATTTATTTATTTATTTATTTATTTATTTATTTATTTATTTATTTATTTATTTATTTATTTATTTATTTATTTATTTATTTATTTATTTATTTATTTATTTATTTATTTATTTATTTATTTATTTATTTATTTATTTATTTATTTATTTATTTATTTATTTATTTATTTATTTATTTATTTATTTATTTATTTATTTATTTATTTATTTATTTATTTATTTATTTATTTATTTATTTATTTATTTATTTATTTATTTATTTATTTATTTATTTATTTATTTATTTATTTATTTATTTATTTATTTATTTATTTATTTATTTATTTATTTATTTATTTATTTATTTATTTATTTATTTATTTATTTATTTATTTATTTATTTATTTATTTATTTATTTATTTATTTATTTATTTATTTATTTATTTATTTATTTATTTATTTATTTATTTATTTATTTATTTATTTATTTATTTATTTATTTATTTATTTATTTATTTATTTATTTATTTATTTATTTATTTATTTATTTATTTATTTATTTATTTATTTATTTATTTATTTATTTATTTATTTATTTATTTATTTATTTATTTATTTATTTATTTATTTATTTATTTATTTATTTATTTATTTATTTATTTATTTATTTATTTATTTATTTATTTATTTATTTATTTATTTATTTATTTATTTATTTATTTATTTATTTATTTATTTATTTATTTATTTATTTATTTATTTATTTATTTATTTATTTATTTATTTATTTATTTATTTATTTATTTATTTATTTATTTATTTATTTATTTATTTATTTATTTATTTATTTATTTATTTATTTATTTATTTATTTATTTATTTATTTATTTATTTATTTATTTATTTATTTATTTATTTATTTATTTATTTATTTATTTATTTATTTATTTATTTATTTATTTATTTATTTATTTATTTATTTATTTATTTATTTATTTATTTATTTATTTATTTATTTATTTATTTATTTATTTATTTATTTATTTATTTATTTATTTATTTATTTATTTATTTATTTATTTATTTATTTATTTATTTATTTATTTATTTATTTATTTATTTATTTATTTATTTATTTATTTATTTATTTATTTATTTATTTATTTATTTATTTATTTATTTATTTATTTATTTATTTATTTATTTATTTATTTATTTATTTATTTATTTATTTATTTATTTATTTATTTATTTATTTATTTATTTATTTATTTATTTATTTATTTATTTATTTATTTATTTATTTATTTATTTATTTATTTATTTATTTATTTATTTATTTATTTATTTATTTATTTATTTATTTATTTATTTATTTATTTATTTATTTATTTATTTATTTATTTATTTATTTATTTATTTATTTATTTATTTATTTATTTATTTATTTATTTATTTATTTATTTATTTATTTATTTATTTATTTATTTATTTATTTATTTATTTATTTATTTATTTATTTATTTATTTATTTATTTATTTATTTATTTATTTATTTATTTATTTATTTATTTATTTATTTATTTATTTATTTATTTATTTATTTATTTATTTATTTATTTATTTATTTATTTATTTATTTATTTATTTATTTATTTATTTATTTATTTATTTATTTATTTATTTATTTATTTATTTATTTATTTATTTATTTATTTATTTATTTATTTATTTATTTATTTATTTATTTATTTATTTATTTATTTATTTATTTATTTATTTATTTATTTATTTATTTATTTATTTATTTATTTATTTATTTATTTATTTATTTATTTATTTATTTATTTATTTATTTATTTATTTATTTATTTATTTATTTATTTATTTATTTATTTATTATTTATTTATTTATTATTTATTTATTTATTATTATTTATTTATTCTAGGGTAAGGAGCAGATGTGCATGCCACCTGAATGACAAAAGTGCTACATTAAAAAAAATTCACATAAGATTAACATAACAAAAATGTAAATAACGAAACTATAAAATATAAATACATGAAAATAATAACAAAACAAAATAAAATAAAATAAAACAACTTAGAATTTTAAAATCCCTTTTCTCACTTCGCCACGCGTAGTAAAATGTAAGTCACACCCACATGACTCAAAAGCGTCACGCATTTGACGCAGCGGCGCTGCTAGTACTAAATTTGTGTTTGACTTGGCAAACCAAAACGTGCTTTGTGATCTGGAAGTGATTCTAGGTACACGAAAACAGAGGAGATTTAATAACTCAGGACAGTCAACGGTGTTATTTGATAACTTAAATAAAAATATAGCCAAGGTAAATGATCTGCGATCTGCAAGGCTGTCAAAGCTATGGTTAGATAATAAAACACAGTGGTCAAACCCTTGAGTAGGATAATTCCCTGTAGCACGAAAAGATAAAAATTTTAAAAATTTACGCTGAACAGATTCTAGAGCAGACCTGTGTCGTTCATATATTGGCGACCAAACGCAGCAACAGTATTCCAGTTTGGATCGCACTAGAGAACAATATAGTGCTCTAATTGATTCCAGGTCAAAACTTTGAGAATTGCGACTAGAGAACAATATAGTGCTCTAATTGATTCCAGGTCAAAACTTTGAGAATTGCGAATCAAAAATCCAAGACGCTTGTAGGTAAGCGTCGGCAATCAGCTTGTTGTATTGTGGAATAAAATTCAGCCTGCAATCAAAAATCACCCCAAGATCAGTAACAGTGTCGGTCCTAGGAATAACACTATTACCCAAGTGGTAATCATTAATGATCGGCTGAAATGATCTTGAATACGATATTACAACGCATTTATTGACATTCATGCTCAGTCTATTATTTACACACCATCTATGCAGAATATTCAGATCAGACTGCAATTCAACACAGTCGTTAATGGAATTAATAGTATACAGCAGTTTTAAGTCGTCTGCATACAGTAGATGCGTGGCCGAAAGATCAAGGACAATATCATTGATAAATATGTTGAATAGTAGAGGTCCCAAAACTGAACCCTGAGGAACGCCAGAAAGTTGACGAAACTTATTTGATTTAAAACCATGACATTGTACATATTGATAACGATCAACTAAATATGACAAAAATAATTTAATTAAAGAAGTTGATAGACCAATACAGTCAAGTTTATAAAGTAAGATTTTATGATCTAGTTTATCGAACGCTTTTGAGAAGTCAGTGTAAATAACATCCACTTGTTTACGCTCATCCAACGAACGACTCAAAAACTCAGATTTGTATACCAAATTTGACACCGTAGAACGTCCGCTCATGAAACCATGTTGGTTTGTTGAAATCAAGTTTTTAGAATGACTAAAAAGTACTTCGTGAAGCAAAGTCTCAAATACTTTAGCAAAGTTACAAATTAGAGCTACCGGTCGATAATTAGTTATTAAATTCCGATCACCTTTCTTGAACACTGGTGTTATTCGAGAGACCTTCCACTTATCAGGAAAACTGGCCGAGTGAAGTATTAGGTTGTAAATTACTGTAAGGGGCTTGCAAAAAATAGACGCACAATCTTTCACTAGGAAGCCGGGAATGTAGTCGGGACCCATTGTCATGTTTGGTTTTATTCGGCGAAGACACTTTAGAACGGCATCTTCGGTTGTTTCAAACCAGTTTAATGTATTTGTCATAAGTGGCGTGGTTGACTGAGTTGGAGTTGCCGATTGTTTATTAAAGGATTCGGAAAAAAACGATGCAAATGCTTGGACAATAACATCGGGAGTACCCAGTTATCCCAATTATTATACATCATTGAAGACGGTATATGTGATGGATGTCGCTTCATGTTGACAAATGACCAGAATCTGCTCGGATTTGCCTGCAAATTTTTCGAAATAGATTCAACATAGTTATCGTATGCAATTTTTGTGGCTGCTTTGAAATCCGAGCGGAGCTTCTTGAATCTGTCAAAATGAAGAGGACAGTTGGAAGGAATGTATTTTTTTCTTGCTTTATCTTTCAACTTACTAAGACGTATAATCCTACCATCATACCAGGGCGGATAAGCTTTAGTAGAAGATTTCTTCAATGGTATATATTTTTGAAACAACTTATCCAATATACTATACAACATATCGACAGCACTGACGGCACAGGAGACAAAGTTAAACATACAACAATCAACAAGAAGTAGATCACGATAAAGACTAACATAATTTCCTTTTTTTAAATTATATTTAGATGACAAAGTGTGTGGGAAACATCGTTTCGGCTCAAGAGTAGAATTACATATCACATGTAATGATGATAAGAATCTACGGGTAAAAACGAATCAAGAGATTCGCTAACAACACAATTAAAATTACATAACACAAGATCCAAGAGTTTACCATCATTATTGAAAACCTGATTTAGTTGCAATAGATTAAAAATGTTACTAAAATTAGTTAAAGCTAAAGTCTTTAGATCACTGATGTTATCAATCAACAAATTTGGTATATTAAAATCGCCTAAAATTAATATATTCTTTCCAAAGAGCTCGTAAACTATTGACAAACACTCGAAAAGTACTTCGAGATCAGTACCATTCACCTGAGGTGGAACATATACAATAACATACACGCTACAGTTATTAATAAAGATCTTAACTATTAAAACGTCGATATCAATAATATTAGAAAAGGTATCACAGATGGAGTATATATCAATTTTAGAAGAATTGTGACAGTTTTTAACAGCCAACAATACACCACCACCTCTACTTTTGTTAGTAAGTGCAAAATTGCGATCTGATCGGAACATTGTGTAGAGGTTGCTATCAGCTAACTCACAATCATCAACATTATTAGAAAGCCATGTTTCAGCCAGTGCAACAAAGTCGTATGTGTCGTGCGCCTCATACAGCTTGTTAAAAAGAGCAACTACTTTTGTGTTTAAACCTCTGACGTTTTGGTAGTAGCAGTGAAAAGTCGCAGATGACGGAAGTTCATGCGCAATGCTTAAAATTCGTTGCTACTTTCCAACAATAGAGGTCTTAAAACGTTCGAGAGCATTAATTTACGAATTACACTTGATGATATCCCAAGCAGCATGATCAGTGACAACCTGTGCAATTGCTCTTTTATTCAAGTTTCTACAATTAACACAACACAATGTAACTGACTTACAGTCACTAACCGAATGATCGCCAGCACATCTTGGACACACAGGCTTACTCTTACAGTCCTTAGCAAAATGATGGAAACCACAGTATGTTAAACATACTTTTGTATGTTTAACATTATAGTGTCTTTCGATATTAGATGCAGGATTTCTAAAAGGTGTGAGCATCCATGGTGTTACCGCGTATCCCTCATCGCCCAGTAAACACAATTCAGGTTCATTATTTGACATAATTGGATATATTGATGAATTGCACCAGATTCTGCTATCATGCACTGATCCTGGCCAAGATGCATCTACGCTAGTAAAAACGATGTACTCATCTCCCTGAATATGAGGTTTTGTAATCCTAAAATGTGTGCAATCGATTGCTCCTATAACATTAGAAATGACATTCACAGCCCATTCATGATTTGCTGCATTTAATTGTTCATTGGTATCAGGAAACTTTATCCAAACATTTTTTTTTAGCAATAATCAAACTTGAAACTGTTTTTATTATTTTGGAAACAGTAGATTGTGTAATGCGCTTTGCTGTGTAGCAGGTACTACGCGAGTTTTCATGAGACATACTACAGGTGTAGTAGGTTCCGGAACTGCTTCTACATGAAGCACCTACTTCAAGGTGCAGCATTCTGTTTCAGATGGTGAAGCACCTACTACAGGCTTCGTAGCATTAGCACCTGCTTCGTTTTTATTCATACCACCCTTGTTGTCTCGACGTTTAGTGTCAAATCTACGTTTCTGATCTAACACGTTTTGGTTCAGTCGTTCGTATGCAAGGTTACGTTCGTTGGTTACATTTATTTTATCCAAAATTTCCGGTACCGATTTTACTAGAGATTGAATTTACAAAGTGTTGGCGTCTTTGCCCGGCAAAAGCCTGACTTTGCCCGACTTTGCCCGACACCAAAGCTTATTAGTGAAAAACCCGTCGTTTTCTGAATAGTAGAATTTAGAGTTAATTGCAATTTAGTTATGGCGCTCGTCCATTCTAACACTTTTTGCACTTCAATAGCTAACAAATCAATTGCGGTAGCCACATAACGCTCAGCCTGGCCATTTGCTCGCAAAGCACTAGTAGCCACTTTGTGATGTTCGATGCCCAATTTTTTAAACAAACTTATTATCTTATTGTCAGTGAAATTAGTTCTCCTATCGGTTATAATGCGAGTGGGTACTCCAAACATTGTTATCCTAGATTCCAAGACGTTGGCCATTTCTTGCCCGGTAAGTCCTTTCGAAGTGACGTACTTAGTGAACGCGTCTATAATTAACAAAATTTTTATATAGCCATCCTTTGTTTCCTTGAAAGGTCCGACGCAATCGGCGTGAATCGTGTGAAAGGGTATGTCAATCTTATGAATTGAATGCAATAGGCCTTGTTTGGGACCGACTGGTCTTTTTGTTCTTATGCAAATTAAACAGTGAGAAATGTACTTTTTTACAAACGAATTCATACGCGGAAGCCAAAATTTTTCTTTAATTTTATTCAATGTCTTCTCCCAGCCTCCCTGGCATTGCTCATTCTGATATATTCTCCTAACCTGCTACCTTTTGGAACAAAATGTCGTAGAATTGTTTGACCATTTTCTTGCTTAATTTTTCGATATAATAAATTATTTTGCAACTGATAATCGCTAACGAGTGAATCGCCATTTTTGAGGTTTTCGATTATCGATTGGGATTCGAGATCCTTATCTTGTTCCACTGTTAACCATGAATTTTTAAAAACTAAATTTACTTTATAATTTTTGATTGGAGGGTTGCGACTCAGATATTCTACATGAGCTACGTATTTTCCTTTTCTATATTCGATTTCAAAATTAAAGTCTTGGAGGTACGCCCACAATCTAGCTACACGAGGTACAAGATCCTTTTTATTCATTGTAGCCTTGATTGAGTTGCAATCCGTCACAATTTTAAATTTGAGTCCTAGTAGGTACACTCTAAAATGTTTTAAAGAGCTAACAATTGCGAGGGTTTTTAACTCATACGAGTTGTATTTAGATTCGTTAACCGACGTTCGTTTACTAAAATATGCAACAACTTTAGATTGATTGTTTTTGAAATAGAATTGCGCCGTAACCGATAGCACCTCACAGACAAAAATTAATTGTAATTTGAAGTACATTTATTTATTTAAAATTATAAATTTGTTTAAAGAATATTAATTATTAATTTAAATCATTTCATTTCATCAAACAGTATTAGTATTATTTTTTCAAAAAGAATATTTATTTACTTTAAAATGCATTCTTTCCTTTTAACAATTTTCCTTTCTTGGTTTTATATTCTTACAATAACAATGTTGTGGTCCGTAATGAGAAAATAAATGTTTCACCCGAATAAATGTATTTTATTAAACTAAATTAAATGTGTAACACTAGAATACGATTAATTTATTAACTGTAGATTACAATGTAGATTGTAGAGTAGATTCGATAGATTTAGTGGATTTGGAACTTAGTTGTAGATTTTGGTTTAAACAATAGAGTTTAGAACTTAACTTGAGATGTCAAAGAATGTTGTAGATGATTCCAGACTTTAAATTAGACTAACTTTGGAATTAGAATTTTTGTTTTTATAAAGCGCTTTTCTTGTCTTAATAAAGAAGATGCGCTTTACATTTGACCGTGAATTGAATATCACCTGTTGATTCTGTAACATCTCTTACTTAGAACTTAAAATAACCATTTCTGGGATTGAGTAACTGATGCTGCTTAGTCAATGAGAATAAAATGATAACAATTAATACTAATTATATACCTAAATAAAAGAACACGTACAATAGATAAATCTTATATCAAAAGAAACATATTGGGTTACAACAACAATATCGAAATTTTAAAATCAAATAATATTTTGTCAATATTGTAAAATTAATTATGCAACCCATCTTGCACTTCAACATCATTATGTTGAATAATATGTAGTACCCCTATTTTCTCAATAACGCACGAATTTTAAAGTCTGAAAATTCAAATCTCCCGCCTAAGGCGGTCCAGCCGACTTCCGCCCAGCAACTGTCATTCTTTATTTTCGTGCAATAACGCGTGGTTCTTTGCAACAAGTGTTAGAAGAAATTATAATTAAAACATGGGAAAACATAAGAGAAAACATCGTAGCCGTGAAAGAAATCAATCAGCAGGTTCAGAGGATGAAGAGAAGGTCTTGGACGAAAGAATTAGATCCATAGAAGTCATGCTAAAAAAGAGGCAACTTATGGATTTAGAGGCGCAATTACAGGCATCTCTCCCTGCACAGCCTTCTAGGTCTGCGTCACCAGAGGTGATGGACGATTTTATTTTAAATAGTAAGTATAATTTAACAAGGCTTGCAGCCTAAAATTGCCTTGTAATGCAATTATAAAAACATAACCTCAGAAGTGTTTATTTTCCTGTCGAAAATTGCACAAAAAACCTAAGTGTTCTTAGGGGGGCTTACAACTATAACTGTGTTATGAGTTAGTAATGCCAATATTGAGACCAATATATGTTTTATATACATAAACATGTATACATAGTTTCATGTCAGCTGAAGCTTACGAAACATTAATGGTATACATCTGATTGTGCATATTTCATCGTAACTGTTGTTACAGATGAAAATCAATCTCTGGATGGTAATGTCATTCCAGACACACCAGTTTCCGTGCTAAATGCAGAAGTTCTTTGCTTACTGGGACAAGTAGAAGATGAAAAGGAGAAGCTCAGTGATACTATTCATAGCCAATTAGCTCTAAGATGGGAAATAATTCTTAAACAAGGAATAACGTCGGACTGTCGTCAAGAGCTTATTAACAAATATCCAATTGATCAATTCAGACACAGATGGGAGCGGGCTTGTCAGCGATGAGTTCGGTGCTAAATCAACTTCTGGAAAAGGAAGAAAAGACCGAAGAAGACTTAAGAAATATAGAAAAATTGTCAGATGCGGGAAGACTATTTACTGATGTGCATTACACTCAAACCAGCGCAAGAAGAGCTTTAATGCTTCAAAATGTGAATAAGACTACTAAGGACTATATGGACTATATGGTAATAAGACTACTGATTAACCTTCCCAGAGATAAACTACTATTTGGCGATGATATAAGCGAAAAGCTTGAAGCAGCAAAGACGTTAGAAAGGACGGGAAGTGAATTGAAGCCAGTTTTGCAGCAAAGGGCGACCACTTCGCGAGGAAGCGGAAACACAGGAAGTTTAAGAAAACCTTTAAACTTCAAAAGTCCCTCTCAACAATCTCAAGGGGCACGTTCAGGCGGACAGAAAAAATCTTACTACCAAAACAAGCCGCTCTACAAGAAATCGTCGCCTCGCCCACAATACAACAGCAAGAACAGTCAATACCATCACAAGAAACGTTAACGTTAGCTGCAGCTGCCGTTAATGTAAGTAAAATTTCTGGTAGATTAAAATTTTTTGTCACTGCTTGGCAAAAAATTACTGATGATTCTACAATCCTTTCGTGGATACAAGGCTTTAAAATTCCTTTTTGTCAAGTTCCCTGTCAAACTGCAATGGCACCTGATAGACTTTTGTCACAGTCAGAGCAAATTGTTACACAGGCTGGAGTTGATCTTTTGGTTGATAAGAGTGTGGTCTCGTCTTGTACTCCTTGTGAGGGTCAATTTATCTCCACAATATTTACTGTCCCGAAGCCTGATGGCGCAAATAAGTTAATTCTTAATCTAAAAAAGTTGAATACATTTTTGGAAGTTCCACATTTTAAGCTAGAGGATAGAAGAACTGTATCAAGTCTTATGTCACCCGGTTGTTACATGGCGTCAATAGACTTAAAGGATGCGTATTTGTTTATCCCCATTGCAAAATCAGATAAAAAATATCTTCGTTTCAAGTTTAATAACATTTTATTTGAGTTCTCTGCTTTGCCCTTTGGTTTAGCAATTGCTCCTTGGTTGTTTACTAAACTTATGAAACCGGTGGTTTCATTTTTAAGAGAGCGAGGTTTTATGTCGGTTATATATCTTGATGATATTTTAGTTTTTGGAAACACTTACAAATCCTGCTTAGAAAATATTAATGAAACAGTCAAACTAATGCAAGACTTGGGATTTATTATCAATACTCTCAAAAGTAATCTCATTCCCAAGAACTCTTGTAGGTTCTTGGGTTTTATTTTTAATTCCGTTCAAATGACACTAGAATTACCGGAAGAAAAGAAAGCCAGGGTAAAAGATTTAGTTATTAAATTCGGGAAAATCAAGCAATGTACAATAAGGGAGTTTGCGCAAATGCTTGGATTTTTAGGATCAGTGTGTCCCGCCTTAGAATATAGTTGGCTTTATACTAAGAGATTGGAAAGAGAGAAATATTTGGCTTTAAAAGAATCAAGAGATAATTATGACGAAATAATGATTATTCCATCTTTCTTGAGTTCAGATTTTATTTGGTGGCAACATAAAATTCTAAATGCTAAATGTAAAATTAAAAGATATTCTTTTAACATTGAAATAAATTCAGACGCATCGAGAACAGGATGGGGTATATTTTATAAAAATAAAAATAGGCGAGCAAATGGGCAATGGAGCGTGGAAGAAAGCCTAATGCATATTAATTACCTTGAATTATTAGCGGCATTTTATGGGCTAAAACATTTTGCAGTCGATCAGTACGATCAAGAAATCTTATTAAAAATAGATAACACTACTGCAATAGCGTACATAAACCGCATGGGTGGAATTCAATTCCCTCATCTTAATAGCTCGCAAGATTTGGAAGTGGTGCGAGGGCAGAAAGCTTTGGATATTTGCTTCTTATATACGATCAAAAGAGAATGTTGAAGCAGATGCTGAATCAAGGCGATTACCATTGGAAACTGAATGGGAGCTGTCTGAGGCAGCGTTTAAAATTATTGCAGATGAATTTGGAAAACCAGATTTTGACCTTTTTGCTACTAGGTTAAACAAGAAGTGCATAAAGTTTGCATCTTGGCAATACGATCCCGATGCTTTTGTCATCGACGCATTTACTATTCCTTGAAAAAACCATAAGTTTTATGGTTTTCCTCCTTTTTGTTTAATTGCTAGAATTTTACAAAAAATTATATTTGAACGTGCGGAGATAATTTTGGTTGTACCAGAGTGGAAAAACCAACCTTGGTATCCTCTTTTTAAATCTCTTCAAATTTCTACTACAATTATTTTTAAACCAAATAAAAAATTATTGTTTTTGGCCAACAGGGAAACTCATCCGCTATCGCAAAGCCTTACATTGGTAGCAGCGCTCTTATCAGGGAAGCGTACCGATTGAAGGGTGTTCCAGAAGCCTCTATACCAGTATTAATTGCTTCCATCTCAAAGAACCCCTTTAAACAATATGAAGTAGGATGGAAAAAATGGTGGATTTTTTGTGAGAAACATTCTATAACGGTATTAGAAGGCTCCATTGTTAATGTATTGCCATTTTTAACTGAACAATTTGAAGATGGTGAATCCTACGGTAGCTTAAATAATTTTAGAGCAGCTTTATCTTTTCTGCTTACACCGCAAATAGGAGAGGACTATCGGGTTAAACGGTTTTTTTAAGGGATCTATCAGATTAAACCATACAAACCAAAATACGATACGACATGGGATCCTTCAATTGTTTTGTCATATCTAAAGAAATCTTACCCAAATAACCAACTAAGTTTGAGGTCGCTCACTACAAAATTAGCGACTTTAATAGCTCTTTCGACGGGACATCGAGTTCAAACCATTTCATTAATTTTAATTGAAAACATTGAACTTAGAGATGGGGTAATAGAAATAAAGATATCGGATCGAATAAAGACATCGAGAAGAGGTGTTTTCCAACCACTTTTGATTCTACCAATTTTACAAGAAAATATAGAAATCTGTGTAGTGCTTCAACCTTAAGAGAATATCTTAGTAGAACAAAAGCTTTAAGAGATTCGGCAGCTACGAATCTATTCTTAACATATAAGAAGCCATATAAAAACGCAACTTCAACTTCCATAAGTCGTTGGATAAAAGAAGTGGTAAAAGAAAGTGGCATAGATACTAATATATTTACAGCGCACAGTACACGTCATGCATCAACCTCATCTGCTTTTAAACGAGGGATAAGTTTGGACGATATTAGATCTACAGCTGGTTGGTCCGGAAATTCCTTAACTTTTGCGAAACATTATAATCGACCAATTTTGCAGAAGACTGGTGACGCTTTTGCGAAGGCAATCCTATCTGACTTATAAGTTTTTTATAAGGTTGTATGTATAATTTGAATAGTTTCGTTTAATGTATGTTAGTTCTTTACAATAGATGTTAACCAGTTGTCAGTAAGTCTCGTTGCAATGATAACTTTAAACATCTACATATTATTCAACATAATGATGTTGAAGTGCAAGATGGGTTGCATAATTACAAGATCAAACGGGCTTACCTAAGGGAAGTTCGATCTTGATTATGCTACCATCTTCCACAAAGACATCAATCCCACCCTTTTTGTGTTGCAAAAATCCCAGTTCCTTTTCCCAAATTGCAACTTCGACTTAGGCTTTAAAATAATGACAGTTGCTGGGCGGAAGTCGGCTGGACCGCCTTAGGCGGGAGATTTGAATTTTCAGACTTTAAAATTCGTGCGTTATTGAGAAAATAGGGGTACTACATATTATTCAACAAAATGATGTCTTCGTGCAAGATGGTAGCATAATCAAGATCGAACTTCCCTTAGGTAAGCTCGTTTGATCTTGTAAAAATATGACAAAAATATTTTCTTGATTGAAAAGTCTGCCCTTCCGCCGTTGATGCATTTGCGCAAATTCAGTCCCGACCTTCATTAGAGTACGTGTGTCTTTGTAATATAGTTGTGTCGCAGTGAAGTCTCGTGTCGAAATTTAAGGTTATGGAAATGGAACAAATTTTAGCAGGGCTGAATTGTTCTACGGAAATAATCCAAACATTTAAAAGTAAGTGAATATTATAATATTTCTCTTAATAAAATATTTATAATACAAAAATAAAAAACTCAAAGTCTTTACCACAAAAATTATATATTTTTTAGTAGCAACTAGTTTCGGTAATAAACTACCATCATCAGGCTGAATTAAATAAACAACAATATTACAAATAATTGTGAAGATTATTACAATATGTGAATTTTTATACTTTTCAAAATTATCAATTTACTAAATTTGATTTAAAATGTTTTTGACAATTAAAACAAAAGTTTGATTTAAAAAGTGTATTGATGTAAATGAATATGTAAATTTAGGATGTAAATAAATAAATTTAGGATGTAAATAATAAATGTATTAATCCTAATGTAAATTTAGGATGTAAATTAAACATCAACTAGAAAAAGATCTACAAAAAACTAACAGACTCAAAAAACTTTAAACAATCAAAAAATATTTGTTCATTAAGGCAATTGTTTATATTTTTTGCTTTATATATTTCTAATATTTCAAATAAGTTCAATTTTGGACTTTTGTTACAAGTATGTAAAATTTCAAAATTATTATTTATATCAAAAGAATGATTTTCAGATATTATATGGTTAGCAAAAGAAGAATGTGTTGTAACGTCGGTATTTTTATATTTTTCAATGAGTTTTGAATGTTCTTTTATTCTAGATTCAAATCTTCTTCCAGTTTGACCAATATAGAAAGAATCACAATTATTACAATTTATTTTATATACTCCAGATTTATATAATTTAGGGATAATATCTTTATAATTAAACAAATATGTCTTTAAATTTTGATTAGTTCTGTATGATATAGAAATATTAAATCTATTAAAATTTTTTGAAATAATATTTGAAAAATTATTAAAATATAGAATTGATTTATATATTTTAGTGTTAGGAGTTTTAATTATATTAAATGTTAGTTTATTTTTAATAAAATATTTAGAATATAATTTGTTAATTATAAAAATACGGTAACTGTTATTAACTGCAATTTGTTTAATTATATTAAGTTCTTTATTAAAATTTGTTATATTTAAAGGAATTTTGAAAAGTCTATTAAATAAAGAATGAAAGGTTGAAAATTTATGTGATAAGGGGTGGTTCGAATTATATGAAATGATTGTGTCTGTTGTGGTAGGTTTTCTATAAATTTCAAACTCAAATTGATTGTTTTGTTTTTGAATTGATAAATCTAAATAATTAAGTTTATTATTTTTTTCAATTTCTAAAGTAAATTTTATATTGATATGAATATTATTAATAAAAGTATGAAAATAATTCAATTCATCTAAATTGCCGTTAAATAAAATTATAATATCATCGACATATCTATACCAAAATAAAACCTTGTTAAGAAAAAACGTATTTTTAAAAATTTCTTTTTCAATATTGTCCATAAATACATCAGCTAATAAGGGAGATAAATTGGAACCCATACTTAGACTTGTATTTTGTTTAAAATATTTATTATTAAATTGGAAAATTTTTTGATTCAATGCAGTACCTAAAAGTTGACATAAATTTAAGACATGGTTTGTAAAAATACCATTTTCAAAAAGTAAATTTCTAATTAAATGAATACATTCTTCAGATAGAATACTAGGAAACATATTTGTTATATCAAAAGATGCTAAAATTGTATTGTTAGGAATTTTTATGTTTTTAATTTTGTTACATAAATCTAATGTATTTTTGATGCAAAATTTACTTTTAAATTCAGTAATATTTCTTAAAGTTACATTCAACCAACTAGATAGTAACGATGCTGGTGAATTACAAAAAGAAACTACTGGTCTAATCGGTGTATTTAATTTATAAATTTTTGGTAAACCATATAATTTCGGAGTAATTGGGTTCATGGGATATAGTTTTTGATAATAAGAGCCATAAAATTTAATAGTATCAATAGTCATATTTAAATTCTTTTTTAGAAAAGTAAAATATGTTAATGTTGGATCTTTATTTAATTTAGAAAAATTATTTGAAATAATAAAATCATGAACTTTAGAAATGTATTCATCTTTGTTAATAATTAAAAGACAATTGCCTTTATCTGCTTTGGAGCAAATGAGATTATTTGATTTAAGTTTTTTTGCAAGAGAAATACAATTTCTTGAATTATTAGACAATTTAGTAGTATTAGACTTGTAGGATTTATGAATTTTATTTAGATTAAAAGCTACCTCAGTTCTTAATTTGTTTTTAGAAGGAATATTTAATGATTCAATAACATTTTCGCAATCTATCAATAGTTCTTGTAAATCCGACCTCGGGTTATTCAAATTAAAATTATATCCTAAATTTAAAATGTCTGTTTCTGTTTTACTAAATTGAACTTGAGAATAATTTAAAAATCTGTTGTGAAATTTATGATTACTAAATTTGTGTGTAATTTGATTCTTTTGAAAAGAGGTATTTTTTAAATTATCTAACTTTTTCTTTAATCTTCGGAAAATTTCCTTACCAGTATCTTCCACTGAATCTCTTAAATTTCTATCAAGTATTTCAAATTCAAAATTATGTAGAATAGTAGACAGCTTGAGATAACAAAATTTTAGTCTTGAATTGGTTCTATTCAGGGATTTATAATGACAATGAACTTCTTTTTTCAACCAAATTAATTGAGCTTTTTCAATTACATATTTTGAAGTTTCATTTTTCAAATTAGAATGTATATTGACAAATTTTGGAATCAGTTTCAATTTCAAACAATTTTGAATAAACCATATTTTCAGTAGTAATCTTTTCCTCAAATGTAAATCGTTGGAATAGAATTGGATTAGTTTTGCTTGACCAGCGTTGAAATATTTTTCAAGTAAATCCATTAATTTCTCTGTGGTATTTTGTATAAATAATACAAAAATAAAAAACTCAAAGTCTTTACCACAAAAATTATATATTTTTTAGTAGCAACTAGTTTCGGTAATAAACTACCATCATCAGGCTGAATTAAATAAACAACAATATTACAAATAATTGTGAAGATTATTACAATATGTGAATTTTTATACCTTTCAAAATTATCAATTTACTAAAATTGATTTAAAATGTTTTTGACAATTAAAACAAAAGTTTGATTTAAAAAGTGTATTGATGTAAATGAATATGTAAATTTAGGATGTAAATAAATAAATTTAGGATGTAAATAATAAATGTATTAATCCTAATGTAAATTTAGGATGTAAATTAAACATCAACTAGAAAAAGATCTACAAAAAAACTAACAGACTCAAAAAACTTTAAACAATCAAAAAATATTTGTTCATTAAGGCAATTGTTTATATTTTTTGCTTTATATATTTCTAATATTTCAAATAAGTTCAATTTTGGACTTTTGTTACAAGTATGTAAAATTTCAAAATTATTATTTATATCAAAAGAATGATTTTCAGATATTATATGGTTAGCAAAAGAAGAATGTGTTGTAACGTCGGTATTTTTATATTTTTCAATGAGTTTTGAATGTTCTTTTATTCTAGATTCAAATCTTCTTCCAGTTTGACCAATATAGAAAGAATCACAATTATTACAATTTATTTTATATACTCCAGATTTATATAATTTAGGGACAATATCTTTATAATTAAACAAATATGTCTTTAAATTTTGATTAGTTCTGTATGATATAGAAATATTAAATCTATTAAAAAATTTTGAAATAATATTTGAAAAATTATTAAAATATAGAATTGATTTATATATTTTAGTGTTAGGAGTTTTAAATATATTAAATGTTTATTTTTAATAAAAATAATAATAACTATTTTTTTTTTTTACATTAACATATTTTACTTTTCTAAAAAAGAATTTAAATATGACTATTGATACTATTAAATTTTATGGCTCTTATTATCAAAAACTATATCCCATGAACCCAATTACTCCGAAATTATATGGTTTACCAAAAATTCATAAATTAAATACACCGATTAGACCAGTAGTTTCTTTTTGTAATTCACCAGCATCGTTACTATCTAGTTGGTTGAATGTAACTTTAAGAAATATTACTGAATTTAAAAGTAAATTTTGCATCAAAAATACATTAGATTTATGTAACAAAATTAAAAACATACAAATTCCTAACAATACAATTTTAGCATCTTTTGATATAACAAATATGTTTCCTAGTATTCCATCTGAAGAATGTATTCATTTAATTAGAAATTTACTTTTTGAAAATGGTATTTTTACAAACCATGTCTTAAATTTATGTCAACTTTTAGGTACTGCATTGAATCAAAATTTTTTCCGATTTAATAATAAATATTTTAAACAAAATACAGGTCTAAGTATGGGTTCCAATTTATCTCCCTTATTAGCTGATGTATTTATGGACAATATTGAAAAAGAAATTTTTAAAAATACGTTTTTTCTTAACAAGGTTTTATTTTGGTATAGATATGTCGATGATATTATAATTTTATTTAACGGCAATTTAGATGAATTGAATTATTTTCATACTTTTATTAATAATATTCATATCAATATAAAATTTACTTTAGAAATTGAAAAAAATAATAAACTTAATTATTTAGATTTATCCATTCAAAAACAAAACAATCAATTTGAGTTTGAAATTTATAGAAAACCTACCACAACAGACACAATCATTTCATATAATTCGAACCACCCCTCATCACAAAAATTTTCAACCTTTCATTGTTTATTTAATAGACTTTTCAAAATTCCTTTAAATATAACAAATTTTAATAAAGAACTTAATATAATTAAACAAATTGCAGTTAATAACAGTTACCCTATTTTTATAATTAACAAATTATATTCTAAATATTTTATTAAAAATAAACTAACATTTAATATAATTAAAACTCCTAACACTAAAATATATAAATCAATTCTATATTTTAATAATTTTTCAAATATTATTTCAAAAATTTTTAATAGATTTAATATTTCTATATCATACAGAACTAATCAAAATTTAAAGACATATTTGTTTAATTATAAAGATATTGTCCCTAAATTATATAAATCTGGAGTATATAAAATAAATTGTAATAATTGTGATTCTTTCTATATTGTTCAACTTGAAGAAGATTTGAATCTAGAATAAAAGAACATTCAAAACTCATTGAAAAATATAAAAATACCGACGTTACAACACATTCTTCTTTTGCTAGCCATATAATATCTGAAAATCATTCTTTTGATATAAATAATAATTTTGAAATTTTACATACTTGTAACAAAAGTCCAAAATTGAATTTATTTGAAATATTAGAAATATATAAAGCAAAAAATATAAACAATTGCCTTAATGAACAAATATTTTTTGATTGTTTAAAGTTTTTTGAGTCTGTTAGTTTTTTGTAGATCTTTTTCTAGTTGATGTTTAATTTACATCCTAAATTTACATTAGGATTAATACATTTATTATTTACATCCTAAATTTATTTATTTACATCCTAAATTTACATATTCATTTACATCAATACACTTTTTAAATCAAACTTTTGTTTTAATTGTCAAAAACATTTTAAATCAAATTTAGTAAATTGATAATTTTGAAAGGTATAAAAATTCACATATTGTAATAATCTTCACAATTATTTGTAATATTGTTGTTTATTTAAATCAGCCTGATGATGGTAGTTTATTACCGAAACTAGTTGCTACTAAAAAATATATAATTTTTGTGGTAAAGACTTTGAGTTTTTTATTTTTGTATTATTTATACAAAATACCACTTAGAGAAATTAATGGATTTACTTGAAAAATAAAATATTTATGTAAAACTTAACAAGGCGCATACACGTGTATTCATAAGCGATGAATCATACGCCAGCTCTCGCTATTAAAAACGTAAGAAATTCATTTCTGTCATTGGTCTATGCTCAAGTTATGTTATTTAATGTTATGTTTGTTGTTATGATCGCTAAATCACTATAGCGATATGTCGAATATATATATGTAATTGATATAATCGCTATAGGGAATTACAAGTGGTCGAAAAATGTATGTTTTATTTTAATCATGAAATAAAATAATAGAAAAGATAATAGACGTAATAGTAGCAAATTAATATTTAACAATTTCTCTGTTTTATAGATAATCATCTTTCTGTAGAACATTTTTATAAACTTACTGCAGATCAATTAAAAGAGCTAGTTCCTTCAATGGGAATTAGAATGAATTTGGAAAATTATATAAGTCGGGCCAAAACGCAACAATTACAAGATAAAGTAGAATTTAATTTCAAACAAAAATATATCATTTTAATTTTTTTATATTTTAGAAAAACTGCATTCAAAACTTTCAAAATAATACTTATATTCAACCGGCTGTTTTCCAAGATGCATTTCCAATTGCATCTTGCTCTGGTGCAACTACTTCATCAGTTGCCTCAGACACTAGCTCAGTGTCAGCCTCTACTGTAACTGTTTTAAACGTTGAGGCTTTAGAAGAACCAACATTTATTTCGAGTGGTTCACAATTTATTGATTTTGATTGGCTTTTAAAGGAGAAGTTCCCAGATTTAGATTTAAAAACTTTATTGCAATCTACACCGCTTGGAAATAGCGTATTAAATTTTTACGAAGCAAATCAAATGTTAGATACAACGCGTAGAAATCGCTCAGTGGACATAGTTATAAAACATTTATACAACCATATTGTTAAAAAGTAGGTATTTCTTTTAATAATCGGTTGACTGTTTGATTTATAGATTAATCAATTTTCATAGCCGATTAAAACATGAGATTACAATCGTCTTACTGCCAAAATAATAACACTGTTTCTAAATGAGACAATTGGAACTTATTATGTTCCCGCAGTAAAAAAATCTGAATCAGTTAGAGGCAAGCCTATCTTGGCTAAAGGTAAACTAGTGGACAAATTCCGAAATATAATTTATAAATCAGGAGAGGGAAAATGATAAGAAAGCGTAATAAGTCAACTCTTGATACATCAGATACTAATGATGTAGTTCAGATAAAATCAAAAACTGAAATAGAAGGTATTATTTGTTCTATTATTTATTCACATGATTTTTATATACAATGATCGTAGATGTGCTTAAAGAAGATATTCTTTGGTTACACCACAATTCCAAACCTTGGGAAAATGTAGTCCAAAAATGGAACATAACCTTTGAAATTAGACAAGTTTCGGATTTTAGAAGAAGGTTATTTCAATTTTCGTAGTTTGCACAAATAATAAATAATATACATATTTTTCTAGGAGTAGTGTAATAAGGGGATTCTAGAACAAAGGGTTTGCCGCCGTTCAATATAAACAAATGAGTAGCGTTATCATGTGTATTTCTGAGAATTTTATGTGATAAATGTCGGCATCGATTGTAATAATTGTAATCATATGTGATAACACATGTATGAATGGGTGATAAGTAACTGACCATTTTAAGCCATGGGGATTCTGAAACAATGACGTCATTGTATAAAAAAATTGTATCCAGAATGTATAAGAGGATTTTGAAGCAAAATGCTGACATAGCAAAAAAACACTATGGGGATACTAAAACAGCGCAGTGCATAACAAAATCTGTGTTTAGTCGCACATTTTATTATTGAGTATCATAATTTTATACTATGATACATCAAGAACATAAATTCATGATAAAAGAATTCCTCATTTTATAATTGTGCTTCAATCGAAAAGGTTAAAATATAAGGACAACTGAAATCGTCTAACATTAAAAAAAAAAGAACAAACAAACAAATCTGGTAAGTAAATTATCAAAAATATCTAAATAAAATAAATGAAATGCAGTTTTTTTTTAAAAAAAATTATTGAATAAAATAAATATATTATTAAAAATACAGTTACAAAAATTACTTTGTAAGAATAACTAAACCATATAGGTACATATTTGTTTTATTTAAGAAAATTGTATTAACTAATTTGTTATTATTAATATTATTATTTTTTTAGAGAAATAAAATGAACCATCTTTTTGACAACGATTTGATTGCTTTCGACGCGATGGTGAGTCAGAACAGCACAAACCAATCACACCAACAACAACAACCACAACCACCTCAAATCACACCATCAACATCATCCTCGACCAAACGTAAGAGATCAAACGCCAATTCTTCTGCTAACGCTAACATTGCTACATCAGGCAATCAAAAAGGAGGAGGAGGAAAGCAGATACGAATGGATCCACCATCCAAAAATATTGAAGCAGAGGTGGATGATGGGTTTGAAAATTTGTTTGCAGATGTCGAATCCAAGGAAACACCATTGGCTTCAACAATGTCACGAAAACTCAACGGTGGGGTCATCAGCGTAACAGCCCCCGCCCCTCGAAGTGCTACGCATTTAGTGAAAATTGACATCTATGATATTAATGATATCAATGGAAAAGCGGCGAATGATATTTGGCGATATAGTATTATTCGATCCAAAGTGTATGTGGATAAGAAAGAAAACGGCGCGATTTTTGACACAATCAATTCCATTACTCTTGACTTAGCTAGAGAAATGAAAGACACCAAAGGATCAGAATCCAAATTTATGAAAAATTAATATTAGTAATAATAATAATAATAATAAATAATTAGAATAGAGTTATAATAATAATAGAATAATATTAATAATATTTTGTAATTATGAATTAAATTTTAACTTTATGTAAATTCTACTAATATGCTATTTTGTTTGAAATATGTTTACTCTTGTTTCGGTAAAAATAAACAATTAAAAAAAATTCACACACGACTATAATATTATATCCATTAAAAAAAAAAAAAAAAAATCACTTTTACCTATAAACTATTTTCCCACAACTGTTCAACATAATTAATATAATCATTATATTATTTAACTTACCTACATTTTTAACACTAACATTACTATTTAAAAAAAAAAAAAAAAATGCATTACTTAAAATTTTTTTTTATTTAGATTATTATAACAATTGAATTATAAAAACTGAGGTCGCTCATATTAATCTGAAAAAAAAAAAATAATTAATAAAAAAAAATAAAATAAAACAAAAAAAACTTACCAAATTTTTAGTGCTGTTACAGCCACCATATATTTATCGGCCACCACATTGATGACCTCATAATAAATGAGGTGACCCGGATACACCCCTAGGGTTAAGCACCCCCTCGGTATTGTGGGGGGTGCCCCACCACCACCCGCATTTCTCCCCATCATAATAATGATGGGGAAATTCTGAAACAAAAAATTAATTAATACATAAATACATAAATTAAATTAATTTAAATTTATACTTACGCGGAGTGGTGGTGGCAATGCTGCTTCTACAAAATCTCTCAAGCTGTGGTCTAAAAAAAAGGGGAACACCATAAAATTACAACTTTTAAAATAAAATATGAGTATCAAAAACTTACCCATTGTTTTGGTTCTAAACGTTGAAACTAAACTGAATCAAAATCAACGATTATTTCGTATGGGCATTTTTTTAATGCATCAACAAAAATTGTGTTTACCAAATAAACTCTTATACCGATAAATAAATAAAATACTCATGATCGCGAGATGTGGATGTTATGCAGACTTTATCGAAAAAAACACATTGTGCATTTTGATTTGATATTATTGGATCGAAACAATATGATTTTTTGATCTTTTGAAAATACGCTATTTATTATATTGTATTATATAAATTAAATCTATATTGTTACAAAACAATTGGCTATTGACTTTCGTCTTTCTGCCAGTGAGAGATAACAATAAATTTAAGTTTAAGATGATAATAATGTATAAAATATAGACAAAAAATTGCATTATTTCTTTTTTTTTCTAACATTCGGAAGCATTCGTGAAATGACGACTTGTAATGTTACATCTTATTACACTAATATATTTTATGCAGCATTTCCTTAGTTCTTTCGAGAAAAGCAGTATATCTAAATATTATGTTCGTGTGTATATCCAGAGTTTTATTGTTAATTTGTGATTTGTGAATATTCAATATTTTGTTACCCAAGGAAAAAATTCAAAATAAATAATAAAAAAAGGTATTTTTTTTTGTTGCTTATTAATTTGTTGCTTATTAATTTTGGGTGAATGATTTTATTTTAGGATTAAAACTTGAGTTATCAAAGTTGTTGAATTTTCAACCTACATGATTTCGCTTAGTTTTACACATAAAAGAAAGAAGGTACGTTTTTGATGAACATAGCTGTTATTAAACTTGATTTATTTTTTTTATTAATTTATTTTAGAAAATATGGAAAGTCGCTATCAAGCATATATACAATCCGTACTTGAAAAAATTCCGAAACCTGAAACATCAAACCGAAGCAGAAAACAAAAATACATAAACTCTGTTATAAGAAAAAAAGATGTAAATTCATTGGATGCAAATGCAACGACAGATGAACCCCAAACACAAGAAACCAAACATTGAAAACAAATATGTAAGATACATTAACCAAGTTTTAAAAAGTGTTACTAATTCTAAGAATGAGCTAGTTTTAACTGAAATTGAAACCGCTTTTAAGAGGAGAATGTTCACATTTGGGATAGTAAACATTCATAAAATATTAGATCCGAAGCATTTTTTTCAAAAAACCCAAAATTTAATTGAAACGAAAGTAAACGAAATTCGATTAATCTCACCAATTAAAGTTCAAATATCACTGGTTTGCGAGATGCTTTTACCAAAAACAGAAGAAATAAAAACTATCTATATTAATTCGAAATATAGTGTTATTGTTGAAATTGACATTGTTTTAATTTTTCTCTGTTAGATGTCGGTCATGTGCATGTTTACTGTATTTTTCTCATGTTTATGATTATGCAACCAGTAGTGTTTGACAAATATAAGACACTGTTTTTTGTCGAATACACTTGCCTATATATCGCAGCTTGCTTTTGACGTGTGTGTAAGACTAGCTTGAATAAATCGTTGATAACTAGATATTGAAAGTGCTTATCATTTACCTGAAAAACCTAACAGGTTATGGGCCCAGGACGTTGGACAAGAATAAGGTAAATTGATTCAAGCTGCTTGAATATTGAGTGGATATACTCAGAAAACAACACAAGAAAGGAAAATAGGGTGTGGTCGTAAAATGGCGTCGAGAACTTCATCAGAGCATTTTCTGCTTTCACATCGTTTGAATGGGACGAATTTCAAACTGTGGAATCTTCAGATCCAAGCGGTTTTGCGTAGCCATGGCTTACTTGATATAGTAAATGGCTCTACTCCAAAACCAACCGAACAAGAAGAAGCTGGAAAATGGATGATGCGTGACGGTAAGGCAATGGCAATTTTGATCTCATCTCTTGAAGTAGAGCAAGCGAATCACATTTTAAATTGTACCTGCTCGAAAGAAGTTTTTGAAAAGATAGAAAGTTTGCATAAAACCAAAAGTGAGGTTAGAATCATGAATTTGTAGGAAGAATATTTTTCATTGAAAATGAATGAAGATGAATCGGTTGCAGCGTATTTTTCACGATGTTCAATGCTAGCGTCAGAAATTGAAGATCAAGGCGAAAAATTGTCTGAAAATATTAAAATGGTTCGAATCATAAGCAGTCTCACATCGAAATACAAGAACTTTCGAACCGTCTGGTACAATGTTAAAGAAGGTCGCAAACTAGATAACATGCTTTCGCAGCTACAATTGGAAGAAGATCAGTTGAGCAAAACACTAAACGATGAAACAACTGAAGCAGCGTTCCATGCAAAGTTCCATGACTCGGGTAAGAAACCGAAGAGTAAGACATCAATTGAAGAGCTTAAGAAAAATACGAGATGCAATTTCTGCAAAGAAAAAGGTCATTGGAGACGCGAATGTCCGAAGCGCAATCGAACAAAAGAGCGAAATAGTGATTCATCAGAGCAACGAAGGTCAAATGAAATGGCTTTTAATGCAGAGATTTCCGATGTGATTTCAGCAAGTTACAATGATGTTTGGTTGGTGGACTCGGGGGCATCGAAACATATGACATCGCGAAAGGAATGGTTTAGTGATTTAACGTTGATTAATGTTGACCGATACGTGACGATCGCAAATGATGAACGTTTACCAATTCGAGGTTATGGCACAATACATTTGGAGGCATGGTGCAATGATAGCTGGAGTGCAATACGATTGGAAAATGTGCAATATGTTCCCGAAATGAAGAAAAATCTATTCTCGACTGCAGCAACAACAGAGAAAGGATTTTCAGTCACATTTTTAAGTGATTACTGTGAGATAATTCGCGAAGGTGAAACAAAAGCTTTTGGTTTCAAAGATGCAACAAACCAATTCAGAATGGTGTTTCGAAGAGAACAGAATGTTGATGAACATGCATATGTTTCTGCGACAAAATCCGTTTCACTGCAACAATGGCATCGTCGCTTGGGTCACATTAACATAGCTGCAATTAAGAAGATGAGCAAGAATCAATTGGTCGTGGGAGTTGATTTTTTGAACGAGAACGATTTCTTTTGTGAAGAATGTCATTTTGGAAAAATGAAAAGATCGTCGCATCCGTCACGTGATTTACGCAATGCAAAAGTTGGGGAATACATTCATGCAGATTTATGTGGACCGATGGAAGAAAATGGAATTGGTGGCGTTCGCTATTTTTTGCTTCTGAAGGACGAAGTATCGAACTTTCGGTACGTATTTTTCTTAAATCAAAAATCTAATATCTATGATTTGTTAAAGGATTTTTTGCCATTGGTGAAAAATACTACTGGAAATAATTTGAGGTTTTTTCGCTGCGACAATGGGAGTGAATTCATCAACAGAGAAGTGCGACATCTGATGTCATCAAACGGAGTGGTGTTCGAACGAATTTCACCATATACACCAGAACAAAATGGTTTCATTGAGCGAGACAATCGTACAGTCCAGGAATCCGCTCGAACTATGTTAATCGCAAGTGGACTCGAAAAGAAATTGTGGCCGGAAGCAGTACGTACAGCAGTGTATTTTTTGAATAGATCGTGCAATTCGCGTAATTTAACGACAACGCCGTTTGAATTGTGGTTTGGAGAAAAGCCGCACTTGGGTCACGTGAAAGAGTTTGGTACAATCGGATATGCGCTTGTGCCAAAGCAATTGGGTCGTAAGAAATGGGATTCCAAAGCGCAGATGGTTCATCTTGTTGGATATGAGCCGACTTCGAAAAATTTTCGTGTATACAATCCAGAAACGAATAAGGTTTTTGTCAGCTGTGATGTTTCATTTAATGAAAAAATTGTACAGGATGAATGTGTGCATTTGTGGGATGAAGCCGGCAGTGAAAAAGACAAGCATCAAACCAACAAAGACTTGAAAACTGAAATAACTGAAGCCATAGAATCAGACGAGCTAAATGAATTGATTCTTGATGAAGATCAAAACAATAGACAATCGAGGACAAAGTATAATTTGCGAACAAATATTGTTCCGCCCAAGAAATATATTGATGAGACGATAATCAATGAACCATTGACATACGCTGATGCAATTAAATCAAACGAAGCAAATGATTGGTTAGCTGCAGTAAATGATGAACTTCGATCACTTGAAGAAAATAATACTTCGGTTTTGGTTGACAAACCAGTAGGACGCAATATTATTGGGTGCAAATGGGTATTCAAATTGAAAACGCGCCCGGACGACAACAATAGAAGGTACAAAGCGAGACTTGTAGCAAAGGGATATTCTCAACACGCAGGCATCGATTATGGTGAAACTTTTTCACCAGTAGTACGGTACGATTCAATACGAGCAATATTAGCACTAGCTGCGGCTGAAGATTTGGAGATAATGCAATTCGATGTCAAAACCGCTTTTCTTAATGGTGATCTCCATGAAGAAATTTATATGACAATACCAGAAGGAGTGAATGGTGCTAATGATGATAAAGTATGTCGGCTACGAAAAAGCCTATATGGTCTCAAGCAGGCGTCGAGAGCATGGAACCTAAAATTCTCAAATTTCCTGAGAGAATGCAATCTGGAACAATCTGAAGCTGATAATTGCGTGTTTTCCGGCTATCTAGATGGTAATAAAGTAATTTTACTTTTGTACGTAGATGATGGAATGATTCTGTCCAACAACAGAGCCACACTGAACATATTAAAACAAAAACTGGATGATGTTTTTGAGGTGACGTATGGATCTGGTGATTTTTATGTTGGTATGGAAATTCAGAGAGATAGGCCGAAGAAAATGATCGCTATTACGCAATCAGCGTACATAAGAAAAATCATCGAAAAATTCAACATGGTTGATGCTAATCCTATATCAACACCAGCTGATCCGAATGTTACATTGATAAAGACTGATGAAGTGAACGAAATCTTTCCATATAGACAAGCGGTAGGATCATTAATGTATGCAGCAACAGTTTCGCGACCCGACATTTCATATGCAGTTGGAGAAGTCAGTCGATTTCTTGACAATCCATCATCTGAACATATCACGGCCGTGAAACGCATAATTCGATATTTAATGAAAACTGTGAATTATGGTATTCTGTATGGCAGAGTGAAAAACAGTGAATTTATTTTGACTGGCTATACCGATGCGAATTTTGCCAGAGACATCGAAAGTCGTCGATCTACAACTGGGTATGCTTTTATGATTGGTAACAGCATAATTACATGGCGTAGCATGCGACAAAAGACGGTCGCATTATCGACAACCGAAGCGGAATATATGGCTGCTTGTGAAGGTGCAAAAGAGGCGGTTTCGTTACGTCAGTTGTTAAAAGACATTGGTTTTGAGCAAAGAATTGCAACACCAATATTGATAGATAATCAAAGTGCGATCAGGTTGATTAAGAACCCTGAATTGCATCATCGCACGAAACATATTGATGTGAGATTACATTTCATACGAGAGTTCTACGAATCTCACGTTATTTCAATTGAATATGTGCAAAGTAATGAGCAATTAGCGGACATATTTACGAAACCGCTCCAATTGCGGTATTTTCAAAGAAACACTGATAGTTTTGGAATCGAAGAAATTAAATAATGAGTGGGAGTGTTGAAATTGACATTGTTTTAATTTTTCTCTGTTAGATGTCGGTCATGTGCATGTTTGCTGTATTTTTCTCATGTTTATGATTATGCAACCAGTAATGTTTGACAAATATAAGACACTGTTTTTTGTCGAATACACTTGCCTATATATCGCAGCTTGCTTTTGACGTGTGTGTAAGACTAGCTTGAATAAATCGTTGATAACTAGATATTGAAAGTGCTTATCATTTACCTGAAAAACCTAACAGTTATCTACCAAACCTCAAATATATCAGAATGGTATAATGGGGCAATGAAAATAATTTTAGGAAGATTGGCGGAATATCAAGAACGAGATAGTGGGTGGGCTCTACATAAAGTAATGCAATTAAATTTGAATATCAACAAATATTCACCTTTCACAGTCGGCAGCAAATTTTATGTTTTACCTAAGTATATTCAAAGTCGAAAAGCGGTAATAAATGTGCAATGCAATGATGAATGTTGTTTTGCTTGGGCGATAATTTCAGCAATTCGACCTGCTAAATATAACTCACATAGAACATCGTCTTATCCAGATTTTAAAAACATTCTTTGTTTAGATAATATTACGTTTCCTATGGAATTGAATCAAATCTCTAAATTTGAAAAACAAAACAATATGTCTATTAATGTGTATGCTATGAAAAATAAACATGATTGGCTTATTTTAAATGAATGTGATATGGAAATTGAAAAGGATCTATCAGACAAAAAAAAACAATCAAAAAAATGAAGATTACGAAATATTACCGGTTTATATATCAAAGAATAGTAAAACTACCCATATAAATTTGTTAATGGCGGAAATATTGGAAACAAATATTCCCCAACATATTCCAAAATATCACTTTTGTTGGATAAAAAATTTATCTAGATTGGTGAGTAAACAAATGAATCAACACAAATCCGCTCGATGGTTATGCGACAAATGTTTAAGTTATTTTTATGAAAAAGATAAACTCATTCAACATAAAATTGATTGTTCAAATGCAGAACCAGCAAAATATGTCATGCCAAACGAATGTACTAAGTGGCTTTATTTTAAAAATTATAAAAACAAGGAAATGCACCTATTTGTAATTTATGCCGATTTAGAATGTCTTATTCTACCTATAGATACGTGTGAACCAGTCAGTTCGCATAGTTATACAAATGCGTATCAAAAACATGTACCATGCAGTATTTCGTACTATTTAAAATGTAATTTCGATGATAGTTATTCAGAATTAGATTTGTTTAGGGGGGAAAATTGTATTGAATGGTTTGTAGATAGATTAAATGCAATTGCACAGAAGGTGGCTGGGATTTATGCAGATAAAAAAGAAATGTTACCTCTAACAGGAGTTGAGTTACAAAATTTCGAAACTTCTAATATTTGTCATATTTGTGAGAGAGAATTTATACCACCTTCAGAATATGCATTACCAGGTGAAGAAGAAGATTGGCTTACAAAAGTTAAAGACCACTGTCATTTAACTGGAAAGTATAGGGGGGCGGCTCATATTAGTTGTAATCTAAATTATAAAGTACCTTCAGATATTATTATTGTTTTTCATAATCTTCAAGGATATGATGCACATTTTATTATTCGAGGGTTGTATGAAAAGAAAATGATAAATATGGATGGTGAAATGTATTTAAAAAATCCTGGATAGATATCAACAATCCCCATAAATAAAGAAAAGTATAAATGTTTTACAAAATACAACTCTTTAAATAACATCAAATTGAAATTTATAGATTCTTATAATTTTATGAGCGCATCTTTAGATAAATTATCATCGTATCTGGAAGAATATGACAATACAAAAAAATATTTTAAAAATATACCTGAGGCAAAACTAAAACTTTTATTTAGAAAAGGTGTTTTACCTTATAGTTATTTGAATAGCTTTAAATGTTTTACGGAAACAACCCTACCAAAAAAAAATATTTTTTCAATAATCTAAGTCAAACTGAAATTACTGACAGTGATTATACTCATGCCCAAAAAGTATTCAAACAATTTGATTGTGCAAATTTGGGTGAATACACAGATTTATATCTGAAAACAGATGTACTATTGTTGGCGGATGTATTTGAACAATTTCGCTTATTATGTAAAAAAACATACGATTTAGACCCCGCTAATTATGTTACTGCACCTGGATTGTCGTGGGATAGTTTATTAAAATTAACCAAAATTAAACTAGAATTGTTGACAGACATTGATATGTTATTGTTTGTGGAGAGAGGTATTCGCGGGGGGATTAGCCAATGCTATGGTCGATATGCTACAGCAAATAACCGATATATGGATACTTTCGATTCTTCTCAACCTGAATCATATCTTGTCTATTTAGATGCGGTAAATTTGTATGGCTGGGCGATGTGTCAATACCTCCCTACCGGGAATTTCAAATGGTTGAATGGAAAAAAAAAATCAGATTTTAATGTATTTAATATTCAAGATAATGATAAAAAGGGGTATATTTTAGAGGTTGATTTAACATATCCGGAAAGTTTGCACGACTCTCACCAAGATTTTCCATTTTGCTCAGAAAATAAAATTCCATCGGAAGGAAAATATCAAAAATTGTTAACGACTTTAGAACCAAAGAATCGATATGTAATTCATTACAGAAATTTAAAGCAATGTCTTTTTCATGGTTTAATTCTTGAAAAAATACATCGTATATTAGAATTTGATCAATCACCCTGGATGCGTCCCTACATTCTCAAAAATACTAAATTGAGAATGGAGTCAACAAATGAATTTGAAAAAAGTTATTTTAAATTGAAAAATAATAGTGTATTCGGTAAAAGCATGCAAAATGTCAGAAAAATGCGGGATATAAAATTAGTTTCAAAATGGGAGGGGTGTTTTGGAGCTGGTAAATTAATGGGTAAACCAAATTTTAAGGATAGAGTAATTTTTGAAAAAGATTTTGTAGCCATTGAATTGAATCGGTTAAAAGTTATATTTAATAAGCCCTTATATGTGGGTATGGCGATTTTAGATATAAGCAAATGTTTAATGTATCAATTTCATTATGATTATATGAAGCAGAAATATGAATCAGCCAATTTAAAACTGTTATATATGGATACAGATTCTTTGATTTATTCCATAGTAACCAAAAATTTTTATGAAGATATTTATCCAAATTTAAAGCAATGGTTCGACACATCTGAATATAATGAAAATAATCCTTACGGTTTCCCTAGAATAAATAAAAAAATATTAGGACTATTCAAGGATGAGTTAGGAGGTAAAATTATGAACGAATTTGTGGGTTTACGTTCAAAAATGTATTCCTATTCAATAAATGATAAAAGCTTTAATCGAGCCAAAGGAATAGGGAGATCCGTTGCTCAAAGATTGACTGTTCAGGAATATAAAAAGTGTTTGTTTGAAAAAGAAAGTTTATATAAATCTCAAGATAGAATTGTATCAAAATTACATCATGTTTATACAGTTAAACAAAATAAAATTGCTTTGAATGCTTATGATGATAAGAGATATATAATGGAAAATAATATTGATACATTACCATGGGGGCATTATTTTCTAACAAATCATGAATAATTGTTATAGGTTTGTAAAAATACAATAGTGTTAATTTTTTTTTCTTTTCTTTTATATTGTATATAAATTTTGTATATAAATAAACATTTTTAAATGTAAACTTTAAATAACTGTTTGATATATGTTATACTGTATAAGTTTGTTAATACATAAATATTATTTGATATTAAACAATAATTCGAAAATAAAAAATATAATTTTGTAATTATTTAACCTACAACATATCCCTAAAACATTTAATCTAAATCAAAATAATATAACTAAATTAAACAAAGCGTTGCTCGAATATTCTTTGACGATGATCCACATTGAAAATTGATTTTATTTTTTTCTCAACATTTTCAATTCGATTTTTAAATCTTACTCGATCTCTTACACATTCTTCCCAGGGTCCTTTTCGGGCTGCTTGATAAGCAAATAACCAATGAATCATTGGGTATATTCTATTCTGATTTGTGGCGAACCGAACATGGTTTTTATTCACATTGTTATCTGACTTATGTTTCTTATAATTAAACATTTTTTACTCAATATTATTGTAATAACGTTAAACCAATAGCTTTATTATTTTAATCTACATTCAGAACAGTTGCGTATCATTGGTGGTGGGCCATCAATCTGATCTCGGCTGGATGTATTATAATGTTGAAAGCAACGCCTACAACCATAAATATTTGGATTAAGCTTCAAATTGTTTGATAATTTTTCCCAAACACATTCTATAGAATCAGCGGCAAATGTGGTCAAAAATTCTATTGGTAAACACTCAATTTCTTGAACTGACATTAACGAAAGTTGTTTCTTTTGGTAAAACGATAAGATTGCTTGACCTATTGTGGGTTTTCGATTTGATATAAACCATTTTTGTAAGAGTTGAATGTTTTTAAATGCACAATTATTAGTATTTGCATTCAAATGCGCTGAAGAGCATTTTTCGAATACTATTTTATCTTTTTGTAATAGCTTCAAAGCTGGACACCCCATATTTTCTAAGTTCTTAATATTAGAAAAGCCACACTTCTCCAACCATTTTTGTTTATCTAACCCTTTAACATAAATTGTCGTAGCCCCATGCAAAGCTTCATGAAGCACATTGTTTAAATTTTTATATGGAATACCGACGGTTCGCCAATGTATACCATGATGATGATTTAGAAGCCAATCTTTTGATAGTTTTTCAGAATATAAGTATTCCCAATCATTTGGAGCACTAAATACAAATACTTTTGTATTATCAGGATCATCAATTGATGTTAATGCTACTTCTTTAAAAATAAATTCGGTTTTTTTTCATAAAACCTTGAAAATCTGCAATGAACTCCATCATTTGAAAGAAAGTATTACACTAACTTCTGCACTCTACCGCTAATTGGTTTATCGATCTAATTGGATTCGATCATGTAAAATCAAACAGTAGGCCGTCGTATTTGCAGGAAACCTTTCCTTTGATTCAAATTCTAAACGAATATCAACAGGAGCCGACTTAAGAGATTCGTTTTGTTGAGAACAATCTATTAAAATAAGCGGAGCAATATTTATAAAATCAGATTTGCTTAATAACGGTTCGCTTTCATGTAAATAATAAGCACTTTGACATCCTACATACATCTCATACAGTAAAGCATATTGGTTGTGCTCTAAGTCTAAATTCAAATTTCCATATGGATATGATTGGGAATTTAAATACAACTTAACATCATTAAGCCGACAATGATCGAACTTGCTGATATCCATTGCAGCATTATTTTTACGACCAGTTTGAAAACCTAGAATTACAAACCGAGGTTTTTCTAATTGAGTAGTAGTTTTTATTGTCCAAATTTGTTTTTCTGTTGTTTGAAGCATAGGATATTCATATAACTCCCATGTTCGAAAACTCATGGAAATTGTTGGATCTTTTTCAATAAAGTGTAACATTTCAACCTTATGTTTGTCGGCAAGTGTAATATATGGAACTCTCCACTCAATTTTATTTAAAATGAACTTAAATGGTTCAGCTTCTGTTTGGATAATAGCATTTAAATCAGTTCTCGACCTAACAAGGATAAGTTCATGCTTAACATTAACAATAACTTTTAGATAATCTTCAGCAAAACCCAACAGCATATTAAGCGGTATAACTACATCAAAGTATCCTTCAGCATCGGTAATGTTAGTATCAGGCTTATGTTTCCATCCAGCATTTTCTAACATTTGACTTTTGTTTACATTAACAGAAAAATATCCTTTTATTGTTGATGTAACTCCAACATTTTTACATCTATCTATTTCTACACCATTCAATTCGTAACGAATTTCATCAAATAAGTGGCATAATCCATTGTTGATAATTTTTGTGTGTGCTACAGCAGTACCATCTTCTTTTAACAATCGACCGAAAATATGCAAACAGCTTTTGTTGGGTCTCAGATATAGATCTTGATTTTGAATTGTTATACGAATTTCATCATTGTTGTTAAATGTAGACGATGCATATGGTTGATGTGCATGAATTTCATTATTAGATATCGAATCATCGAACTCTACATTTGCACGAATATTTAGGATATTAGCCATCATTGAATCTTTTTTTTAATACGTATTGATAGCGCTAAAGTAACTCGAAAGGACTTTACAAAAAACAAGCGTAAATGTTTGGAAATCACTTTAGTACAATTAAATTTTATTTTACAGCTGGTGGTATCTTCGATTTGATGGGGGCAACTATAAAATTTAGGCTCTCCAATGTTGCTCTGCTTGCAGGTGTGAGTACTTTGATTAGTGGTGCACGAGTGACCATCTTCTTGCATTGTTCTTCTTTAAAATATGTTTTGACAATTCTTTTTAGAGAACTAACATCATTATTTCCGTTGTAAACAATTCCCATTTTCAAAATTTTCTTACGTGCAACCTTATCGTAATGACTTCACCTCTAAAATTGACCAAATTATTATCTTGATCGAGTATTTGAAGAGTTATATTATCTATTGAACGTGTGTTTATTGGTAAATAGATAACGTTTACAGGTTCTTGAACTATTTTATAGCCAGGTGGAACAATTGGAAAAAATTCATATAACGTATGTGCTTGGTGATCATTTAAATATGCACCGCTGACAATATTGCATTCTATACGTATTGTATTAATTTTAAGAATATCAACTGGCAGATCAGATTCATGTTGAATATTTGGCTGCAAAACATTGTTTTTAAATCCCAATAATTTATAGATTGAATCTTTAGGAGTAAAGTTTATAGTTCGATTGCATTTTAACAAACACTTTAAGGTATTATTATTAGCTTTCATCTCAAAAACGATTCCTTTGCTCTCTACTTCATTCTTTATATATTCAGCAATATCTGTTAACTCATACGAACCCACAGGCAAAGTAACAATAAAATCATCAATATACATTTTGTTATGATCCACATCTATGTTCGGAATAGAATTAAAAGTTTGAAAATTAACCAAACCTAACTCGTAATTTTCACTTTCGGATAGCTGTATTGGAGGAAAATAATTCGTAGATAACACTGACCCATTACCAGGGAGTGAAAGGGTAAACGACATGGTTGAGTGGTTGGATATCAAATGAATAATTTTCAAACAACTGTTATTTATTTATCATTGATATAATTGATTACACAGAAATTTTAAACATAAGTGACCACATACAAATGTGTTGTAGTTTTGAAATGTTTCATAGTTATAATTAACGCTACCTCCTAGATATTTAACAACTTCCGCTGGTGGTCGAAGATTTCCAAAGCTATCAAAATACATAACATTACTTCCTAGCTTTCTGTAGCATACCCAATGGGTACCAGGACCGTTCTTATCATCTAAATTCACAATGCCACACTCGTTCTTATTAACTTTCTTTGGCAGATCGTTTCTCATAAACACCCCGCGAAAATGTTTAATTTTAAGCTGTTTTGCATAGCAGTAAAGCTCACTATCGGTTAACGCTCTATCGGGTAGCTTATTAATTAGTTTTTTGAATTTTTTAAGATGTTTTTAGGAGGTGATGTATATAAACCATAGCCTTTCTTATAAGGTTGCATATATAAACCATGACCACCAACTTTTACTGCTTCCATAGCTTTATTATGGCGTTGGTTTTCTTCGAGTAACTTTTTTGCTGCACTAGCATCGTTAACAGCTTTAGCAATACCAGCAGCCCCTCCAGCTAGTGCTCCAACCGCACTTAACCCCGCAAAAATAGGAACAAGCATTGGTAAAAATCCTCCAGTTTTAGGAATTGATATAATTCTTGACTTTTTTATATTATGCTTACCACCAACATTTTTTACTAAAGCATTAACAGTATTCAACGCACATTTAATTGCAGTTTTTGAATCGGCTGGTTTTGCATCTTTAACTGCTTTCTTCGACATGCTTATAAGTTTCTTTAAAGATAAAAGTTTCTGCTTCTTTTTGAATGTTGTATTTAATTTATTATTTGTATTTTCAGAAAAACCTTGCCCCATACCGAGTTTAGATTTTACTTTCATTGCATTTGCCACAGACCATGCTATTACTTTCTCACCCATCTTTGCGTCTTTTGCAAAAACTCGCTTCCATGCTTTTTCGGCTAATATTTTATCAGCTTTGTGTCGATTGGCAAGGTTATCTTTGTTTTGTGAATATGCAATATCATGCTCCTTACATGAGGCATCAAGAGGATTTATACCAGGATCTCCATTTTGTAAGCGCTTTGCTAATTTAGTGCCTGGGCCACAGTACTGATATCCTGGTACATGCATCTCAAAAGGAAGATTATTAATTGCCCAATTAAGTACCCCTTTTCCTTTGACTGTCTTGCGTTTAGTAGTTTTTTTCTTACTCTTACGATCCATCTTCACCCATTAACCTTCACTAATCATTTGATTATAATTAGATTGTGTATTGCTGTATATAACCAGTTACAATCAAGATGCGCTTCAATAAACAACTAGATACGCTGAAAATTACAAACTACGATTTGTTAGCAGACAATAAAATGTCTATAAAAAAAAGACATGGGGCATTATTACCAAACACGATAAGATGTATTATTTGCGGACCTTCAAATTGTGGAAAAACGAATGTTTTATTATCCTTGCTTATGCATATAAATGGTCTTCGTTTTGAAAATGTTTATATTTATTCAAAATCTTTATATCAACCTAAGTATGAATTGCTGCGAAAAATATTAGAACCGATTGAAAATATTGGATATTTTACATTTTCGGAAAATGAATGTATTATGCATCCAAACGAAGCTAAAAGAAATTCTATATTCGTATTTGACGATGTTGCTTGTGAAAAACAAAACCATATAAGAGAGTATTTTAGTATGGGGCATCACAAAGATGTTGATAGTTTTTATTTATGTCAAACATATAGTCGTATCCCTAAACATCTCATCAGAGATAACACAAATTTAATAATTATTTAAACAAGATGATTTAAATCTACGACATGTATATGACGATCATGTTAATACCGACATGAAATATGATGAATTTCAGAACTTGTGTAGGTTCTGTTGGAAAGACAAATTTGGTTTCTTAGTTATAGACAAAGATAAAGATGTTAATAGGGGGCGTTATCGTCAGGGATTTGATTGTTTTGTGGATATAAGTAAATAAAAACCATATTTTTTTAAAAAATTATTTAAATATCTGAATAAAGATATATATATATATATATATATATATCATTCCATCATTGGCACTGAAACAGTTTAATTCTCTAACAACTTAGTTTTCTGTAAAACTGGATTTCAATGTTTGAACTTAACATACAACTTGACATCTAACTTAACTTGAATCGTTTAACTTGACTTTGAACTTAACTTGAATCATTTAACTTGACTTTGAACTTAACTTGAATCATTTAACTTGACGTTGAGCTTAACCTTAACGTCTGAACTTAACTTACAACTTAACCTCAAACTTAACTTAAACAAAGGAACTTAACATTAAACTTGACCTTCAACTTGACACATTTGAAGTCAATTTACAACTTGATATCAAACTTGTCAAAACATGTCGGTAGTAGAAAGCAATGAGAAAAGAAATATTTTGCGGAAGATTGTATCAACTAGTAATGCCATTCGAAGAAAACATCGATTATTAAAATTGGGTAAAATGGTATCGGATGATGAGTTGAATTATAAATTAAGTTCAGTTACCAACCCGTTAAACGAACTAGTTGAAGTGGCGAAAAGCAGCAACTTAATGAAACAATTAGAAGTTAATAACATTAAAGAGGATAATGATAACAAAAACATTATCAGTAAATATAAAAAACTTTCAACGATGAAAAGTGAAACTCCAAATCTTGATCATGTTTTTGGTGTAAGAGTGGTAAACAATACACAAATGATTGGTGACAGCCCAATATATTTCGATGATAGTAAAATCAGTGTAAAAGATTTTAGTTGCCCGATTTCTGAGGGTCTACTAGAGTTACTATTTAAGAAGTTACCTAATGATGATATTATTACTCAAAATGACTATGCTAATTACAAAGAATTCTTGATAACATCTAACGGTCATAAACAAAAGTATAAATCTAGCGGCAAAATTTCCGCATCAAAAGGAGAAAAATATCGCAAATATATATCAAAACTATTTGAAGATGATAAAAGTAGCAGATCAAAAAGAAGAAGATCATCGATGAAATTAGAAAATGCGCAAGGTTTTGGGTTACCTAAAAGTTTGAAAATAGAAGGTTTGCCTCCTAGTATAGATTATGCATATTGGGACGATCCAAATGAATTAGTTGATCGTCTAAGATTATTAATTGCATCGCAAGCAGCTGGAAACAACAACCATCAAAATGAAATAATATCAATAGTGGAAGAGTTACGAGAAGCGGGTATTATATATTAATAAGAATTTAAGCTAATTGCTTAGTTGCATTTAAAGTCAAGACCGTTTAACATGAGTGTTGATAAGTTTGGTAATCACTGGACAAATGATAAAAGCATACGCGGCAGCATTCTACCACACGGTCCTCCTGGAGTTGGATTTCTTTTAACAAATGATGAACATTTTAACATTAATAATAAACTCTTACGAAATGTAGCAAATCCAGAAGCTGAAAATGATGCTACCAATAAAAATTATGTAGACAATACGGCCCAAAATATTAATAAAAATATACAAAAAATCTATAACGATATGACTCAAGTAAAAAACGATGTAATGGATATAAACAATATGCTATTAGTTATCATGAATAAAAATGAAACAACAGCAACACTAGCAGAAAACAATTTTAAAGAATATCAAAGTCTTATCGAGCAAACCAGTAAACATATTATTTATTTAGAAGCTCAGATAACTTTATTAAAATCCCAACTTAAGAATATATAATTAAATATAAATATAAAAAAGTCTTTATATACATAAATTATTTTGATGTTATCACATTATTAAATGATGTATCAAGATGAGTGAAGCAAAAGAACAATTAGTAAAAGAATTGCATGCTCCTGCCCGAAGAAATTATCGTAGAAGGCATGTAATTATAAAAGGTTTGGATGAATCATGGCAAGCAGATTTGGTTGAAATGATTCCATATGCAAAAGTAAACAAAGGTTACAATTACATGCTAACAGTTATTGATAATTTTTCAAAATATGCGTGGGCGGTGCCTTTAAGGCGAAAATCAGCTGAACATGTAGTTCAAGCTATGACAAAAGTATTATCTGGTGGGCGAAGTCCTCAAAACTTACAAACTGATCATGGTAAAGAGTTCTACAATTCCAAATTTAAAGCTCTTTTAACTACATACCATGTAAATCATTATTCAACGTATAGCAATTTAAAGGCCAGTATATGTGAAAGATTTAATCGCACACTAAAGGAGAAAATGTGGAAAAGATTTAGCTTACAAGGATCATATAAATGGGTAAACATCCTTCCATCATTGTTGGAAGACTATAATAATTCAGTACATCGCACTATCGGAATGAAACCTGCAGATGTAAACAGTAATAATGAAAAAGATGTTCTCAAAAAATCATTTAATCGCATAAAAATGATTGATTCTACTAAGTCGAAATTCAGATTGAGTGAACAAGTACGTGTTAGTAAATAAGAAGAAGTGTTTGAAAAAGGGTACACCCCGAATTGGTCTACAGAAATATTTACGATCGACAAAATTTTATTTACTAATCCGAGGACATATAGGATCAAAGACTATCGAAACAATGAAATTGAAGGGTCTTTTTACGAACAAGAATTATTGAAAGTTAAAAATCCTGATATATACTTGGTAGAAAAAATTCTCAAAAGACGGGGCGACAATTTATTAGTCAAATGGTTAGGATTTGATAACTCGCATAATTCTTGGATAAAAAAAAATAATTTGTAATATGTTATATTAAAGAATTTGTAATAAAATATAATATAATAAAACATCAAAAATAAAATGAATAACTATTTATTATTTTCATGTTAATACATTTCATTCAAACAACAAACTAATTATTATCCACATTATTGCCATTATTTCTCATCGGTTGTTGAAATTTAGATAGCAGCGTATTCAAACGGGTCTTATCAATTTTCCCGCTCAAATAATATTCACAAGCCTCTATAGCGTTGTAACAATCCAATTCTTTCTTGGCATTTTCTTCGGGTTCCAGAATCGGATCTAACTTATTTTGTTCCAAACAATATTCCATAGCTAGAATATTTAGCACCCCTATATGATGTCGTACCCTATTTTCAAATGTGTCCTCTTCGCCGTCATGCTCTTTGTTTAAATTATCAAACGCATAGCAAGTCCACATTTTTTTTCTTTTTACTATATAAAATAAAGTATAATAGTATAAATCAAAACATAAAAAATATCAAAATTAACTTACATATCAACTTTTATTGTGATATCTTTCTTTTATGAAGTTCAATTGTTGAATGAATAATATTACACAATTTTCAATAATAAAATAATTATCACAAAATAATTGACAGATTCCACTGTAATATTACAACACTTTTTTTATAATAATAATTCTGATCAAATAATCTTTCAATGCAAATATCACTTCGCATAATAAAATGCGCGACTAAACACAGATTTTGTTATGCACTGCGCTGTTTTAGTATCCCCATAGTGTTTTTTTGCTATGTCAGCATTTTGCTTCAAAATCCTCTTATACATTCTGGATACAATTTTTTTATACAATGACGTCATTGTTTCAGAATCCCCATGGCTTAAAATGGTCAGTTACTTATCACCCATTCATACATGTGTTATCACATATGATTACAATTATTACAATCGATGCCGACATTTATCACATAAAATTCTCAGAAATACACATGATAACGCTACTCATTTGTTTATATTGAACGGCGGCAAACCCTTTGTTCTAGAATCCCCTAATTACACTACTTCTAGGCAATAAACTTGCACTTCAATTAACCATCCTTGGTCATTTGGTTCCTCCTAAAGGCAGAGCCAAAATTAATTCCAAAACTCATTGGAAATTTTCTATATTGGAATGCATTGAAAACATTATGGTTCATTCTAAAGTAAGTTCATTTCCCAATTTATTCAAATGTTTAATTAATTTTTAAAAAATTTGCGGACTCCAGGTGATATTAATGATACAATTAAAAAACAAAAAAAAAGCTTGTTCCAGAAAACAAAAGGTGCAGCCATATTTACTGGTGGAAGGTCCATCTTTAGAAAAAATTCGAACTACCTACGTTGTGGTTGACGAATTGAAGTATCAGTTTCAATCCACAACCAAAGCATTTGATATCCTTTTTAAGTTGTATCACGTGCTGAACGCTACATATCCTTTAGCCGCCGAACATTAATACCTATTGATACAACAATGTGTGTACAATTTTAAAACAAAGTATGATAAAAATATTCCATATATTATGGATATAATTCATATGTTAAACAAAAATTTGTGATCAACTTTTTAAGCCTGCAAACAAAAATTTTTAATTAATATTTAAAGATAAATTAGATGTAAATCAGTTTTTAACTTCTAAATTAAATCAGTCATGAAATGTTCAGAATGTGGTAAAGATTTTCAAAATTTAAACAAGTATTTGTTTCATATCGAGTATGTGCATTCCATGTCAAACTATTTTTTATGTCCAATTGAAAACTGTAACAGAACTTTCCACCGAAAACATATTTTTAAAAAACATTTGTCTTCTAAACATTCTACACATATGGTTTATTGTTTAAATAATACATCTTCCATTATTTTAAATAAACCTGCAGATTAAAAAAAATCGATTGCATGTAATAGTGAATTGCACGATAAAGATTTCCATAATAAAAACAAAGTCAATCAGGAAAAAAATGATAATAATATTAATGACTTATTTTCAAGTTTTAAGATTCTTTTGAGCAACACACTGCAAACTTTCATGTCTGTGTTGTATGACAACTTAAGTGTAACTAGAGCTGTTGTTCAAGAAGTAATTGAGTCAGCATCTATTTTTTTTTCTTCGGGCCTAATAAAAATTATTAAAGATTCAATTAATTTACTAAATGTAACTTCATTAGATTCTCATATTATAGAATGTGTAACTCAAATGTTAAGCATGATGGAATCATCCTTTATACCTGTTAACACAGAACATAAAAGACTTACGTTTTTTGAAAATGTTGGTAAATTAATTAGACCAGATAGAATCAAATTAAGAGTATCAGAAGACCAAAAACGTGAAAACGGCGAAGTTACATTAGTTCTCAAAAATAGATATGCTTATTTTATTTCAATGAGAAAAACACTGAAATTATTTTTTGAGCTTCCAGGTGTGTTTGAAACAGTTAGAACTCATCAAAACAACTTATTAAAACATTATAATTTTGCAGCAGGTGAACCTTTGCAAAATATTTTACATGGCAGCATATCTAAAATAACCATTCACAAGCCCGACTGTAACGTTATAGTTTTTCCATTAGTTTTATATTTCGATGACTTCGAAAGTGGAAATCCTCTAGGTAGTCACGCGGGATGCTATAAAATTGGCGCTGATTATTATGCAATTCCTACTTTTCCTCTTATCTATGCAAGTAGATTAGAAAATATATTTCTAGCTTTATTGTTTTATAGTGCTGATAGGTCTATTTTTGGGAATAATGCAACTTTCGACGTGATTATCAAAGAACTATCATTTTTAGAAACGGAGGGTATATCAATAGAAATGAATAAAAAAAACGTTCAACTAAAATTTTCATTAATTGTATTAACTGGCGATAATTTGGGTTTACATACTATTTTTGGGTGTCATGAAAGCTTCTCTTCTACTTATTATTGTAGGTTTTGTATAGCAACAAAAACAGAAATGAACACTCAAACTCATGAGCTAATCAATTATATAAGGTTAGAAGTTGACTATGAAACACATTTACGTGATAAAATAGGTTTAAAAGAAACATGTATTTGGCATCAACTTAAAGATTTTCATTTATACTCTAATTTAACTTGTGATGTTATGTACGATCTTTTTGAGGGTGTACATAGATACGACATGGCCTTAATAATTGACCAGTTAATTAAAGACGGTTGTTTTTCATTAGACCACCTAAATTCAAGATTGCGCTACTTTACTTATAATGCCAATACCGAGAAAAACACACCACCCACAATTACCACAGTTCATTTATTAAATGGGTGTATTATTTTTTCAGCTTCTGAAATGCTGTGTTTGGTAAATAATTTTAGATTTGCAGTGGGAGATTTAGTTCCAAGTGAAAACCAAATTTGGAAATATTATCTTATTTTATACGAAATAACTGAAATATTAATATCCAAATCTATTACTAATGAAACATTAGAATTACTGCAATCACTGATAGAAGAACATCACACTTTGTATTTAAGTATATTTAAAAAAAATATTAAACCCAAATATCATTTTTTAATTCATTATGTAAGAATTATTTAAAAAAAAATGGCCCTCCAATTTTAGTATCCTGCATGAGATTTGAGGCATAGCACAAGGACCTAAAAAATATAGCACATAATATCAGATGCCGAAAAAATTTACCATATTCATTGTCTTTTACAAATCAATTAAAATGTGCTTATAGATTTACTTCTAATAAAGGTTTAAAGGATATAATAAATATGAGTTCTGTAGGTCTAGCAGATTTTGATTGTGAAGCTCCAAACTTTCTCAAAGATAAATATTTTGCCACAACTTGGTATAGTCTGATGGGAACTAGATATGAAATCAATCACATTTTAATTTATGATTATGTCAATTCTGAACCCGTTTTTTGCCAAATAATCAATATTTTTGTTGAAAAATCTAATGATAGGATAGTATTATTTTATACTAAGTTACTATCTACTTCAAATTATAGTTCACACTACAAGGCTTATGAAATAGACAAACTAACTAACATTACAAAAATCATCAATATTAATGACTTATATTCATCTTCTCCCACAATATTGCATAAATTACCCAATAATATCCTTTATGTATCTTTTACAGATTAGTATAAACTTCTACTTATTTAAATTTTTTTAATTAAAAATTCTTGATTATAACTAGTATATTTCAGAACTGAGTTTTTATCTTATTTTATTTTATGTAGATTTTTTTTTGTTTTGTGTTCGATGATATTTATATTAATGTTTTTATATTTTTTATATAATTTATATATATTTTTACACTTTATTAGAATAAAGTATTGTTTTATTTAAAATATACATAATTTGATGGCATAAATTGTTTTATTTAATAACATACCAATAAATAAATACAACCAAATAAAATATATTAGTTAATTCAAGAAGTGAATTATATAATTTTAAGTAAATAATATAGTAGATTGAAGATAATACTGATTTAATTGTTAACTTGCCAATTTAATTTCTAACCCCTTACTAATTCAACCCCTAAACAGAATTTTAATAAATATGAAAAAAAAAAGCTAAAGCTTGGTCAGGTATCGAACCCGGGACCTCGGCATGCAACTTACTTACTTACTTACTGAATTCTTTATTGATGTTTTAAATTTTTTAGTTATGTTACAGTGTATTTTTGTTGCACAGCGTGCAACCTTACATACTAACATTTAATTAATTCTAAGACGACCAAGTTCCTAGCGCATTGCTTTACCTTGGTTTTACAAAATTAAACAGTTGGCAAGATTGCCAATTGAATACCAGCGCATGCATGCGGGCAAGCCTGCATGCATACGCGGTTTACAAAGAAAAATAAAAACAATCGAACAAAAATAAAAGTTACTGTGTTTTTCCAGGAAAATTGGTAAAAACCTGGTTGAAAAATCCGAATAATTTTTTTGGTTTATCCACTTAGTTGTGGATTTTATCGAATTTGATGGGCCGTGCGGGTTGGGGGGGCATTGGTACGAATACCAAGGCCATCCCCAACAAGCATAGCCGAAAAAAAAATTTGTGCGATAGTGTGCGCACCCATGTATTTTGATGGGTCGCAAGTGCAAATGTATGCTCCCACGAGAGCGTTGGCGTTTAAGTGGACTTTAAGAGCTTATCTAATGCGCCAGCAGTACGTACGTTTAGCATAGGTACAGCTGGCAACAAATTTAAATTGATTTGAAATACTGGTAGCGCCATCTGGAAGAGAGTGGCGGAAGTTTGATTTGTTTTGATGGAGATTTCATATATGTTCAAATTTCGTGCAGAATTGCTTGTCAAAGTGAAAAACAATAAAAATAGGGTTAGACTATTTTGTTTATGAATAATTTGTGGAAATTGTTTAGGCAATTGCGACAGTGTTTGTGTTTACTGCCAAATCGTGCAAGCAAACCGATGGAAATTACATTACAACGGCTGCAACAAGTGTGCTTCATTCAGCGAAGGTGAGTTGCAATAACAATAACAATTAAATCATAACAATAATAACAATAATAAAAATAATAACAATAACAACAGTAACAATAACAATTATCACTGTTTCAGGTGCGTTGAACAACGATTTATTTCGAATGGATAGCCGCACTTGATGCACAATTTCAGCGCACCGCACAATGTTGAGTGAGCACTGGTGGAGTACGACCAGATTATTCCAGATAGAACCGAGCCGAAAACAAACTCAGAGAAGAGCACAGGAAATCATAGCCACCGAAACAGCACCGACTACGATGCAGAGACGAGAGCGACCTTTCAAAATCAATATGCTTTTTACCGGTAATTAGAAACTAACATTGGCTACGTTTACACCGTAGTTTAGGTCGCGGACTGACCTAAATCGCAAACTAAATTCCACCTACATAGGTAGCTTGTATGAAGTGTTTACACCGTTGGACTTTTATGTAGCCTAAATGTGCTTTAGGTGGAGATTGAATCGCTCATGTGCGCCATCTCTTAAAATAATTTATAAGTTCACATTTGCTAAAAATTCTGGTTTGACATTTAGCTAAATAGGGAATTTTATTTATTTTTATTTTATTTGTCAGCGTGTTTAAAAATGGCGACGCGTTTGTATCGCGAGTGATTGTGTAACATTTTTTGAACTTTAATTAGTTTAAGTGAGTGCGGATTAATAGAAAAAGTTGATGAATTTGTTAAATAATATTGTGGTATTACATTTTGATATTGCTACGCGTGTTTAATAAATAGTGGATACAAAAACGAACTTAAAATGGATCATATTCAACAACATTTTTATTATCAGTGTTTTGTGAATACTTTAATGCAAACCATTCAGAGCAGAAGTTTTCAATTGAGAAGACGAATTCGGGATAGAAGGAAGAAATTGCTTGAAAATATAAACGTACAATTGCACTGTCGGAATATGGCTATACAAGCATTTTATAGGCATCGAGCAACGATTATTCAAATGCATCATTTGACAACTACACCACGGCCGCGAAAAATTTGGATGAAGAAACGTAGCTATGAATTTTGGGACAAAATAGTTACAAACCATTTTACCGATGAAGATTTTGTGGAAAGCTTCAGAATGAAGAGAAGCACATTTGAAAGCCTCTGCGAAATTCTGCGAGTACATTTGGAGCCAAAGGAGACACTACTTGCACCAAGGAAGCCTGTCTCTGTTGAGAAACAAATTGCGATAACATTATACAAATTGGCGAGTTGTTCCGAATATCGGGTAGTGGGAAATGTGTTTGGTGTCCATAAGTCAACTGTTAAAACAATTTTTTACAAAGTCATTCGTGCAATCAACTGCGAAATGTTGAACACTTATATTTCTATGCCAAATGAAATTGAAGCAATAGAAATATCGAATCGGTTCAAAGACATTTGTAAGATACCGCAGGTTATTGGATGCATTGACGGTTCCCATATTCCTATTCTTGCGCCTACCGATGGATATAGGGACTTCGTCAACCGGAAAGGTTGGCCATCAATTAATTTTCAAGCTGTTGTTGACGACAAATGTAGGTAAGTAGTTAATAGTTGTGTCTGCTAAATTTCCACAAGGGCACAACTTTCTTCCACGAGGGCACAGCGTCTTAGTTTCACACAATATTTTGTGCCCTTTTTGAATGAAAAATTGGTTATTCTTATTCGAATAATATGAATCTTCAGTCATTCACAATGCAACATTTGTAGGTTCAGAGACATTTGCGTAAAATTCCCGGGCAACACACATGATGCTACTGTCTTCAAAGCATCAAATTTGTATAAAAACGTCACAGCAATTATTCCTCAATCATTGCTCGATTATAACGGTATGGAAATACCATACATGATTTTGGGGGATCCAGCATATCCATTGTTGCCACGGATGATGAAAAGTTATACTGGCGCAGTAACAGCAGAACAGGAGTCCTTCAACGTATACTTAAATTCAGCCAGAGTTGCAGTGGAAATGGCTTTTGGTCGACTAAAGGGACGATGGAGAATTTTGCAGAAGCGTATTGACATACACTACAGTTTTGTGCCTAACATCATAAGTGCATGTTGTATTTTGCACAATTTTACATATTACCACAATGATACGTTTATACAGCAATGGATTGAGGATGTTGAAGCTGCTGAACTAATGTTTCCGCAACCAAATCAAGGTAGTTGTCGGGGCAGAGATGATTTGTCGGGAACGAATATCAGAACAAATCTGTGCAACTATCTAGCTGGCAACTTCCCGCTTCGGAAAACGTTCTATCAAATTTAAAATAATATATTAGATCTGAAATTGAACAACTGGAACATTAGGATTAATTAATTATAATAATAATAATTTATTAATTATTATTAAATTAATTTTAATCTTATTTGAATTTAGTTTTAATTTTAACGAATTTCACTTTTGTAAGTGCGAAATGGAACTGTAAATGGTATATGGTATTATGTATAATATTTTTTTAATGTGGAGCAAGATACTTGGAAAAATAAGAAACTTATACTAGCAATTCTTAAATACATTTATTTCAAAGACGTAAATCTACAAGATACAATAAATTTGACTCCGATACTCTGACATGTTTAGCTTTCCTAATCAAATCGGTGGAGTCGGTATGCGAATGAAACTCACTGCCGCTATCTTTGCAATTTCTAATGGTATTCATGCCATCCGGTGTCAAAACGAAAAACTCATTTGCTTTCTGACTTGTCGCACACACTATAGCAACAGCTTCTGGAAGCAGCAGTTGTTGAGTATAGTGCGTGTGCAAGTCGATGCTGGACATGAAAGCAGGTTGAGTGGGATGCGTGTGGATCCAACCAAGTGTCATAAGTTCGTTGTCTTTATGTATGCTGCACACTTCCTTTTCATCCGTTGTAGTACAGGAATTTGCTGTACCATGTTGCTTCGGTATTATCAAATGAGTTACCTGAAGCTCATTTTGTTTTATTTTACCACTCAATACCCCGCAAGTTTCTACATTATTTGCTGTAGTCGTTTCTGCTGCTTTGAGAAAAGAATCTACAAGTTTGCCGGGTAAGACCACTGTTCTCAACGGCGTTGGCGAAATCGGCAATAAAGATCCCCATGGAGTTGTAGCCGTAGGTGAAAATGTTGATGGGGGTGAAAATAGCGGAAATGGTGTTGAGGATGAAGATGGCGGAAATGGTACTGATGATGTTGATGATGTGCTCAGAAATGGGAAAAGGGGTGGTGAAGAGGGTGATGCAGAATAATGGTGAAGGGGCATATTGAGTGGTAACCTTACATTGGGTTGTTGCAACATTTGCATACCCTGAAAGAAGGACGACATCAAACTTTGGGTTAATTTTAAAATGTGGCTGCGTTCGTTTTCCATCTGTTCACGTTCCCATTGTCTTTGCAGTTCCCATTGTTTGTCAATGTTGTCCGTTACAAGTCGAGTTTGGTCGTTTATCAACTTAGTAAACTCCTGAGAGTGCTGGGCTAGCAAATCGTGTATTGGAGGAGTATTCTTCGAACCAAAACGCGCCTTTTTTTTCACTTCTTTGCCTGTGCGAGTGGGTGGCACTTCCTCTATTACCACACCCTCACAAATAGTCATGTTGTCAACATCATCTTCACTTAGCATTGATACTTCAACGAACGCAGTAACCCCATCTGACGTATCAATTCCTTGAGACGGTTGAAGGGCCTCCGTATTCGGTCTGGAGTTCAATAACTTGTCGACTAAGTCATAATGCAACATGTCTTGACGATGTGCACCACTTGTATTGTTGCTCCTCTTGCATTTATAATACATTTCTTTCAAATGCTTTAATTTTATTTGGAGTTGAGATACGGTTTTTATAAACCCACGTTCAATCATGCCCGCTTCAATTAACTTGTAGATATCGGCATGTTTGTGCCTTGTTTGAGTTTCGTGTGTTTGAATTTGAACGAAGCAGCGCGAAATGTAGCAACTCGACAACAGCGCTTGCGGGCTTAATCGGTCGCAACGAACGAAGCGAACTAAGCCGAACATTATTGGAAGGGACGACAACAACTACGGTTCATGATGGCGAATCGAACACACACATGTTTTAAGTTTGTACTTTTAAAATAAATCTTTGTAGTGTAAAACAATATAGTCGAAATCATTTAACCTACGAACAACAGTTCAACATTCATCTTAAAGACTAATGAAGTCACATCAACAAATCCAAACATAAATTTGGTCCTTCGAGCCGGATATAGTGCCGGCAAATCAACACACGGCGGTCCGCCATCTTAAGCATCAAACAAATCAAGCAATTCAAGCACGTTGAGGTTGTGTTATTAATCGAAACACACGTCAAGAAGTGAGTGGAATATCGAGCATCGCAGAAATCAGGCAGGTTCACCAGCTAATAAGTAAGTGATCACCATTTCTTTGTGAGATTTCCATTCTTTGTTTAACCTAATCATGGCTGATTTACAAACTTTGATAAAAAGGCGTACAGCTCTCAAGAGCAATTTAACTCGTTACAAAACATTCACAACTAAAATCGAAACTGCATTGCAGACAGATACAATCACTAATAAAATCAAAATTGAATCGGGTATACGAAAAGCAAAAATGGAGCCTTGGCTTGACGAATTTGAGTCAATACAATCGCAAATCGAGAATCTCGATCCTAATATCGACGATGACGCGGCAGCAGAAGTTCGAGAATTATTTGAAACAGGTTACTACGAAGTTCTAACAATGCTCACCGATTGGAGCTTAGAATATAGCAATTCAGATCAATCACAGACAAGTCGGTCAGTTAGTTCGGTGGTTACTTCAGTAGATCGCGGTCGCGAGCAGGACGTCGATTTGGAAAACGATGCAGAGTCAAACGCAGGTGTTGTACGTGTACCAAATGCAAGTCCAGGAATAAATTCAAATGAGAATAATAAAATGCAATTAAAATTACCGCGAATTAGTTTACCGATTTTTTCAGGACAAAGCAGCCAATGGCTCAATTTTAGAGACATGTTTACGTCCCTTATTCATGATCGAGATAATATTTCCGAAATTGAGAAATTTCAGTACTTGAAAGCGTCATTGGCAGGTGATGCCGTAGCGGTGATACAGGCAGTTCAATTAAGCGCGAATAATTATCTCATTGCATGGAATGCCATTAAAGAAAGATATGATAATAAACCACAAATCATTCAAAATCACATCAAGACTCTAGTTGACTTGGAGTGTATTCCAAAAGAATCGCATTTTTTACTGCAATCATTACTAAATAATCTATCAACTAATATTCGTGCACTTGAAGCATTAGAGCAACCAGTCAATTATTGGGATTCAATTATAATTTACTTAGTCAAAATCAAACTTGATCCGACCACAAAACGAGAGTGGGAAAAAATGCGATCCGGAATGAAAGAATCACCAGTATTGGCTGACTTAACTAGTTTTTTGACAAAAAAGTGTCAACTATTGGAGTCACTTCAGGTCAACATGAAACGCGGAATTGAAAGACAGTACGATAAAACGAGATCATCAAATGTGGCATATGCTCAAGTGGAATGTAAGATTTGTAAAGGCGATCACCAGTTATACCGGTGCCCAAAGTTTACAAATATGTCTATATCTAACCGAATCAAAGAAATCACAAAACTTAATCTTTGCAAAAACTGTTTTAGGTCTAACCACAAAACAAGAGATTGCAAAAATTCAGGGAAATGCAAAAAATGCAATCAATTACATAATACAATGCTGCATCTTGATCAAAGTCAATATAATGAGTCAAAGGTCGAACCATTTCGGGCAAATGAAGAAAACGCAAGCACAGATGTGGCAAGTTCAAATTGTGCTTTTGCGGCCACTAAACAAGTATTATTACCTACTGCAATCGTAGATATCTTAGACAAGCAGGGAGTTAGACATAGGGCCAGAGCATTGCTAGATTCGGGATCGCAGTCGAATTTTGTGTCGCAAGAATTTGTGAAATCAATCGGGTGTGCTGTTACCACTAGTTCAGTCTCAATAACGGGAATTAATGGAAGTCATTCCAAATCTTTAGGAATGACCACATTAACTTTACTTTCGAGAATCAATTCATATAAATGTAGGGTATCGTGTTTGGTTGTGCCAAAAGTGACCAACAATGTTCCACAATCACAAGTAGACATAAAAGAATTAAATTTTCCAGATCACATTCAACTGGCAGATCCACAATTTTTTGAATCTTGTAAAATTGACATTTTATTAGGAGCGGATCATTTTTGGGCATTGCTGTGCACAGACCAAATATCATTAGGAAAACACAAACCGATTATACACGAAACTTTGCTGGGTTGGATTGTATCCGGTCCCATTGCACGTAGCGATCAATTATTAAACAGTACTTGCTGTCTTTCTCTTGGCAATAATGATAATTATGACGTTCAACAACAACTAGCGAAATTTTGGCAAATTCAAGAAATTAGTAATACACAACTAATGTCAGTTGAAGAACTTGAATGTGAAAAGTTATTTCAAGAAAGTACGATTAGAAACGATGAAGGTAGATTCATAGTTAGGCTTCCCTTTAAGAATAATATTGACAAGCTTGGCGAATCTTACAGCATAGCGAAAAAACGATTTTTGAATATGGAAAGGCGTCTAGAGTCGAACTTAGAACTTCAGAGCCAATACTCAGCTGTCATCCAAGAATTCATAAATTCGGGTCATATGACCGCCGTAAAATATACTCATGATCAGCTTGAACAAGCATGTTTTTTGCCCCATCACGCGGTGCTTCGTCCAGACAAAAGCACTACCAAAGTAAGAGTAGTTTTCGATGCAAGTTGCAAAACAAGTACGGGAATCTCCTTGAATGACACGCTGAAGGTTGGACCTGTTGTTCAATCAGATCTATTCACAATACTATTGCAATTTCGATTACATCCATATACAGTAACTAGTGACTGAAAAAATGTATTGTCAAATTTTAGTTCACCAAGATGATCGTGTTTATCAAAATATTCTGTGGCGTAATGACAAACAGTCAGAGATTGAAACATATCAATTAAACAGGGTGAGTTTTGGCACGTCCGCAGCACCATACTTAGCAACAAAATGCATACAACAAATTTCAATCGAAAATTCAAACCACTATGCTGAAGCATGTCAATATATTCGAGACTCATTTTACGTAGACGATTTTATTGCCAGCTTTGCATCTAAGGCAAAACTTACCGAAATCACCTCTCAAATGAACAAATTATTGCTGAGTTACGGCTTTCCTATGAAAAAATGGTCTGTGAATCACAAACTAGCTCTCGATATCCCTGTATCAGACACTCGTGTGCACCTAGCTAACGATTCAGAATGTTATCGTACATTGGGTTTAGATTGGGACGCGAAAGACGATAATCTTCACTTTCCGGTAAAATTAAGGGATCAAAACAATATTATAGCCACGAAACGAAATATCCTTTCCGTAATAAGTTCCATATTCGATCCATTAGGACTTATGGGTCCCATTGTGGTAAAATCAAAAATAATTCTACAAAGGTTATGGCAATATAATTTAGCATGGGATGATTCAATTCCAGCAGAATTAAATACAATATGGACGTTCTATTATGCGGAACTCGCAAAAATTCCAAATATTAAAATTCCGCGGCAAGTCTTGTCGAACAACCCAACTCGAATTCAAATTCATGCATTTTCGGACGCAAGCGAGGTAGCATACGGAGCATGCGTTTATTTACGATCAACCAGCGCGGCAGGTCACCATATTGTGAATTTGTTTTGCTCAAAGGGTCGAGTGGCACCTTTAAAAATGCTCACAATTCCCAGATTAGAGCTTATGGCGGCTCAGTTGTCGGCAAAACTTGTATCAAAAATTAAATCGTTGAACAATTTCCCTGTTGATGAAACATATTATTGGTGCGATAGCACTATCGTTCTTGGTTGGCTACGAAAGCATCCGACCCAATTAAAAACGTTCGTGGCACATCGGGTGTCAGACATAATTTCAGAAAGCGAAATTTCTAACTGGTTTCATGTATCGTCAGCAGATAACGCAGCCGATATTCTTAGCCGAGGAACTACCTCAGACAATCTTGCAACATCAGATATCTGGTGGCATGGACCAACTTGGTTGGCTCAAGATTATTCAACTTGGCCACAATCCCGAAATGAAATCGCGGAATCTGAACTACCCGAAATAAAATCAACCAACCTGGTTCTTATCTCTTTAAAGGAGAATGCCGATGATCATTGTTTAAATGTGTTGCTGTCACGAAATTCTGAATTCACTAGGGTAAAGAGAGCTTTGGCTTACATGAATCGCTTTATAAATAACACATCAAATTCAAAATCAAAATGTTTAGGTCCGATATCAGTCGACGAACTCAACAAATCAGTACAAAAGATAATCTTATACGTTCAATCGGAATCATTTCCTAATGAAATAAAATCTTTAGCAAATAAACAAAAGACTTTGGCATCTCAATCTTTGTCGTCATTGCATCCGTTTTTGGACGAGTACGGTGTACTCAGAGTCGGCGGTAGAATCAGACACAGTAATCTGCCATACGAGGCTAAATTCCCATGTATTCTTCCAAAATTGCACATTTTTACCGATATGATCATCCGACACTATCATAAACAACAAATGCATGCAGGATCACAATCCACATTGAACGCTATAAGACAATTTTATTGGATAATCGCCGGAAAGCGGGCTGTAACAAAAATCACTCGAAATTGTGTAAAATGTCGGCGATTCAATGCAAAGGCCACCGAACCATTGATGGGTGATCTACCTGTAGACAGATTGGCACCATCCAGACCATTTGCTATTTGTGGCACAGACTTTGCAGGGCCATTCTCACTTCGCTCAGCAAAGGGTCGGGGGGCAAAAATTACAAAGGGATATTTATGTATATTTGTCTGTTTTGTCACAAAGGCAGTGCATTTAGAGATAGTAGGAAGTTTGGATACCGATGCGTTCTTAGCGTGTTTCAAACGATTTCTTGCTCGTCGCGGATATTGCAAAACCATATACTCAGACAATGGAACTAATTATGTAGGCGCGTTCAATCAGATTAGAGAATTGTACAACTTTGTTTCAAATCAGCCTCAGAACGATATTTTGGCTAACTTCTTAAGTAACCATGCAATTACATGGAAGTTTAGTCCAGCCAGGGCACCACATTTTGGTGGACTGTGGGAGGCCGCAGTTAAATCCGCAAAACGATATCTGCATAAAATAACAAACGATTTATCATTTACGTATGAGGAATTAAGTACGCTTTTTTGTCAGATTGAATCGGTTATGAACTCTAGACCGATAATACCCTTGTCAGCTGAACCAAATGATCTTACCGTCCTTACACCTGCTCATTTCCTGATTGGTGAATCACTATACTCGCTGCCAGGAGCAGATCTGCTCGAGATTAAGCAAAATCGTCTGCTCAGATTCCAATTAGTTCAGCAATTAAAACAACAATTTTGGAAATCTTGGACTCAAGATTATTTAAGTTTATTGCAAACCCGATCCAAGTGGAAGACGTCCACAAATGACCAACTTCAAGAAAATTCCATAGTGCTACTCAAGGAACCATCTCCACCACTTTTGTGGCGTTTGGGAAGAATCATCAAATGTCATCCTGGAAAAGACAATGTGGTGCGCGTAGTGACGGTAAAAACATCGACAGGAGAGCTAAAGCGCCCTGTTCACAAATTAGTGCCGTTGGTAAACCAATAAGAATTTTGGTGACGTGCGTTAGCTATCAAATTAATGAAGTTTATTAACTATAGAATGTTAATTTCGTAGTGTATTAGTTTTGTTTTTCAATTTGGAAATAATATTTGTTATTTGTTTAGCATAGTAGTTTTACATAGTAGTTTAGTAATTTTGATTCATAATTCCTGAGTTACTAGTAATAAGTTATCATTGATATTCTGTAAATCGTTGAATTTATGCATGTGCAAAGGATTATCTGATTGAAAAAGATTTAATTTTTTCAATGGGGGCCGGCATGTTTGAGTTTCGTGTGTTTGAATTTGAACGAAGCAGCGCGAAATGTAGCAACTCGACAACAGCGCTTGCGGGCTTAATCGGTCGCAACGAACGAAGCGAACTAAGCCGAACATTATTGGAAGGGACGACAACAACTACGGTTCATGATGGCGAATCGAACACACACATGTTTTAAGTTTGTACTTTTAAAATAAATCTTTGTAGTGTAAAACAATATAGTCGAAATCATTTAACCTACGAACAACAGTTCAACATTCATCTTAAAGACTAATGAAGTCACATCAACAAATCCAAACATGCCTCTTTCCGTCCATCAGTTTAATAATGCCCTTCTCAATGCACAACTCCAAAAAAATGCGCGTTTCAGGTTCCGTCCAGTTTGCGGTTTTACACCTCTTCTTTTTTGTAGGAACGTCTTGCATGATTTCTTGACTCATATTACTATTTCACTATTTCACGGTTTTCAAAATTCGAGTTAAAGCTATAGTTTGTCAAAGCTAGTTGTATAAACTGATTACAAACTAAACAAAGTACAAACTGATAAAAACTAAATGTCACCAGACTGTAAATAAATCAAATTGCGCTTTAAAAATGTGAGTGAAAACATTGCTTCGCACTGTAGCCAACTTTTACAAATAAAAATCAAATTATCTAATCATTTCAATAGTAACTTGCAAATTAATAAGCAATTCAGAAATCCTAGTTACAAACTAAAACTCTTGGAGTTTTGACAGGCTGTATCAGTCGATAAAGCAGTGTGTTTGTAACTATTAGTGAGGTCGGTCTGGTGACCTGTGTGTTTATACCGCAGATAAACGCCAATAAACGCTACCTAAATTTAGGTGAGGGCACTCTGAGAGGCCACCCGACCTATGGACTAAATTCTACCCACCTGAGTGTATACACCATGCGACCTAAATATTTTAAGGTGGATTTTAGGGCTTAGTCCGCCACCTAAAGGTACGGTGTAAACGTAGCCAGTGCGAGCAAAAACCAAGTCGGAAATTGCTGTTTATTGTTTAGAAATGCAACTATGCTTTCATTCGTCAGGACAGCTCGTAGAGCCAAGACATATCAATTTCGATTGGGTAATGCAATTAGTTATTTAATTTTATTTTAATTAATTCTTTTTTATTTACAAACTAATTAAATTATTTTCTAGCAAGTTGTGGAATGGGAGGATATGGGCAATGTGTCCGTCTTCTTTTCGTTGGACTGTCTGGATGGTTTTGACGATGTCTTTTGTCAGCGGGTTTGACTTTGAGTGAAATTTGTAGAAATTCACTGCCAGCCGTTCGACAAATTCGTCAATGTATTCAATCTCAGTCATATCGTGCAGTTCTGCAATGCGTGTGTAAATGTTCATGCAACTTGCACGCGGTAGCGCTACACCAACGAGCTATTTGTTAAAATTATGTATTTTAATTGTACATAAGAAAAATACAGTGTAATATTAGACAATCATTACATCTCATAAAATATGTAAAACATCATATGATAAGAAGATTATATTTTATTTAAAATTTTACTTACATGTTTATATAGCGCAGCACAAGGGTCTGGTACACTTAACCACCCCCAATATTTTTGAAAATTTTTTGTTGCATTATGTAGTTTGGGCCATTCTGAACCTATTGGTACCTATCTTAGTTGAGGAAATTTCGAAAATCTTTCAAAAATCGATTTTGAAAATTGTGTAAAATATTGTTTAATTGATAAGCGAGAATTAATTCTAGCTACTATAGAACGGCTATTTGGGTGCAGCAGTAGCACGACGAGCAGTAGCGTCGACTTTTATCAAATGATTCTGGCAACGGCCTATAATCCACCTCAGAATCTGATGAAAGCATCAGAGCTTGACCAAATATTTTCTTTGGGCAGAAAGGTTGTACTAACGGGAGATTTGAATAGCCGACATTTTAGCTGGAACAACGCCATCACTAACAGAAACGGAGTCAAACTTTACGATTACGTTGAGCGAAATAACCTAAATCTTATAAACACAGACAGACATACACTATTAGACAAAAGTAAAGCAACAACTGCCAAAAAATAGATATTTTTTGATTATTTTAATCTGACACTAGGAAATGACCAAATTCATATTGTGTTTAACAGCACGTACTAGGCGGATGTCAATTTAATTATTTGAGTACCGTGACAGTTCAAACTGACTTGTGTTGCGCACTTATTCCTGATGAAATTTTTTTAAGGTGGTCAAAAGTAAAGCAACACTTGATTATTAATTCAATATTATATTAATTACTGGTTTTTTAGTATTAATTCTTACTCGGTGTGCTGAATAAGTTCTCCAGAAAAATGCCTAAAGGTATTGTCACAAGTCTCGACTTGAAACAAAGAATATTAAACGCGTTCAACAATGGAGAGAAGCAGTCGACAGTTGCACGTCGATTTGAGGTGGGTCGCTATACTGTATCAAGGATAATATCCCAATTCAACGAAAGGGGACATGTTCGCACTCTATCAAAATCAGGAAGACCAAGAAAAACGACGGTACACACCGACCGATTAATTAAACGGATCTGTCGTGCCGATCCGTGGAAGTCCGGTCCAAGGATTATCGCGGAAATCGCCGATTTAAATGTAAGCGAAAGAACAATCCGAAGAAGATTGGTTGAAGGGAAGCTATTTAGCAGAAGACCAGCAAAAAAAAACCTGATTTCTGCAAAAAACAGAGCTGCGCGACTTGAGTTTGCACGAACTCACTTGAACTGGACCGAAAATAATTGGAGCAGGGTACTGTTTAGTGACGAAACCCGGTACAACATTTTTAATTCCGATGGCATGCGTCGTGTAAGAAGGCCCTTAAACGAGAGGTTTAATCCATTGTACGTAACACCAACAGTCAAGCATGGTGGAGGCAACGTAATTTTGTGGGGTTGTTTTTCCTTAAATGGGATAGGCCCTGTACATTTCATTGATGGTATAATGGATCGCTTTATGTACAGAGACGTTCTTCACAATGTTATGTTGCCTTATGCAGAATGGGAAATGCCACTACAATTCGTATTCCAACAAGATAATGATCCAAAGCATACTTCAAACGTTGTTAAGGAATGGTTCAGGGCGCAAAATATGCAAGTTTTAAAATGGCCAGCACAATCTCCTGACCTAAACCCAATAGAAAACTTGTGGGAAGAGGTAGAAAGGCGAATAAGAACAGAAACATTTAGAAATAAGCAGGCCCTGCGGGACAAAATTATTGAAGTTTGGCAAAGTATTCCTGAACATGTTATCCATAAGTTAATATCATCCATGCCCAGAAGGTGTGCAAAGGTTATTGCAAATAATGGATATGCCATCAACTATTGATATTGTGTATATTTTGAGTGATGTCTGATACGAGTTCAATAATGTTGAACATTTTTTCATTAATATTAAAATTTCTTCTCGAATTTGTTGCTTTACTTTTGTCGTATTAATTATGTACTAATACTTTTTCCTGGTGTAATTATAATTACATTCCTCATATAGAGCTCTATTAACATTGCAAATAAAATCATTGGAATTGATAGAGACGGGCCATATTGAAATTGTGTGAGATATCGTGTAAATCAAAACATTTTAAGTATTATTTAAAAAAAAAGTAAAGTGTTGCTTTACTTTTGTCCGATAGTGTACGTACTTTCCAACGAACGGGACGCAACCAAGTACTATTGATGTTCTAGTGGCAAAAAACATAACTGTCCCTGTACAATTACGACCATTTGCACAATTAGATTCGGATCATAATCCGATATACATCGATCTTCAAACCAATTACGAGTCCGAGAATGTACGGAGCAGTTATGTTAGCTACAGGAACACCAATTGGCAACAACTACGATTCGACCTAAACTACGCTACAAAACTAAATTCGGACATACTGACGGAAACTGATTTGGAAAACGAAGTACAAATACTGACAAAAAACATCCAAAAAATTACAAAAAGACATACAAAACAAATCACAAACAACAAACAAAAAACAATATTACCCGATCACATTATAGACTTGATTAAACTAAAAAACAGGCAAAGAAAACTCTACCAGCAAACACTAAACTTGGACGACAAAATCTTACTAAACAGAATGACAGGTAGTATTAGAAGAGAAATATCAACTCACAAAAACACAGAGTGGCACACTTTTTTGAGTGAGTTGACCCCTAGGGACAACTCTCTCTGGAAAGTTGCCAAAAAACTGAAGAACAAAAAGACAGAAATACCGACAATGACAATAAACGGACGAGACTATTTTAGTAACAAAGACAAAAGCAAACTTCTAGCCACGACGTTCGAACAAGTCCACATTTTAGAAAATCACGATAACGCTGACATTGAGCTACAAATAAATTCAAAATACGAGAGAATAACAGACAACTACAAAACGACAACGGCGACGATTCCAGCTGCACACCTAGATGATATTCTAACATCACCGGCAGAATTGTTTGAAATAATTAAAACTTTTAAAAACGACAAGGCGCCTGGTGATGATGGAATATCGAATAGAATGATCAAAAACGCACCTAAAAAAGTACTGGTGCAGCTAACGAACATAATAAACGGCATTTTAAAACTTCAACACTTTCCACAATCGTGGAAAAATTCGTTAGTTGTACCAGTGCCAAAGCCAGGAAAAAGACACGACGTACCGACAAATTACAGACCGATCAGCTTACTACCTGCCCTCAGCAAACTCACCGAAAGGGTAATATTTAGACGAGTTAACGAACATTCCCAACGAAGACAAATTATCCCCAACTTTCAGTTTGGATTTCGGGCAAAGCATAGCATCGTGCATCAGTTGGTGCGAATCACCAACGATATTTGTCTGAAATTCAACCAGAAAAGCACAACGGTCATGGCGATGTACGACATCGAAAAAGCCTTTGACAGAGTGTAGCATCAAGCATTAATATGCAAAATGCACACATTCAAATACCCCGACTATTTGGTACAACTGACGGACAACTACTTAAGAGACAGAACCTTCAAAGTAAAGGTTGGTAACTCAACATCGGCAAGGAGAGTAATACGAGCAGGAGTGCCCCAGGGATCCGTTCTTGGGCCAATCCTGTTTAACATTTTCATTGCCGACATACCAACCATTGCAAAGACTAATATTTCCCAGTTTGCAGACGATACAGCAATTTATGCTCACAGCTTCAGCGCTGAGACGGCCAACAGACAACTCCAATTTCATTCTGACATTCTTTTTAAATACCTGAAAAAATGGAAAAAACTAAATTGTGACAAGACTGAAACGACATTATTTTCACACAACATGACGAACGTTATACTGTTTAACCCCCTCATATTGGAACGGCCTAGGTTCTACCCAAAAGAACAAATAAAATACTTGGGAGTAATTTTAGATAGAAGGCTTCGATTTAGACCGAACACCGAAAATAATATAAGAAAAGCTTCTGCTGCAATTGCCCAATTATTTCCTTTGTTGAACAAACAGTCAGCCTTAAGCACACAAACAAAGGCAATTTTGTATAAGACCGTCATTCGGCCGATTCTTGCGTATGCTGCACCAACCTGGTGCAGCGTAAGCAGGTCTTCAATGAATGACTTGCAACGAATACAAAATAAATGTCTAAGAATGGTAGTTGGCGGAAATCTACGCACACCAATAGAATGTCTACATGAAAACGCAGAAATCGAGTATCTGGACGATTTTATATATCGAACTTCAGCGACTTTTTATAACTGAATATCAATAAATTAACAAAAAATATCACTAAATCGCACAACATCGTGCGAAAAACCGCAGATGGAAGAATTTTACATCCTCTACCATTTGCGAAACTAAGTGCACTAAATCTACTCAATTAGTGCCGCACAAAATAAAAAACAAGCAATTTAAACCTAACTGTGATATTTTTAAACAACAAATTTTAATTTATTTACGTTGCTGGTACACTTAACCACCCCCAATATTTTTCAAATTTTTTTGTTGCATTATGTAGTTTGGGTCATTCTGAACCCATTGGTACCTATCTTAAGTGAGGAAATTTTGATATTTGTTAAAAAAACGGTTTTTAAAAATCAAATTATTGTATAAATATTCTTAACGCGCATTTATACGAGACTACTTGCAAAGGCTTACCACTCGGAAATTATTGTCCGAAAACAAAACCAATTGGTGCTGCCAGGCCACATCTTGAAACTGATTAAGACGAAAAACAGACTACGTAAACGCTTTCAGCAGACTCAATACATTCACTTTAAACTCCTGACAAACCAACTGACAGCAGAGATTAAAAGGGAAATTGTCCTGTTCAAAAACACTGAATGGCACAACTTCCTGACTAATCTCTCGACGAGAGATGGTTCGCTTTGGAAAGTTAAAAAGAGGTTCAACCCCAAACAAATCGGTGTTGAAACCATGGAGGTCATGAACACAATCTACTTCACTGACGCTGAAAAAAGTGAACTTCTCGCAACGACATTTAGCAACGTTCACAAATTAGATAGACTTGTAGATTTGAATTTAGAAGCACAGGTGAACAATGCATACAACGACGTAACTTCAACCAGTATTAATTTAACTTCAAGACAATTTGCTGACATCATGACTACTCCTTCAGAGATTATTGACCACATTAAAAACCTAAAATCAAACAAAGCACCCGGAATTGACAATATAGCCAACAAGGTTATTAAAAACATACCGACAAAGACTATTGTGCAGTTTACTCACGTTGTGAACGCGATATTTCGATTGCAGCATTTTCCAAGCAATTGGAAAATTGCTCGGATCGTACCTATCGCAAAGCCTGGTAAACTGCACAGTAACCCTAACAACTATCGACCAATAAGCCTTCTATCGATTTTAAATAAAATCGCAGAGAAAATCATACTAAAAAGGCTTAACCGACACACACACAAAAACAACATTTTGCCAGATTTTCAGTTCGGCTTTCGGGAAAAACACGGCACGTCGCACCTGCTGGTGCGAATTGTCAATGACTGTAAATTGACTTCCAACAAGCGATTTTCCACCATGCTGGCTACATTCGATATCGAAAAAGCGTTCGATCGAGTATGGCAGCAAGCACTGATCTTCAAGATGACAAAGCTGTGTTATCCCGAGTATCTTACAAGATTAGTTGCTTGCTACCTGAAAAATCGAACGCTCCAAGTCAAAGTTGGGGCGCACCTTTCAAAAAAGAAGCCTATTGAAGCCGGTGTACCTCAAGGCTCTGTACTTGGACCGGCTCTATCTAATATTTATATATCGGACATACCAACTTTCGCTAGGACGAATCTGCTTCAATTCGCTGACGACACTGCACTGTACGCTCACAGCTACAGCGCAGAAGTTGCGAATCGGCAGATTCAATTCCACACACGAATCTTGGTCGACTATTGCCAGCGGTGGAAAATCAAGCTCAATGGCTCAAAAACTGAAACCTTGCTGGTATCCAACAATCACACTAATGTTACTGTCTTCAACCCTCTAGTGGTAGAAAGCAGTAAATTATACCCGAAAGCTGACCTGAAATATCTTGGCATGATGTTGGACAGACGGCTGACATGCACCAAAGACGCAAACTACTGGCGCGCCAAGGCGCTTGCAGCGATAAACCAGATATTTCCACTGTTGAACAAATATTCCATCCTTAGCGTCCACAACAAGATAATTCTGTACAAGGCAGTCGTAAGGCCCATCCTCACATACGCCGCCCCTGTTTGGTCGGGCCATTTATTAACTGAGGTAATGCAGATATATGTACAGGGTGATTTATAACATATGTCACATTTTTATTAGTAAAATCTTCATTACAAACTCCGACCAACAAACAAGAATAAAAGAGAAGTTTTTTAGAATTAGAGAGAATGAAAGAATAGTTTTTGAGTTATAAAAAGATTTGTGTTGACCATAATTTCGATAATTACGAAGCTAATTCATATTTTTATTACAATTTTATACATTACAGAAATATAGTTTTGTGAATAAACTTAAATCTCAAATAACTCAAAAACTAGTTAACAAAAACTAAACAATTTTTTGCACTATTCGCCTAAGATTGTAATGGGGATTTTACCATAAAGATTTTACATTTGGTATAAATTGTGGTGATTTATATAGTCAAGTTAAATATGAAATGCAAAGAATCTCACACTTTGATCGGTCTATTTGATTTGGCAATTCAAAATAGACCAATCAGAATGCGAGATTTTTTGCTTTACTTATTTTACTTGATTGTATAAACTCACCATAACTCTTTATATATTTTTATCAATTTTTTTATTAATTCTTATTATTTATCTTGTTCCAGAAAGTTTATGAACACCTTCCACAAGTAAGAAGATTAAATTTAAAAGAACTGCAATCAACAAAAGACTATTTGAAACTTGATAGTAACAAAAAATTACTGAAAAATACAATTCAAAAAAATTATTCCAAAAATGTAACTATGAAAGATTTAAGTAATATACAACAAAAAATGAAAACCTGCTACAAAGACACCTTCAAAGAAAGTGTGGAAATATTAAAGAATACATACAGTGAGTATATGCTAGAAAATCATATTAAAGGCAATATTTTTAATATGTAAATTTTGTAGATGCATCTGTAAAAATTTTGCAAGATTCAGAAAACAACTTTAAAGCTTTATATTTTTCAACATTAGAAATGCGGCAGTCTATGAACAGTTGACCTGAAATTATTTTTATTGATGGTACATATAAGTTATTGAACAATGACCTCACGTTATTTTTATTAGTTGTTGAAGATGGCAATGCTTTAGCCGAAGTAGTAGGTGTTTGTTTGGCAGCATATGAAGACTACGAAACTTTTAAATGGTTTTTAGTTTGCTTTAAAGAAGAAAATAATGCGGTTTTTTATAAAATTAAATGCTTCATGTCTGATAAGGACTTATTAGAACGCGATGTAATTAAGGAAGTATTTCCAGATGTTTCGGTTTATATTTGTGTATTTCACACACTAAAAATATTTAGGCGAACTATTACTACTACAAATTTTGATATAACAAAGCAGGAAAGAGATTTATGTCTTAAAATTTTAAATAAGCTTGTTTATAGTTATTCGGAAACTGAATATGATGCTAACTATATACAATTTTTAGAATGCGCTCCTGCAAAGGTAATTGAATATTTTAATAAAAATTGGCATGAAATAAGGAATGAATGGTCCGTTTATAATATAAAGGAAAGTAATTTTCAAAATAAAACCAATAACAAGTTGGAATCTTTGAACAAAGATATAAAAACTGTTGTTAAAAAAAATAGTTCATTACCGGTATTTATTGATTTATTTTTTAACTGGCTTAACGTAAATATGGAGGAAAGAAATCATAAAGTATCCCAATTAATTTTAAAGAGACCTGTTAATTTATTGCCGTCTAACAGTGTAGAATTACAATATCAAAACTTATTGACCACTTTTGCATTTAAATATGTATTAAAACAAATTAAGTTAAGTTCTTCAATAAGTCTATCCAAATCTGATGATAAATATGTATTTAAGAGCAAGTCATCTGAATATGTAGTCAATTTTGATAAATGTGAATGTATTGATTTTAGTTCATTGTTGCTGCCATGTAGACACATTTTTGCATTTAGACAGTTACAAAATATTACTTTATTTGATGAATATTTGTGTGCATCTCGGTGGCATAAATGTGTTTACATCAATAATCATAGAACAATAGCAGGTTCAAATAATAATATTATTGATCTAAATGAACCCATTTGCACATTTACTTCTATGCAGACTAAACATTTAAATATAACCCAGAAACGTAAAACTGCAATCGCTTTAACTAACATGTTAGTAAATATAATGTGTTATTCTACCAATTCATATTTTGAATATAAAGTTCAAAACTTAGAGAATATTATAAATATCTGGAAAGCAGGAAAAGAAATTCAAGTTTTAGAGCTTTTTAATAACACAGAAGCTGTGACGGAACTAATTAGTATTGAAAACATTGATGATAAGAATTCTAATGAAATGCCACTAAATGAAAACGTTGATAGTACAACTGCTGAAGCAACTAATAATTGTAATGTTGATGATAAGAATGTTAATGAAATGCCACCAAATTAAAACATTGATAGTACAACTGCTGAAGCAACTTATAATTTTAATATTGATGAGAATAGTAATGAAGTGCAATTAAATGAAAACATTAATATTACAGTAACTGAAGTAACTGATAATTTTAATAACATTATGTTAAAAAATCAAGTGGCAATTCAATGCCAAAGAATATCCAATGAGACTGATGATAGTATTAAAGCAATAAATAATAATAATAATATTGTGTTATTCTGTGATAATTTAGAAGTAGATTTAACTGAAGATCTCGACGCAATAAAATTTCCTCAAAAAATGATAAAAAAAGGAAGGCCTAAAGGAGCTGATCTCACTACAATTGGTTTGAAAAAAAATCGTAGAAATAAAATATCAAATATTTACAAACTAAAATGTGATAAGGACAAGCAGGTCCAAATATTAGGATGTATTTTAGAAAATGTAATAGTTATTGAGCAATGTCTTAAAGGAGAATATGTTGTTAAAATGTCAGATTTGATCAAAGAAATTAAACAACCATTTTATGATGAACAGGTTGATCTCCAACTAGTCAAAAATTTTATAAGCAAAGAAACTTTTGACTACTTAACAGAAGCTAAAAATAAATCTCTGGAAAATTGGAAGTGCAATAGTTGTCTAGAGAATTTAGGGGATTTAAAATCCATAGTATGCGAAAGTTGTTTAAACTGATTTCATTTTAAGTGTGTAGGATTAAAATGTATTCCAAAAAGAAAAAATTGGATTGGCGCTTTTTGTTAATGTAAAAACTTTACCGAACCTTGAAGGTGCGTTATTGGGAGCCTTTTAGAATAACACTTTTGTGGCACTCTACAGAGGTTCCGAATGACGCACCTTCAAAGCAGTGCAAAAACCCTGTGTAATAAGTTTTATAAATAGTTGATTTGTATTTTGTTTAAGAACAATAATATATTTTTATTACAAATTACATGTTTTTTTTTTAATTACCCTTCTTGCCGAAGGTGTCGATAACCACTCTTAAACAAATAAAATAATTTTAAATTGTGTACCTAGTGTACCTTCGTCAACGTGTAGTGCCCAAACTAAGCAACTTTCTACTAAGGTAAGTTTACATAAATCGGCTTATTTTGGTCTCAGAAATATGTGGTAGGATTTTGTAAAGACCCTTTCCAGACACCCTGTATAACATTATATTTCCGCATACATTTAATGACCGCTACTTCAATCTGAAAGCGCTTAGTTGAAATATTACACACAGCATATTACGTTTACGTAGCCATTGGACGTTACTTTTATTTATAATAGAATCGTAACGTCTGGACGTTACTTTAATTTGTAATGGAATCGCAACGTCTGGACGGTACTTTAATTTATAATGGAATCGCAACGTCTGGACGTCACTTTAATTTGTAATGAAATCGTGACGTCTTGACGTTACTATAGACAAAGCGAAAACACAATCCAATCCAGTGATATTGTCAAAACCCAAGACGACGGGCGAATCATCCATAAACTTCCTTTCCAAAAACTCCTACAGTCCGACCTAATCAAAAGACCCTAAAATTCACTCTGAAAAATCACATTACCTTGGCAAAATCTTAAATTTTGCCAAATAACATAGTAGTTTGTGGTGCCTTGTTGAGGCTGGCGGTAGAATTGCAGTTTGTTGGAAATACTGAACGCACCCACATGTAGATTTCTACTATTTATTCTTTGTGTATACAACTTTTTCATCTGGCCACTAGATGGCTATTATTGTTATGTCAAATTATTGTCTGTGAATAAATGCTTGTTCTTGTAACTTCAAAGTGAACTGACGTGCTTTCATTTAATCAACCTGAATCCACATAATTAGAACAGGTTATGGGCTCAGATTCGCCCAGGTTCATTAAGTGATCGGTCTATACCTTTTACAGTATGATTTCACACTTATGAAATATAATTTCATACTAATGAAAACAGACTTCACACAAATGAAATCTGATTTCATATTGACGAAAACAAATTTATCATTTGTGAAAATTAATTTTAAAATAACGAAAACAAATTTCAAACAAATGAAGTAAAATTTTACATTAGCGAAAACCAATTTGTCATCTACGAAAATCAATTTCAAACAATTGAAAACAGATTTCACAGTGTTCAAATTAATAAGTTCATATTGTTTTCAAAAATCTTTTAATACATAATTGATAAATTATTTGACATTTTGTGACAGTAAGAGTCAAAGTTTTGTATTATATTTGCAATGCCTCGTGTTAAATATAATAAAATATCACTAAGTGATACAGGAAGAGTTATAAAAGCATATGAAGAAGGCAAAGATTGGCGGGCTACAGCTACAGCTTTAGGAGTGAACGTTCGTACTGCTTATGAGTGGTTGAAAAAGGATCAACCACTTCCAAAAAAGAAAGGTGGTAACGCTTCTTCCAAAAAAACTCCAGAAATATCCAATGCATTGGTTAGATGGATTGAGGAAGATTCTACTATCACATTGAAAGGCTTATGTGATCTTGTAAGCAATGAATTCCAAGTTAAAGTTTGCCCAAACACTATTAAAAACTGGTTGGACGGGCAATTATTTTCAGTTAAGGCACTAAGACCACAAATAGTAAATATGAATAATGAGGAAAACAAAGCCAAGCGTAGGGATTATGTAAACCGAATATTGCAAAGTCGAGCAAATGGGAGAACTCTAATTTGGATCGATGAAACAAATTTCAATCTATATTGTCGTCGAAAAGAAGGTAGATTCAAAATAGGTCATAGGGCACATATAATTCTTCCGGCTTGTAAAGGAAGCAATTTACATTGCATTGGCGCAATGTGTGCGATGCGAATTATCTCGTTTGAACACCGAAGAGGGTCCTACAAATCTCATGACTGTAAACTATGGCTGCGTCGCTTAATAGAAACTTGCACTGCGGATGGCATCGAGCACCCAACCTTTATTATTGATAATGCGCCTGTACATTCAAATCTAGAATCTGTGCTTGAACCCGAAGATGATATCGAAATAGTACGCCTTGCTCCATATTCTTATTTATTAAATCCGATTGAGTTGCTATGGAGTAGTTTCAAATCTTCTGTTAAAGTGCAAATGCAAGAAAGAATGCAAGAAGTATTGAATTACAGACGCGCTAATAATCAAGGGTTAACGCTTCATGAATTTAGAATGCGTATCTTGGAAGAAATTTCAGATAGAGCAATTCATGAAGTTCAACAACAGCACTTACTAAGATATTCGAATCATGTAGAGCGATATTATGCTGCAGCTCTTCAACAAGAAAACATACAAGAAATATAATTAATAATTTATTGGTTGTTAAATTTGAGTTCATACTGTTTTGTAATTTTGTATTTATGTTATAAATAATTTTTTTATTAAATAAGTAAATAATGTGAAATCTGTTTTCAATGGTTTGAAATTGATTTTCGTAACTGATAAATTGGTTTTCGCTAATGTAAAATTTGACTTCATTTGTGTGAAATTTGTTTTCGTTATTTTAAAATTAATTTTCACAAATGATAAATTTGTTTTCGTCAATATGAAATTACATTTCATTTGTGTGAAGTGTGTTTTCGCTAGTGTGAAATTATATTTCATCAGTGTGAAATCATTCTGTAAAAGGTATAGTATTCGAAGTTAGTTATAGTTTTGTTTTCTTTGCTGTGTGCTACAAGTGAAAACGAAAACAAGCAATAGAATCGCAATCTACTGTGTGTGAAATTTTACTGTGTGTAAAATGGCGTCGTCTAATTTTTTGACCTCAATTGAAAAACTCAAGGGCCGGGAAAATTATGCTACCTGGCAATTCGCGATTAAAACCTATTTGGAGCATATGGGATTGAAGGACTGCTTAACAGGTGTAGAAACGGATGAGCAGAAGCTATCGAAAGCCCGAACTACGTTAATTTTGTTGATGGACCCGAATTGTTGAAGGCATGTGAAGTTTGCTGTGAAGGCAAACAAGCTAGATTACCATTCAAGCATGTTGGGGTTCGATCCAGTAACGTTTTAGACCTAGTCCATTCGGATTTATGTGGACCCATGGAGAACTCGTCTATCGGTGGAGCTAAGTATATACTAACTTTTATTGATGATCACTCAAGAAAAATATTTGTTTATTTTTTGATGTTGAAATCTGAGGTTTTGGAGAGATTTGTTGAATTTAAGCAGTTAGTTGAGACGCAGACTGAAAGAAGAATCAAAATTCTACGTACAGATAATGGTACTGAATATTGTAACACTTCTTTTCAAATATTCTGCAGAAAGAACGGAATTCAACATCAAAAGTCAAATGTATATACTCCGCAGCAAAATGGAGTTGCTGAGCGAGCTAACCGTACGATAATAGAACGAGCAAAATGCATGATTTTCGATGCGAAGTTGGACAAGTCGTATTGGGCTGAAGCTGTGCACATGGCCGTGCATGTAATAAACCGATCAGTTAATTCCGTATTAATTGATAAGACACCAGAAGAAAAATGGACGGGTTCAAAAATCAGTTTAGACGGTTTGAAAATTTTTGGATCAACTGTAATGGTGCACGTGCCAAAACAAAGTCGATTAAAATGGGATGCAAAATCTACGAAGATGATTTTTGTCGGTTATGATGACAATACTAAGGGATATCGGTGCATCAACCCGAAGACCAAAAAATTAACGATCAGTCGTGATGTAGTATTCGTAGAAAATGATGTAAAATTGGATATAATACCAGATGAAGTGAGGGATTCTGAAGGCCCAACCGAAATCAACAACGTGGAAAATGCTACTGATACACCAGAAGAAGACATGTCAACTGTGTCTGAAAGTGATTCTAATTACGAACCCGATGAATCTTTTCAAACGTCGAGTGAAAATATTAGACGATCGAGTCGAGTTCCAAAGAAACGGATTTTTGAAGATTACGTGTCGTATTCAGCAGTTGAAGATGGAAAGGAAGGTGATCCGTTGACAGTAGATGAAATAAATGCAAGACCAGATGTTGAGGATTGGAAGATTGCAATGAAGAATGAATTCCAATCATTGGCGGAGAATAACACATGGGACTTGGTTAATCTTCCAAGAGGTAAGAAAACCATTAAAACAAAATGGGTTTTTAAATTAAAAAAAGATGATTCTGGAAAAGTCGTTCGACATAAAGCTCGCTTGGTAGCAAAAGGATGCTCGCAGCAATATGGAATAGACTATAATGAGACTTACTCCCCAGTTGTGAGATATACTTCTATTCGATTTTTAATTGCTCTGGCAGTTAAGAATAGTTTACATATTGATCAAATGGATGCCGTAACAGCATTTTTGCAAGGAGATTTAGCAGAGGAGATCTATGTAGAACAACCCGAAGGTTTTCATGATGGTACCAACCGAGTTTGTAGATTGAAAAAGGCCATGTATGGACTCAAGCAAAGCGGTAGGGAGTGGAACAAGAAATTGGAGGCAGAACTTCGATCATTTGGACTAGTCAAATCAAAAATGGATCCATGTGTATACTACACAAAAGACGAGCAATTGATTGTGGCGATCTATGTTGATGATTTTTTAATTTTTTGGAAACATGAACAGACTATGATTGATCTTAAAAAATCATTAAGCGAAAGTTTTAAGATGAAGGATATGGGTACAGCAAGGAATTGTGTAGGATTACGAATTTCATATGATCAGCATAATGGTGATATTTTTTTGGATCAATCGAATTACATCAAAGAAATTCTAATTCGTTTTAAAATGCAAGACTCAAATCCAGTTTCAACACCAAGTGATGCCAACACGAAATTATCAATTCAGATGTCCCCTTCAAATAACAATTGTGAAGAAAATAGCAACATACCATATCAGGAAGCTGTGGGTAGCTTGCTATATTTGGTTCAAGGTACGCGACCTGATATTGTCTTTGCCGTAAACGATGTCAGCCGATTTAATACGAACTTTGGAAAAACTCATTGGGCAGCAGTGAAACGGATTTTTCGATACTTGAAAGGTACTATCGATTTAAAACTTCATTACTCAAAGAATGGCAATCAAAAACTATGTGGTTTTACTGACGCTGATTGGGCGTCCGATATCGACAAGCGAAAATCATGCACTGGATTCGTCTTTACGCTCAGTGGTGGTTCTATATCTTGGAACAGCAAACGTCAGCCAACAGTTGCTTTATCGAGTACCGAAGCCGAATATATGGCATTGTCATCGACAGTACAAGAAGCGATTTGGCTCAAACAGTTTGGTGGAGAATTTGATAGCAGTATTCGAAATAACTCTATCGAATTATATTGCGACAATCAAAGCGCAATCTGTCTTGCAGAATCTGACGGATACAGAGCAAGATCAAAACACATTAATGTTCGTCATCATCACTTACGTGAGAAGATTATTGACTCTACGGTGAAAGTTTCATATATTTCAACAGAAACTATGGTGGCGGATACTCTGACAAAAGGTGTGACTAAAGCGAAACAATTATTTTGTGTAAAAGAGATGGGTTTGTTGCAGTAGTATGTATTTAAAAATTATTTCATTTGTATAACTATTTTTTAAAGAAGTGAGGGTGTTGGAAATACTGAACGCACCCACATGTAGATTTCTACTATTTATTCTTTGTGTATACAACTTTTTCATCTGGCCACTAGATGGCTATTATTGTTATGTCAAATTATTGTCTGTGAATAAATGCTTGTTCTTGTAACTTCAAAGTGAACTGACGTGCTTTCATTTAATCAACCTGAATCCACATAATTAGAACACAGTTCCACTGCAGTCGATCTGCTGCCTCGATTGGACACTGCATTTTAATCAATTTCCTGCAATATTTGTAACCTCACTTTCCAATTTAACGTCCTAAAATCAAATCATTAAATCAATTAAATTCCTAAATCAAACTCAACAAACTCACATGTGTATTTCGATGATGCTGCTTGCTTTTGTGTCAGTTTCAGATTCATCTTGGGAGCCCATCAACCACTTCAAAACAAACCAAACCATCAGCTGATCGATCGAACTGAATTTGGCTGTACAGCTGTGCGACAATTCTGCAATCCCTCTTCAGTTTGTAAAGTATCATGCAAATAACAAACACTCACCCTACTTATCCCAACTCCACTTTCTTCCCTCTAGACGACTCCAAACTCACACTAAATCCCACTGCAACCCAAATAACCCCACTTTTAGCTGCACTTTGCTGTAGCGCTGCTAATCTGAAAACAAAAACAATGTGCACACGCTAATAGTTTTAACTTGAAATTCCCTTACCTAATTATCCCGTCTAATCCTAATCCCAATTAATGCTTAATAAATTTTAATTTTATTATTATTTTAGTAAACAATCAAAATTCCACAACTACCTGTAGAATTACAGGAAACTTTGTTATGGAATCTGATTGTTGAGCATGATAGCTGCGCGCAAATCTAGATGGCGCCCCCCCATTCCTGCACTGTGGGATGTCCACCAATACGAGGTTCGCCAAACAATGAAGCAACGATGACAAAGACAAAACAGTATATTGAACAATTTACAATTAAACAATAAAAAGATATTCCGATTGACAAAAGTGTATGATTCTAGAATCGACGAATTGAATAATGCTGGTTGCCTATCCACCGGAAAGTGTTGTCATCTCCCTACAACTACTCCCTCCCGAGTGGCTTAAGCTTTTTAAGTCGCGAATTCTACCTTCTTTTTAGCTGGATAAGTCTTCAAGTTATTAGGTCGATTTACGAAAGAAGGGTAGATGTCTTGTGTTGGTGTCGGTACCTGGCTACTTGTAGTTGTGGTTTGTTCTGGATTTGCAAAAGTTTCCATGAAAGCCGGTTTTAGGCGCTCCGTGACAATGGTTTGTGGTCTTCCATTGATTTCTACTTCGAAAACGTAGTCCGATATACGGTTTACAACTTTGTATGGGCCGTCGTAAGGAGGGCTCAGTGGACTTTTCACACCAGCTCTTACGAAAACATGGGTGCAGGTATATAGGGTTTTGTGGTGGAAAGGTTTTGTTCTGCGATGATGAGCTGATGGAGCTGATCGGACGTTACGCATATACTCGTGGTGCTTTTCAACGAAAATTGGTTGTGTGCCTGTCTCCTGGTCGATGAAAAACTCGCCTGGAAGTCTGAGAGTTGAACCGTAGATCATTTCTTCTGCAGAAGCTTGACAGTCCTCTTTGAAGCTAGTTCGTAATCCTAACAGGACTGTTGGAAGGATGTCGACCCAATTGTTTTTGGCCTCGTGGCACATAATCGCTGCTTTCAGGGACCTATGCCAGCGTTCAATCATGCCATTGGATGCTGGGTGAAAAGCGGTTGTTCGGGTTTTGTCGCATCCTATCAGATTAGCAAATGCCTTGAATATGGCAGATTCAAATTGTGTTCCTCTGTCGGTGGTAATGGTTGTAGGTGATCCAAATCGAGCAATCCATGTCGCGTTGAACGCATTGACTACGGTATCTGATGTGATATCCTTTATTGGTACTGCTTCGGGCCACCTTGTAAACCTGTCTATGATGGTTAAGCAGTATTGATATCCTCTAGATGGGGTCAATGGTCCGACTAGATCCAGGTGGACGTGGCTAAACCTGTTTTCGGGTATTGGTATGTGTATTGGCTCGTTATGGTTGTGACGACCGACCTTGCTCTTTTGACAGGGTATGCAGATGCGAGTCCAGCCGAGTATGTCTTTGCCCATTCTTGGCCAAACGAACCTTTGTTGTATGAGCTTCTTTGTAGCTCGTCCGCTCGGGTGTGATAGTCCGTGCGATTTCTCGAATAATTTTCTTCGTAGATTTTCTGGGACGTAAGGTCGAATTTCCCCGGTGGATAGATCGCAGTAAATAGTTGTGTCGGAGTTGTCGACGACTACTTTTTCTAGTTTTAGATTGGTTGTAGTGGATTGAAGGAGTAGTTCTAACTCTGGGTCGGTTGCTTGTGATGTCGCTAAGTAGATAGAAGAGGAGAGTTCTGAATCCTCCCTGGTAGTCCGGACTCTTTCTAACACATACAAACATATGTTTTTCTCACTCGCACTCATTTGTGAAATTTTTTTTTTATTTTGTTGGTAGTAGATTTACGTGCAGAATGATTTGAAATTTAAAATACGTCACAAATTATTGGTAGCACTGCTACATTGCGGGAAATTTTTAAATTTAAATTATGTACCCCCAAAAATCGTCGTACAACCCTCTATTTATCACCAAAAATCAAGTTTAATTTAACCCTCCCAAAAATACATAAATAATATTTTTCTCCCCCGATTATTATCCAACCCTTAAAATATAAATTAAATATGAAAAAAAGCAACACCTGTACAGGAATCGAACCTGGGACCATTGAATGAGAAGCCGGAGCTCCTAACGCTACACCATCGAGCTAATTAACAATTGCAAATTTACTTATTGTAAGTTTACTTCATAAACATATAAAAAAAAAGATTAAGTGATGTCACATATCGCTTCTCATTAATGCGAATTAGATCATATCATCAGAAAAAAAAAACATCAATTCAATATTTTAAAATTTAATTAAAAATATTTGGGATAGTACTTTAATTACTGGATACAAAACGTTGCTCAAAAATGTTTTGACGATGATCCGCATTAAAAATTGATTGTATTTTTTCCTCAACATTTTGACATCGACGTGTAAATCTTGCTCGATCTCTCGCGCATTCTTCCCAAAGCCCTTTTCGTGCGGCTCGATACGCAAATGACCATTGAATCATCGGATATATTTTATTCTGATCTGTGGCAAAGTGAACATTACTTGTATTATTGATGAAATTAATTTTCTTTGAGTCGCGTGCCATTTAATATAATAAATTATTTGAAATAAAAATATATTATAAGTATATGTTTCAATTATGATTACATAAACATTAATAACACAATATATATAACGCTAATGAATTAATAGCTATTAGTTACTTAATTGAGTTTGCGCATGTATTAAATTTGAATGATTTGTAATAATACTATAAAAATATAATTAAACAAAAGAATCAACTGTTACAAATATTTTATTTAAGATTTACATTGTATTTGGTACATATTCGTCACCATAATGAAAAAGCATGCCACAATCAGCTTCATTTAGTAAACGAAAATGTACCTTTGTCATGCAAATATGACACCACATTTCCGGGTCCGCGAAGAGTTCTACAATATTTTTTTTAGAAAAATCGATGGTTTCATGTAAAACTTTTCTGTCAAACATTTGCAGAGTAAAGTTTTTACACATATTACAACTAACACGTTTTCCAGCGATACACTCGTTGCATTTGAAAAACTGCCTTGTTTCAAAACAGCCGATGCATATATTGCCATAGTTGGTCTCATAGTAGTCCAATACCATGCAACCCGCTCGCCCAGAAATATGCGTTTTCACATCATCCACCCAAGTTAGTTCTTCACTATCTTCATCCGGTATTTCACTGAGCACAACATTTCTCAATTTTTCGTGAAAAAATGTATCACCCACCGGATAGCTGTCCAGACAATACTCCTGGTCACATTCACTTGTAACACTTTTTTCTAACACATCCATTGCCCAATTGCTTAGGCAATCTTGCACCAAAAACTTTGGTAGTTTTTTTTTATAAAATAGATGGACCACATCCATCACACTCTCACATTGAGTATTCACCACTTTACGGCTCAATTCCAACAAACTTAAAGACATTTTGATCGTTGTTTTTTTATTAATATTTTGCAACTTCTGTCACTAGTACAATAATATAACTAAATAAAAAGTTTAAATGTAAATCAAATTTCTTTGCGAAAACAGAAAACGTGATAAATATGATCTTTACACTATACACCTCTTTTAAATCGCTGAATCTTTTAAAATTATATAGAAAAGATGTTCATCATCTAAATATTACATACTATTGGAAAGAATTTTAAATGGGCTCATCATTTGTAAATGTGATTGACAATAAATAATAAAATAATATCAATGAAAAAAAAAACACAAAAATGATTAACGCTTACAAGTATTTTATTAAAAACATATATTTAAACAACAAATATTTTGTGAATTATTACATAGATTACATTTATTTTTTGGTGGTGATGGGCCATCATATTGATCAAAATCTTCAGGTTGATTATAATGTTCATTACATGGTAAACACTGTTTTAAAATTTCATCATTTCGATATTCTTCCGGTAAATGTTTCCATACTTTTTCTAGTTCTAAAGCTTGAGCATATTTTTGTAAGTAAACTAGTGGAAAAAATACCAAATCCGATGGTTCAAATTGATCCAAACCTTTCTTCAATTCCAAATGATTTACAATCATTTTTCCGACTTTTTCTACAACATCCTTATTGAATGACATTTTATAATAAACTAATCAATATTTTATTGTTGATCGATATTATGTATCCCATTTACTTCTAATATTAAATTATAATCAGTTTTCATTTTTTCACCAAAATATTGCAAACACTCCAACATACAATGTGATTGTATGGAATTGGATACCTTGCATAAAGTTCGCGTCAGGTCAATACATTTTTCAAGGCTATTATATTCATGATGAATCTTTACAACTGTTAACATTAAATTATTGTAATAATTTACAAAGTTTATATTTTTCAACAATGCTAATCTTGATGTTATAATATCATTAATCGATATTATTTCTTCAATAGTCTGTAGGCCAACAAATATTGGAGTAATATAATCACTTTTTAGTTTAACCATTTTTATTTCCATAAAAGTAGACTCCTCCAATTGGCATATGTTTGAAATTGAATTGAATTCATCGAAAACAATTGCATCACCTTTTTCAAAATATGTGATCAAAATGTTTATAAAGTCATTCCACTCTACTTCACCAAAGGTAACATGATCTTCTTTCTTTCTTGAATTTATGAATTTCACTGCAGATTCTAATCCCATGGAATAACACAGACCAACCGAAATTTCACATATCTTTGATTTTTCCAACATATAACTAGTGTCCAGTATCAATCGTTTATCATTATAAATATTTTTGCGATAGTTTGCAAAAATATTATCAACAAAATTTGAATAGGCTGTTGCTTCATTCATTTTCAATTAAATTTACAATACTGCTATCAATATATCTATATGATTAATATTTATAGTAGCTAATTAATAAATAGATCACATGCGCAAATCAGGTAATATTTTTAACATTAATCCAGCTATTGTGAGATTTATCAAACCCCAACCACTTAACAAATAATTTATCATTCTTTCTGGATAATATTTTTTCAATTAAATAAACATCCGGCTGTGCTGTTTTTTGCAACTCTTCTGTATAAAAACCTCCACTTATTGGTACACCATAAATGTCATCTAATAAGTATGTAGTTGGATTGGTAATGCACACTTTTCTAATTTTAAATAATTCTGTCGTCCAATTTGGAGTGTAGCCCTTATCAAAAACATGTTTTGCTTTACTTATTCGAACCGTATCCCCAATCTGATATTTTTGTTTATCAACAATTTTCACATGATTATACACTGTATTCAAAAAGTTTTTTTCATTTGACTTTTTCACATTTTTTGGTTTCATCAATATAGTACTATGTTTGGTATTATTATATTCTTTTATTACTTTAGTTAAATTATTTATCCAATCATATTTCCCATTTAAACTAAACAGTTTATACAGTTTTTCTTTAATTGTTCGGATAACCCTCTCCACTATTGCCGCTTTTTTTAAACTATATGTATTGTAATGGTTGATTTTAAATTTGCTCAATAAACCTCCAAACTGTTTATTAAAAAACTCCTTTCCTTGATCGGTTTGTAAATTTTTTGGTAAACGCTTACCACTATTTTTCAAGACTTTCCTCAGTGCATTTGTAACTTCATCTGCGGATTTGGTTTTCAATGGTTCTGCCCATACATATTTAGAGAAACAATCTATAACCACAAAAATATATTTGAATCCATTGTTCTGATATGAATAATTTGTTAATTCGGCTAAATCTGCTTGCCATAAATCATCAAAACCTAAGATAATAGTTCGTCTTCGCTTAAAATTATGACGAGCTGGTTTGTGTAATTCATTTACAATCACTTTTTTACTCATATTTCATAAATGTTGTATGATATTGTTTTAGCAACTTATCCACAAATTCTTCAATTTCTTCCGTATGCCTTTTTAACTTCTCTTCAATTATATTTGAAATAATATTTTCTAGACAATCATCCACATATTTCTTATTAGTGACATCCAATGGTTGAGTAGGTGTATCAACATTACATATCTTGCAATTTTCTAAATCATAATTTCCCTCACTATTTCGTGGAAATTGAATAACAATTGTTTTGGAATTTTTTGAAGCCACATTAAATGTACAACCGAACTTGCTGACACTCATATTATCAATGAATATTTTTTAAGCAAACTATTTAATTTAATATATAATTTTTTCTTCAACTAGTTCCTCAATAATTGACATAATTTCGTTATTATGTGTATTATTTCCAGCTGCTTTAGATGCAAGTAACAGTCTAAGTCTATCAACAACTTCATTTATATCATTCCAATATACGTATTCTATCGGTTTTGAATTGAGTAACATCAAGTCACTAATTTTTTTCAGTTTACCACCCGTCTTATTAATTTTTTTAACTAACAATGGTTTAATTAGTTTTCTATACTTATGAGATTTACTTCCCTTAATTTGGTTATCAGAATTATAATCTCGTCTATAAGCATTCGTCAATTCTACGATTTCATTATAATGTTCTTGATCGGTTTTCGTATACTTTAAAGGATTTTTCATAAATAATAGTTCATAAAGGCCCCATGTACCAGGAAACTTTTGATTTTCAATAACAATTATATCATTTTTTGCAAAATATATTTCTTTTGAACCAATTGTCCATTTATCATCTACAGTATCAAGTTTTATACCATTAACTTTATCAAATTGACCAAACTGTGAGTGCTTACCCCCAGATATATACATTTGCACAAATTCTCTAGCTATAGGTGGATATTGATGTAAATATGTAGAAATAGTTGCTTTGTCGACTTGGGTCTTAAATTCTGTCATTAAAGTATCAGACTCATGATTTCCGTCGTACTTAACAAGTTTTTTTGGAACTATGTCGGGTTTAGCAACACTACCCTTTCTTTTTCTACCTTTTATCTCTTCATCTTCTCTTCTAGTATATTTCGATGTTAAATTAATATTTTCTGAAATTTCTTGTAATGGTTCCATTATAGGTTTAAAAAACTTATTTAAATCATTTTCGTATTCATTCCTATTCGATTTCAAAGCTAAATATTTTTGTCTAATTATATTAGATGCATCAATTATTTGTTTTTTAATATGTTCCTCATTTTTGGATGCCATTGTCATCGCCACATACATACACACACACAACACGATGTGGGTAGTTGTACAACTGAGAAGGAACTGATTCAATAAACCAATAGAATTGCAATTTTAATTGGGTTGGACATATCCATTAATATCTGTTGCAATCTGTATCTGTCTAAAACAGGCACAGTTTTTATCCGCTTTATTTTATAACAGCTCTGATGCAATCGGAATAAGTCTCGATAGCACAATTTATCAGTTAGAGTTACTACCAAATATTGATTTATTTCTACACATGTATTAATCGAATATGTAGATAACCTAACCTAACCTATTATTTTTATCGATCACACCTTTATTGATCGGTGAGACCTGCATTGATCGGTGAGACCGGCATTGATCGGTGAGATCTGCATTGATAGGTGAGATCTGCATTGATCGGTCAGACCTGCATAGATCGATCACATCGATAATCATCGGTGTGGCGGCCCAGTAGTATATCCGATCACTCGATTTTAAATACAAATTTATAACAAAATAAAGGTATCAAATCCTTTTCTATATCGCCCACCCATTAATTCACAATCTTTTACTATAACAATTATACCATGCTTATCTTTCCAGCACTCGCCGCATATTTTTTTAAACATATCAAATGACATATCCGTGTTTACATGATCGTCGTATGCATGTTTTAAATTTTTTTCATCTTGTTTAAATAGTACTATAGTGTTAGCATTATCACGTATTAATTGTTTAGGTATTCTTGAATATGTTTGACAGAGATAGAAGCTATCCACTAGTTTATGACGACCCATGCAAAAATAGTTTCGAATTTGATCTTGCTTATCACATGATACATCGTCAAATATAAATATGGAATTTGGAAGGGATTCGGATGGATCCAAAATTTCTTGATTGTCACTATATGGAAAATATTTAATTTCCGACACTTGCTTTAACACACTTTCAAGCTGTCTATATTTGGGCTGATACAGCGATTTTGAATAAATATAGATATTTTCAAATCTCAAACCATTTGAATTAAACAATAAACTCATCATCACATTCGTTTTACCGCAGCCACTAGGTCCACTTATTATTGCTCTTATTGTATTAGGAAATAGTGCACCATGTCTATGAATTTGAACATCTTGTTCATTGTCCAAATTAATTATTGGTAATTGTAGCTCTTGTTTCTTGATATGCATCTTGATAACAATTAAAAATATTTTTAATAAACACTTGTTTTTATACTGTTTTATTTTATTCTTAATGAAGACAGCAAAGGGTGCAGGTGTGGTAAATACTGCTATAAATAAATTACCGATTGAATTGCATTTGCCAGGATATCAATATTGTGGCCCGGGTACGAAATTAAAAAAACGGTTAGCTCGTGGTGATCTTGGTATTAATCCATTGGACAAGGCTTGTAAACAACACGATATTGCGTATTCAATAAATAAAAAATTAAGTGAACGACACTTGGCGGATAAGGTGTTGGAACATCGAGCGTGGGAACGGGTTCAATCGCGAGACGCAAGTTTTGGGGAAAAAAGTGCGGCTTGGGTAGTGACGAATGCAATGAAGATTAAACAAAAATTTGGCATGGGGGTGGCTAATAGAAAGATTAAACGTAAAAGATTTCAAAGTGTTGTAGTGAAAAATATTAAAAGTGCTTTAAAAAATGAAAATCAGTGTAGCAATTTACTGGATGTTTCAAAGAAGGCACTACATGCAGGTCGCATGGCTGTAAAGCGGGCAGGAGGTCGAAAAAATATTGAAACGCCTAGGATCATACCAATTCCGAAAACTGGTGGAGTTTTACCATTTATTATACCATTATTTGCCGGATTATCTGCACTTGGAGCTCTGAGCGGAGGTGCGGCGTCTATTGTAAAAACTGTCAAAGATGTGCAAAATGGTAAGAAGAAACTGATTGAAGCCGAACGTCATAATCGTGCAATGGAGTCAATTGCATTGGGAAAACATGGATCCGGAATGTATTTGAAAAAGCGAAATAATGGCTTTGGTTTGCATGTAGACGAGATAAAAAAATTAAAAAACAAAAAACTTTAAAATTACCCCAAAGAGCTCTAACTGATTTGGATATTTGTAAATACGCAGAAAATTATAAAATTCCATATTTTCGTGGTGTGTATATGCGAAACCGGCTACCCAATAATGGACCATTGAAAAATGAAAGTGCTATAATAAATTTGGATGATTTTGATAATGAAGGTACACATTGGGTGGCTTATAAAAAACGTAACAATAACATAATTTACTTTGATAGTTTTGGCAATTTACGACCACCATTGGAGTTGATTAAATATTTTGGTGAGACAAATAATATTTCATATAACCATGAAAACTATCAAAGTTATAATACATATAATTGTGGACACTTATGTTTGGAGTTTTTAATTAATAAAAATAAATTGAATTATTAAAATTATCAGTCATGTCGCAAACGTTTACATTGAAAGGTCAGAGCAGCCTCCTGTCAGCAAATTTTTATCCACCCATTGAACTGGATGAGAAGTATAATTATGCACTCGCTCTTATCGGCTTATACACTTTTAATAGTATACCAAATATTGAAGAAGGAATAAATAATAAATTTTATTATTATGATAGTGCAGATGTTTTAAAATTCATCGAAATTCCAACGGGAGCCTATGAATTAGCTGATATTGAATTATATCTACAGAAATGTTTGCATCCTAATACAAATGAACCTGAGAAATATTTATCAATAAAACCTAATCACAATACCCTGAAGTGTGAAATTAAATGTGCTTATGATGTGGACTTTACATCTGAAGATAGTATTGGATCAATTTTGGGATTTGGACTTGAATATTTGGGAGCTAATATATATCATGAATCCACTTTACCGGTAAACATTGTTAAAGTATACACCATACGAGTTGAATGTAACATTGTGTCCGGTTCCTATTACGGAAATCAGCAATCTCATACACTATACGAATTTTCACCATCATCCAATCCGGGCTACAGTATAGACGTGCAACCCCATAATATTGTTTATTTTTCTAATTTTGGCATGTAAAATGTGACTTTTCAAAATCGATTGTAGTTGGCAAACGGCACATTTTACGCAACTGGTGATGTAATGAAAAATATTTCACAACTGGTGATGAAAAGTTCCGAATAAAGCCTACTTGTTTTGATAAAATTCACTAAATTATTAATATCATAAGTTTAAAAAACTCTTTTTTGAGAAGGTTCTTGTAAAAATTAGAAAAAATCTTGTATGCAACATGTTAGGAAATGCTATTTTGTGTAACTCGCGTTATTTTGCAGAACTCGCTGCGCTCGTCCCGCAGAAATCCGCTCGTTACACAAAAAAATGCATTTCCTAACTGGTTGCATAAATAGCTATTACCTGTTAAGCGAAAATTGATTGATAATATTACACTTAAACTATTGAATCAAAACTCGGAATATATTAATTTCAGAGGGGAGGATATTATTATACGTTTGGAATTGAAGAAATATGGGTCTAATATTTAAACAAAATTCTATAAAAAAAGATCGTAAATCCGTTAATGGTTCATTCAATCATCAACCTTAATCACAACATAAGTCAACTTTATCTGTGGAAAATATTAAATTTTTACAATCTTTGGGTTATAATGTCCGAACAGTTAGAAATATTCAACGATCCAAACTATGATGATTCAGTGGTGCGCGAGGAAATTCACACATATCACCCACACACAAAATCGTTTGAAAATAGTGACGAAATTGAGATTTCAATAAATCAACAGGATGTATTAATGGCAATGTATGATGCTTATCTTTGTATTGAAGGTGAATTTAAAGAAGAGGCTGTAGGCGAGGGTACGTGTAAATTAACCAATAATGCTGGCTTATACTTATTCGAATCAATCAGCTATGAATTAAATGGTAGAGAAGTAGATAAAGTCCGAGATCCTGGAACAGTTAGTACAATGCGAAATATTTTATTGTGTAATACGAATGAATCTCAAGCTTTGATTGGTGCAGGATGGGATTTGTCTGGAACCATTCTACCAACCTTTGTTGTAAATACTTTTACATTTCGCATTCCATTAAAATGCATTTTGGGTGTATTTCAAGATTATGCACGAGTTATCACAGGTCGTCATAAAATCAGATTGGTACGTTCTCGAACTGATTTGAATTGTTATAAAGCTAGTGGTGTGAAGCGAGCAAACATAACTATATCCAATATTGAATTAAAAGTTAAACACGTCTATCCCAACGATGTTGTAAAATTAGAAATGTTGAAACATATTGGTAAGGATGTCCCTATCAAAATTCCCTTTAGGCAGTGGGAACTGCATGAATTGCCGTCTTTAAGAAAAACTGATAAGGAAATATGGTCGGTTAAAACTAGTACTAATTTGGAGAAACCTAGATACGTTATTGTTGCATTCCATACTGATTTAAAAGATAATGCTACCAAAGATGTAACATATTTCAATCATCTTAATTTAGTTGATTTGAGGGTTCATTTGAATTCAGAATGTTATCCCTATGAATCGTTAAAAATGAATTTTGAAAAAATGGCATACACCGAAGTTTATCAAATGTATATAGATTTCCGGAAAAATTTCTATAATATTAATCATACGGAACCACTATTAAATTATACACAGTTTAAATTGAGATGTTTGTTTGTAATGGATTGTTCAAAGCAATCTGATGCATTAAAATCTTCTACAGTCGATGTGAAGTTGGAGATTTTAAGTAGTTTTCCATTTCCAGATAAAACCAAAGCATATTGTTTAATTATCCACGATAGTGTTCTAGAATATACACCACTAAGTGGAATGGTGAAAAAAATTATATAAATTTAAGTTTTTATTGAATTATTATTAGTTTAATATTAGAGCTGTTAAGACGATGAAGTTTGTCGTAATTGATGTGCAGGGATTTATTATAAATTCTAATTTAATAGCCAAAGAATTGGCAATACACGATGGAAAAGATATATCAACTTATTTGTTTAAACCAAATGTATCATTTAATAGTTTAAGTAATGATGAACAGAAACAAGTGCGATATTTGGTTTACAATCATCATTGTATTACCTATAACAGTGGTGTGGTCGAATTGGATCAATTGGTTGCCATTTTGAAGAAACACATTATAGAATCAAATGTAGATAGAATATATGTGAAAGGAAATGTTAAAGAAATATTTCTTCGAAAACTGTTACATCAAATTACGATAAATCCACCTGAAATTATTAATTTAGAAAATGATAAAATATGTCCAAATCTTACAAAAATTGTACCGATTTGCACAAATCATAGTTTTAATAATAAATGTATTTGTAGTGTTAATAATTCTAATGTTTTATATGAATATATTTTATCAATGTTAGAAAAATAAATAATGATTATAAAAAAAAGAAAACGTAATGTATTTTATTTCTTTGTCTATGTTATAGAATAAGATGAACTTTTTATATATAAAATTATGTAATTAGATAAAATCATCAGATCCAGTTACTTAATAAGTAAATTATTTTTATTGTTGACATTGCTAATTAATGCATAAAATCATACACATTTACAAAAAATAATTAGTTCTTGTTTAACCGTACAATAACGAAATCAAAAAAAATGTTCTCTTGCGAAGTTTGCGCGAAGTCCTTTACACGAAAGGATAATTTGAAAAGGCATCGTTTAGGGAATTGTTCCAAAAATAGTGTTTTGTGTGAAAAATGTGGAAGTGTTTTTGCCAATTCAGCAGATTGGAATAAACACAATGAAACGGCCAATAAACGTGCTAGATTAGAACAACCCTCTACTAGTGGTAAGTTTTTTTTAAATTTTAATTTTATATTTTAAATTAATTTAATTTTGTTTCAGCTGCTGTATATTGTGATGTGTGCGATATTTATTTTGAAAATAGAAATAAATATATTGGACACTTGCGCAGTTTAGCGCATAAATCGAAAAAAGGTACTGCAATTGACGATTTGGATGGAGTGGCCTTAATCAATACTGCTTTTAAATCGCGAATAAATAGCTATCGCAACTGTGTAGCTTGTTGCAACTGTGCCAAATTTGATGAGTGCTACTGCATATTTGGAGGATGTTGAAGCAAGAGTGATTGAACTCATAAAACGATGTTTGAATCAACATGGTCAAATTAAAATTTACATCGAATTATTTGGCAACTATCTCTTACCACACACTGGTGAAGAAGAAGTGAAGTCCTTCAATACACGCAATGCTGTTATTACTTCTAGTACTCGCATTGATAGCGTTTATTTGAATTTAAAAGCAGATATTGATGAAAAGGCTAGCGAATTTCAGGAGAAAAAAAGCGGTAAGTTCAATTTTTTTTTTTTTTTAGATTATATTTTATTAATTTGTTTCTATTTCATAGGATGGGCTTTACAGCAGTTTTGCTATGTTGAGCTGAATGTAAATAAATACAATCCGTTACGTGCATCTTCATACATAAAACTGCCGAAAGAAATCGAAGATCGAAAAGCAATCATCAATTTTCAAAACGTCGAGGATGATGAGTGCTTCAAATACTGCGTTTTAGCTAGTCTTCATCCAGTGAGAGTGAATGCGAATCGAATTGGACAATACAGACAGTATGTAGATGATTTAATTTTTACCGGTATTGAGTTTCCCGTTAAATTATGCGATATTGAAAAATTCGAGATTTTAAACGAAATTTCGATAAATGTATATGGACTGGAAAAAGTGTTTGAAAACAATGTTTCAAAGTATGAAGTAGTTGGTCCACTACATTTAACGAAATCTCGTAAATTGCAACATGTAAATATTTTATTAATAAGTGATAATAGTGGTAATAATCACTATTGTTTAATTAAGAGCATGACTAGATTATTATCCAAGCAATTAAGTAAACATAATGGTGGGGTATCTCTGTGTGATGGTTGTTTGACGCGATTTTCTAATCCTGAGCATTTAGCAAAACATAAATTAGCCGATTGTAACAAACGAAACTACCGAGTACCGATATCAGAACGGATAAATTTGGAAATAAGTGCCCCGAAAATATCTTAAAATTTGAAAATTTTCAAAAAAAGCTTAAAGTGCCATTTGTTATTTATGCAGATTTTGAAACTGTTTTAAAACCCAAACTGCTTTGTGAGCCTAACTCAGATAGTTCCTTTTCGATAAAGACATCCATGCATGAACCTTACTCGTTTGCTTATTACATTAAATGCGATTATAACGATTCTTTATCAAAATTTGAAACGTATCGGGGTGAAAATTGTGTTAAAGTTTTTATTGAGCGTTTAGAATCCGACGCTAAATACATTTATATTAACTATCTAAAAGAAGTTATACCAATGAAACCTTTAACCCTTGATGAAGAATTTGTGTTTTTAACAGATGAAACTTGTCATATTTGCGATAAATTGTTTAAAGATGACGACATACGAGTAAGAGATCATTGTCATGTAACGGGAAATTTTCGGGGTGCGGCTCATGTAAATTGTAATCTAAATTTTCAAATTAGAAATTTTATTCCAATTTTCTTTCACAATTTAAGTGGATATGACGCACATTTGTTCATTAAAGACTTGGCATATAATCAGGAAAATATCTCAGTTATTGCACAAAATAAAGAAAGGTATATTTCATTTAGTAAAGAAATTTTAGTAGATACCTATCAAGATCGCAAAACTGGTATTGATAGAAATGTTTATTTAAAATTGCGATTTGTCGATTCTTTGAAATTTTGCGCTTTTGGTTTAAGTCAATTGGCAAATAATTTGAGTAATGAACAATGTTGTGAAGTGAAGAAATATTTTCCTCTTTCTGAACAGTTCAATTTAATTCGACAGAAAGGAGTATTTCCATATTCATATGTGTCTGATATCGAGAAATTAAATGATGATAAATTACCATCACACAAAGATTTCTATAATGACTTAAAACAAGAACATATTTCAATGGATGATTATGAGCGCGCCTGCAAAGTGTGGAATTTGTTTCAATGCAGTACTCTCGGTGACTATTCCGATATATATTTAAAATCGGATGTTTTAATACTAGCCGACATTTTTGAAAATTTCAGAAATGTATGCATATCAACATATAAACTGGATCCAGCTCAATATTACACAGCGCCTGGCTTAAGTTGGGATGCTATGTTAAAGTACACTGATATTGAGCTGGAACTAATAACAGATATTGATATGATGCATTTTTTGAAAAAGGGCATTCGGGGCGGGGTTAGTCAATGCAGTAAAAGAAAAGCCGTAGCTAATAATTCATTCATCCCAAATTTTGACGCGTCGAAACCAACTTCATTTATTTCATACTTGGATGCCACAAATTTATACGGGGCTGCTATGTCTCAATATTTACCCAAAGATAATTTCAAATGGTTAAATCAATCAGAAATTGATGCATTGGATATTGAAAATATTTCAGATGAATCTAATTGCGGATTTATTTTTGAAGTGGATTTAGAATATCCTTTAAATTTACATGACCAGCATAATGATTTACCCTTTTGTCCGGAATCCATAGTTTCTCCAAAATCTAAGTTAAACATTAAAAAACTGATTCCTAATTTATGTGATAAAAAAAACTACATAATTCACTATCAAAATTTAAAACAAGCTATTAGGTATGGTTTGAAATTGACTCATGTATACAGAGTACTTTCGTTTGAACAGAGTCCATGGCTAAAACCATATATAGATTTAAACACTTCCAAGCGAAACCTTAGCACCAACAAATTTGAGAAAGATTACTATAAATTAATGAATAATAGTGTTTATGGAAAAACTATGGAAAACGTAGACAAAAGGGTAAATATCAAATTAGTTACTCATTGGGAAAATATTGAACATAAAATAGGAGCAGAAGCACTGATTTCAAAACCAAACTATAAAAATTGTAGGATTTTCACAGATAATTTCGTTGCTATACAAATGGAAAAAGTTAGAGTTGTTTATGATAAACCTATATATTTAGGATTCAGTATTTTAGATTTATCAAAAATAATTATGTATGAATTCTATTATGGGTATATTAAGGAAATGTATGGAGAAAATGCTACACTTTTATATACCGATACTGATAGTTTGATTTTGGAAATTGTAACAGATCATTTTTACAATGATATTAAGCTGCATTCAGATAGATTTGATACTAGCAATTTTCAGCCAAATAATTTGCACGGAATATCGGTGAACCCTTCAGTGTTGGGAAAAATGAAGGACGAATATGCCGGAAAAATTATTTGGGAGTTTTATGGGACCGGGGCGAAGGCATATTGTGTTAATGTTGAGGGAAGCTTGACGAAAAAAGCTAAGGGTGTCAGTAAATGTGTTGTTGAAAATGATTTGAATTTAGAGCACTATAAGAATTCGGTTGAAATAGAGAATACCAAAATCTATAAAAAAATAACAACGTTTCAATCACATTTGCACAATATGTACAGTGTTTTAAAAAATAAAGTAGCATTGTCACATAATGATGACAAACGCTTTATTTTACCCGGTTCTTTTAAAACATTGGCTTGGGGTCATAGCTCCATTGAAATATGATTCTGTCTCGGATGCTGTTAGTTTCAATTATGTATATGTATAAGTAATATTAGATTGTAAGTTATTGTATTTTATTGTAATCTGATAAAATTGTTAAAACATATTTATTGCAATTGTAGCAAAAAATAGTTTACATTTTAGATTATAGTAATTAATTTATTCATTCTGCATCAAATCATCTTTCCAATAACACTACGAATACTACGATGTAAGTACACTTTTATTTATTAAATCGGTATTATTATAACTTATGTTTTCTTTTATTAATATTTTTTAGATTATTTCTATAATGGATTTCCAAGCATTGTCTGAAGTTACAAATGTTAAAGAAATTAGAAAGTTGGCTGAGCTAAAATTAAATCGAAAATATGTTATACACGGATTTGAAGCTATCGAAACAGCCGTTGGAAGAACCGTGCTGGCAGATTTGGGTGAATTTAATATATGGCTACCGAAACGATACAACGATGTTTTCTCTGATGAAGCTATTGAAGAATGTAATAATGTTTACAAATGCAAAATGTTTTTAGAGGTACTAAAAGTGAAACTTATTTGTAATAAGCCTTCAGCTCTTATCAACATTGATAGATTGCCAGAGTAATTAATATCTTGTAAAATGTGTAATTTTTTTATTTTTTTAAATAAATTGCTTTTGTAATTTTATTCTGTTTGTATTTTTTTTTATTTAATTAATATTAGGAAAAATTATTAAATTAAAGAACAGGTAAGTATTATAAAATAATTTACTCTAAATGCGATGTATCTGCGAGAAGCGATCTATGACGTCAAGTTACTTTTTTTTATATGTAGATCAAGTAAACTTGCAATTGTTAATTAGCTCGATGGTGTAGCGTTAGGAGCTCCGGCTTCTCATTCAATGGTCCCAGGTTCGATTCCTGTACAGGTGTTGCTTTTTTTCATATTTAATTTATATTTTAAGGGTTGGATAATAATCGGGGGAGAAAAATATTATTATTTATGTATTTTTTTTTTATTTATGATTTCAAATCATTCTGCACGTAAATCTACTACCAACAAAATAAAAAAAAAAATCACAAATGAGTGCTAGTGAGAAAAACATATGTTTGTATGTGTTAGAAAGAGTCTGGACTACCAGGGAGGATTCAGAACTCTCCTCTTCTATCTACTTCGCTAGTTCATCGGTTGAGACAAGCACTGGTAATTCAACTGCGTTAACCCGTGAAAGAAAATCAGCAACGTTGTTGTCGGCTCCTGATACATGGATGATTTGAGTGGTAAATTGGCCGATGTAGTCTAAGTGCCGGAGCTGTCTGGGTGACGCTTTATCTGATCGTTGCTGGAAGGCGTAGACCAGTGGTTTGTGATCCGTAGCTATGGTCAGCTGTCTTCCTTCGGCCATAAAACTGAAGTATTTGAGACCTCTGTACATTGCTAGGAGTTCTCTGTCATACGTGCTGTATTTTCTTTCGGCCAAACTTAGGTTTTTAGAGAAAAATCCTAAAGGTTCCCAGCCGTTGCAGGTAGACTGCTCCAGGACTGCTCCCATTGCTGTTGCCGATGCATCAGTACGCAGTAGTAATTTCGCGTTATCTAGTGGATGTGCTAACAAAGTTGTGCTAGTCAATTGATGTTTGCAGTTGTTAAACGAGTTTTCGGCTTCTGCTGTCCAAATGATTGGTTGTTTTTCTTTGTCCCTTGCAGATAAGCGTGTAGTGGTGCTTGCACTTGAGCTGCGTTTTTGAGAAAACGTCGATAAAAGTTGACGACGCCGAGGAATTTGCGTAGCTCAGAAACATTGCCTGGCTTGTTGTAGTTTTTAAGTGCTTCTACTCGCTTGTCGATAGGTTTGATGCCATCTTGGTTAATTGTGTAACCTAAATAGTCGACTTCTCTTGCTCCAAACACGCACTTGGAGACGTTGATTAAAAGACCGTGGTCCGAAAGTCGTTTAAAAATGGTTTGTAGGTGTTTATAATGCTGCTCGTCATTTTCTGAGGCGATGTACAAATCGTCGATGTAGCAAGAACAAAAATCAAGCCCGCGAAGTACGCTGTCCATGAGCCGCTGCATAGTCTGCCCTGCATTCATTAGTCCGAAAGTCATGGCATTAAACTCGTAGAGCCCGAAAGGAGTGATGACTGCAGTTTTTTCACGATCTTCGGGGGCGACAGGTACTTGATGGTACGCTTTGGTTAAGTCGAGCGTACTAAATACTTTGCAGCCCCTGCTTTGTTGTGTTATGTCGTGGATATGAGGTACGGGGTATCGATCTGGAACTGTCGCTGAGTTCAGGCGACGGAAATCACCGCACGGTCTCCAATCGCCGTTCTTTTTGCGCACCAGATGAAGCGGGCTGGCCCAGGGACTTTTGGAAGGTTGGCAAATTCCTTGCTGTAGCATGTGTTCGAATTCGGCTTTGGCTGCTTTTAGTTTTTCCGGGGGTAGTCGTCGAGCTCGTTCTTTTAATAGTGGGCCTTTAGTTACAATGTGATGTTGTACACCATGGGCAGCTGGCTCAATAAATTGCTTTGGTCTGGTAATTTCTACAAACTCGCGTAGTAATTCTTGGTATTTACCACTTACAAGCGTAGATAAACCGAAAGTGCCTTTGTTGGTTAAATATCCTATAGAATGGAGCTTTGTAGTGTTGTCGATGAGTCTTTTTCCTTGAAGGTCTACCATTAGGCCGTAATGTGCGAGGAAATCTGCGCCCAGTATTGGTTGTGAAACATTAGCGACAATGAAGCTCCATGTGAAAGATCTGCGTAGTCCTAAGTTGAGTTTTAGCACCTTTTCTCCAAATGTGTCGATAGTAGTGCCATTTGCGGCGGTGAGTTGAAAATTTGTCGGTGTTGAGTATTCGTTGGAGAAATTCGGTAAAACTGAAACGTCTGCACCAGTGTCTATTAGGAATTTTAATTTGTTGTCGGCGTCGACAATAATGAGGCGATTTGGTGAATTCTTGCCGTCGGAAGCCTCGCCTACTTTCGACGACTGTTTTAGTTTCCCGAAGGGAGGTTCCAATCGCAAGGTTTGTCGCATTTTCTTGCTTCCTTTCCGAAGCGTGAATGGTACCAACAAACCCTATTTTGGCTTCTCCGGTTTGCATTGAACTTTGGAGATGGTGATGGTCCTCTGCGAGGTGAATTACTTCCTATGCTCTGTCTGTTAGAAGTTGCAGCACACAGTTCTCGTACTGTGCGAGATAATTCGTCAACTCTGCTCTCGAGTGATGAGTTATTTGCCCCGCTGCATGTTTGTTGTATAGGGAATATATAGATGAATACCAATGTCTTCACAACAATAAAACACTTTATTTTTCAGTTTTTATAACATGTTTCGGCAAACGCCATCATCAGATAACAAATATGTTTTTGCAATAAATACAATATTTGACAATAAATAAAATATGACATACAAAGGTATCACAATGAAATTAAATAAAATGAAATAAACTTGTATAATTAAGGCCCATTTATAGTTCGTCGTTAACCGTATCCGTAGCCGTAACCGTAAAAAACTCAGTTCCTGATTGGTTTGTACAATTTGACAAATCAAAATCGACCAATCAGAATCTGAGTTTCTTACGGTTACGGCTACGGATACGGTTAACGACAAACTATAACTGGGCCTTAAGTTGTATATATAAATGAATAAATTGAGTTATATAATGCTATCAAAAATGAAATTTGTAGAAAAATTTAATTGTTCATTAAGACAATTAGAAGAATTTTTGCATTTATAAATTTCAAACATTTCAAGTAAGTTCAATTTTAAACTTTTATTGCAAATATGTAGAATTTCAAAATTGATTTTTGGATCAAAATAATGTTTTTTTGAAAGAATATGGTTAGCAAAAGAAGATTGAGTATCAGTTATGTCAAAATTAGTAAATTTTGAAATTAAACTATTATGTTCACTGAATCTTTTTGAAAATTTTCTTCCTGTTTGACCAATATAAAATGAATCACAAGTATTACAAAATAATTTATAAATTCCTGATTTATCCAGAATTTTAGTTTTGTCTTTTTGATTAAAAATTAAAGAACCTAAATTATTATTAGTGTTATAAGAAATTTTGATATTATGTTTTTTAAAAAATTTTGAAATATTAGAAGAAATTGTATCAAAATATAAAAGAGATCGATAAATTAAATTTTCTTCAGAAGAATTTTCAAGTACATTATGAGTTAATTTAAATTTTATATAGTATTTGTTAAAAAGTTTGTTGATTATATAAATAGGATAATTATTATTAATTGCAATTTGTTTTATAATATTCAATTCATTTTCAAAACTTACGTCACTTAATGGTATTCTAAAAAGTCTGTTAAATAGCGAATGAAAAGATGAAAATTTATGTGAAAAAGGGTGATTAGAATTATACGGAATTATTGTATCTGTTGTAGTAGGTTTGCGATAAATATCAAAATTAAATTTATTAACTGTTGATTTTGAAATAAGAATATCTAAATATGATAGGTTGTTATTATTTTCAATTTCTAATGTGAATTTAATATTTGCATGTATTGTATTAACATAATTCAACAAATTATCAAGTTCCAAAATATTACCATTAAACAAAATTATAATATCATCAACATATCTATACCAAAAAATAATTTTCTTATTAAAAAAATTTGATTTAAATATTTCATTTTCTCAATTGTCAATAAAAATATTTGCTAAAAAAGGTGACAAATTAGAACCTATACTAAGACCTGAAATTTGTTTAAAAAATTCATTATTAAATTGGAAAAAATTTTGTTCTAAAGAAATACCTAATAAATGACACAAGTTCAAAACATGAAAAGTACTAAGTTTACTATTTTTAAATAATAAATTTCTAATTATCGGAATACATTCTTCTGTTGGTATACTTGGGAACATATTCACGATATCAAAAGATGCTAATACAATTCAAGGTGATGTAATAAGCTTATTACATCACCTTATTACATCACCTTATTACATCACCATCAGCTTATCAAGCTTATTACATCACCTTGAATTTGATTGGTTAATATCAACAACATTGGATTTTGTGGAAGATTCAAGCAAATTAGTTTTCCAAAGACTTTCAAAAAAATTAAAATTTTTAAAAGAAACTCAGATTGAAAATGAGACCAAATATAAAAGAACTTTTAGTAATTATAAATTTCATAAAAGATTTCTAAATTTATCTAATTATAATTTTGAAGAAAAACATGTTAATATTTTGAATTTTGGATCAAAATTTAATCTTCCAAATAATTCTAATGATGACAATATCACTTCTTTGGCAATTGACTGTGAAAAAATAATTGAATCTACAAATATTCCAGAAAAAGATAAAATAAGACTCTTAATTTCAAATGATATCATAAAATACAAAAATACATTTTCTACAGAAGAATATTTAAAGAAAAATAATAATAAATTCTTAAAAAAAGATTCTATGTCAATCTCAAAAGTTCTGAAAAATAATGATTTAATTTGCTCAAAAGCAGACAAAGGTAATTGCATAGTTGTTTTAAACAAAATTGATTATATAAATAAAGTGAATGATTTTCTAAATTCAAAGGATTTTGTTAAAATTAAAACTAATCCCACCAATAAATATTTCACTAGTTTGAAACAATGTTTAGATATCAATTATAACACTTTGAAATTTTTTAATATTAATAAACAAAAATTATATCCGATGAATCCTCCTACTCCTAAATTATATGGTCTGCCAAAAATACATAAACAAAATGTACCAATAAGACCAGTTGTTTCATTCTGTAATTCTCCATCTTCTCTTCTCTCTAAATGGTTAAACAAAATACTTAGAAATGAAACCAAATTCAATAGCAAATTTTCAATTAAAAATTCTTTAGAACTCTGTGATAAAATTAAAAATGTCAAAATTCCAAGTAATACAATTTTAGCATCTTTTGATATCGTGAATATGTTCCCAAGTATACCAACAGAAGAATGTATTCCGATAATTAGAAATTTATTATTTAAAAATAGTAAACTTAGTACTTTTCATGTTTTGAACTTGTGTCATTTATTAGGTATTTCTTTAGAACAAAATTTTTTCCAATTTAATAATGAATTTTTTAAACAAATTTCAGGTCTTAGTATAGGTTCTAATTTGTCACCTTTTTTAGCAAATATTTTTATTGACAATTGAGAAAATGAAATATTTAAATCAAATTTTTTTAATAAGAAAATTATTTTTTGGTATAGATATGTTGATGATATTATAATTTTGTTTAATGGTAATATTTTGGAACTTGATAATTTGTTGAATTATGTTAATACAATACATGCAAATATTAAATTCACATTAGAAATTGAAAATAATAACAACCTATCATATTTAGATATTCTTATTTCAAAATCAACAGTTAATAAATTTAATTTTGATATTTATCGCAAACCTACTACAACAGATACAATAATTCCGTATAATTCTAATCACCCTTTTTCACATAAATTTTCATCTTTTCATTCGCTATTTAACAGACTTTTTAGAATACCATTAAGTGACGTAAGTTTTGAAAATGAATTGAATATTATAAAACAAATTGCAATTAATAATAATTATCCTATTTATATAATCAACAAACTTTTTAACAAATACTATATAAAATTTAAATTAACTCATAATGTACTTGAAAATTCTTCTGAAGAAAATTTAATTTATCGATCCCTTTTATATTTTGATACAATTTCTTCTAATATTTCAAAAATTTTCAAAAAACATAATATCAAAATTTCTTATAACACTAATAATAATTTAGGTTCTTTAATTTTTAATCAAAAAGACAAAACTAAAATTCTGGATAAATCAGGAATTTATAAATTATTTTGTAATACTTGTGATTCATTTTATATTGGTCAAACAGGAAGAAAATTTTCAAAAAGATTCAGTGAACATAATAGTTTAATTTCAAAATTTACTAATTTTGACATAACTGATACTCAATCTTCTTTTGCTAACCATATTCTTTCAAAAAAACATTATTTTGATCCTAAAATCAATTTTGAAATTCTACATATTTGCAATAAAAGTTTAAAATTGAACTTACTTGAAATGTTTGAAATTTATAAATGCAAAAATTCTTCTAATTGTCTTAATGAACAATTAAATTTTTCTACAAATTTCATTTTTGATAGCATTATATAACTCAATTTATTCATTTATATATACAACTTATTATACAAGTTTATTTCATTTTATTTAATTTCATTGTGATACCTTTGTATGTCATATTTTATTTATTGTCAAATATTGTATTTATTGCAAAAACATATTTGTTATCTGATGATGGCGTTTGCCGAAACATGTTATAAAAACTGAAAAATAAAGTGTTTTATTGTTGTGAAGACATTGGTATTCATCTATATATTTTATCTGATTGAATATACACAACATTTGAAAAAAATGGATACATTACATAATTTTTGTATAGGGAATAATTGTGTTGGATTTGGGTGTATCAGGTCAGTAAGCTTGTCTGCTAGAGTTGCCAATTCTGATAAATTTTGTAGATTGCTTGCCAACATTATTCCACGAATTTGTTCTGGAATTTGTTCCATAAACAACGATTTAAGAATTGCTTCGGTGCATTGACCTGCTGCCTGGTTTCTTAGGGTTTGAAGAAAATGAGACGGTTTTTGATCGCCTAAATTTTGGGTCTTGAGAAGTTTTCGTAGTTTCGTGTCCTGAGATTCCGTGAAAGCAGCGAGCACCCTGTCCTTGAAAGTTTGGTAAAGGTTATTCGCTGGAGGATTCTTAATAATGTCTGCAACGTGCGGCAGGACGACTTCGTCTGCGCTACCGCTAATGAGCTGGAACTTGGATTCGTCTTTGGTGATTCGGTGATATTTGAATAAATTTTCGACTTGGGCGAACCATAGCTCGGGGTCATTGCTTCGAAAAGGTGGCATTTTAGTCATGCGAATAACGTTCAAGGTGTCCCTGTCCAGGTTTTGAGCGTCCTGAAATTCGTCGTCGGACATTTCGATTTGCTTGTGGCGAACCTCTACGAATTGCAAATAGGTAGTATAGATGTACAAATGTTAGGTTAAGTGAACTTGCAATGAATTGATGCTGAATCACATCGGGGTCACCAGTGTGGGATGTCCACCAATACGAGGTCCGCCAAACAATGAAGCAACGATGACAAAGACAAAACAGTATATTGAACAATTTACAATTAAACAATAAAAAGATATTCCGATTGACAAAAGTGTATGATTCTAGAATCGACGAATTGAATAATGCTGGTTGCCTATCCACCGGAAAGTGTTGTCATGTCCCTACAGCACCACGGCCGCCTGTATTAGTACGGGCACAATGTGCGGTTTTAATCTGGCTTTAAAGCCACCCTTTGCCTTAACCAGGTTTAATTTTTTCCTGGGTTAATCAAATAGATAATTAAACTTCAAATAGATAGCTATTTTTGTGATGTAAACCAATTGTGGGAGTATGTTGTGTTGCATACGCAAATACCCTCACAATTGGTATTAAATTGGCAGAAATGCCTTATAATTTATAATATACTACTAATGTAAAGCTCCCAGGAGCTAGGTAGTTAGTCAAATTGTATCTGTGTTGTAAAATATGTATTTGTCTTTGCTGTAAGCCTTGGCCGTAGCAAGGCATTGTCATAATTGTATATGTGAATATAAATAAACGTTTCTAAAGTAAAAAGTGCGCGCTTGCCGTGCGTTAGTCCACGGTTCGAATGTAGCTAACCGCAATCTATTTTTTAACTTTTTTTTTGTTTTTTTTTTAGGAATATTTTTTTGTTTTTAACATAGTTTTGGCTCAAATATGGTTTACTCCTACCTTCTGAATCAATCTAAAGTTATTTTTTCTTGAATGGTTTTTGAAGCCTGATTAGATGCTGCATATTGTCTGATTATCCGGAGACAAAGGCTTTTGTTAGTTTTTGCCATTTTACTTTTTGATTTTTGGAATTTGTTCAAAATTTTTAATATTTTACATTTGGATTATAAGTACAAAAAAAAATAGAATGTTTGTAATTTGATACTTGTGTGGGTGCTGGTATGGTGGTATACGCTGTCCGTTTATGATAGGCTATTACGTCACTGCTTAGCAGTTATGACGTAGTTAATACCAACTGCTAAAATAAAAATTAAAACGATAGAATCCAATTAATTTTAGGAATAAATCCGTTAGTAATTAATAATATTAATATTGCGATAACAATTAGGCGATAATATGAGGTATTAACTGAGAAAATGGGCGAGAAAGATTTTATTTTTAGTGACATTTAGTTTATTACCAACGTTTTGTTGGTCACGCATAAAGTATAATTCACATTCGCCAGTACAAAAGTGCCTTTTTAGTGAAGTGAAAAACATGGTTGTAAATTTGCTCGGCGAATTTTGGTGGCGAATGCACTTAAAATAAGTTTAACGAGTGTTAATAGAGTGGCTGCTCCCAAAAACAAAGACCTGCCAATTGCAGGGGCCTCAAAACGAACTCATAAAAAACCGCTGGTGACTCGGAACCGCCGGTTAATCGGAATATACCTTTAGATTGCGTCATATACAATTGATGACGTAATAGCCTATCATAAACGGACAGACTATATGTTGGGTTAGATTTACGATTTTGTTTGTTATTCTTGCGCAGGGGTTAGGTTAGGTTAGGTTAGATTTACGATTTTGTTTGTTATTTTTGCGCAGGGGTTATGTTAGGTTAGGTTAGATTTACAATTTTGTTTGTTATTCTTGCGCAGGGGTTAAGTTAGGTTAGGTTAAATTTACGATTTTGTTTGTTATTTTTGCGCAGGGGTTATGTTAGGTTAGGTTAGATTTACGATTTTGTTTGTTATTCTTGCGCAGGGGTTAGGTTAGGTTAGGTTAGATTTACGGTTTTGTTTGTTATTCTTGCGCAGGGGTTATGTTAGGTTAGGTTAGACTAGATTTATGATTTTGTTTGTTGATTTACGATTTTGTTTGACAAAAAATGTATTTTTGTTCTAAATTTTACTTGTGGCCTTAATACAAACTTAAAATACTATTATACTTAAAAAAAATTCAAAAACAAAAAAAAATTACGAAAACTAACAAAAACCTTTGTCTCCGGATAATCAGACTATATGCATCTAATTAGGCTTGAAAAACTTTTCAAGAAAATACAACTTTAGATTGAATCAGAAGGTGGGGGTAAACCATATTTTTACCAATCAATTAATCAAATTAAACTTAAATTGTTTAATTAAAGAAAAAAAAAGAAGGTAAGCAGCGAGCTCGAACTCAAGACCAACGCATGGGACGACGCTTACTTTACTTACTTAATAAGGTTTTATTAGTTCTTTCGATCTACAATGTGTACACATATTACTATACTAATATATAAATATACAGCACAATACTAGTAATACACTTAAACAATATGTTTGTTTTGCCCAGGTTCCTAGCTATATCAGCTCTATCCTGGAATTTAAAATTTATGTATCTATTGGCCGAAGCCAATTAAATCTAAATGGTGCATACAAGTACACACCATTTTACAAGGGTAACTAAAATATAAGTCTAAAAAAAAATTCGTTCAGGCATTTCAGGAAAATTTATTTTAAAAACCTGATTTATTGAGGAGGGGGGGGGGAGGTTATGAAGGAATTTGCACTGTTGGGCAACCGCTGCCTGAACCTAAGCATTGGTATAATTACCAATACCAAATTCAGCCAGTGGCGCCGTCTGTTAAATTTAAGCGTTGCCGTACTTTTTTTTTTTAAAGCAGTAAATTGTTGCTAAGCGTTTGAATTTTTTAATGTTTTCGATTCTGCAAGTTCTATGTACGATGTACGTTCTGTACATAAAATTTGCTGATTTGGGTAAATTTGTTATCGAGCGCCATCTTACGGGCGGTAGCGGCAGCTTGTGAAGACACCGCATGTTGCATAGTGGTTTGTCGCTTGATCTCTTGCTCTTTGTCACTTATCATTCTGTTTGACATGCTGGATGCAGAGATAATACCCTACGGTTACTTTACACTGGATGTAAACAGAGTTGTTTTAATTAATAGTAGTCAAAAGCTATCGAGACTGTAGTAACATTTAATGGGAAATTAAGTGGGATGGTTTTGCGAATTCGTTTATTTGGAGATCGTGGAATGGGATGGGTACAAGTAAATGAATTTATTACATATCACTACATCATGCAAAAGTGCATCGTTACCGATTACAATCAGGTACAGTGTATTCTAGATACTAAATTAAACAAAAATAAACACATACTACATATATTTCCATTTTTCAGGATGAAGTACGCCTATAGATGCCCATAAAGTGAAGATTAGTCAGTCAAAGATGTTAATAAAAATGTTTATTTGAAGAATTCCGAGCTTGACTTAAATAGACGAACAATACACAAATCAAACAGAACTGGATTTTGGATGACTTGGAAATATAAACGTTTTATAAGTTAGTGAATTTGTTACGGTGAAATATTGCACAAGCAATTAATGGTAAATAATTTCCTCATAAATAATAATAAATTAGTACGTGCACAAAATAAATAACAAGCAGTATAAAATATTAAAATGTAGGTGTAAATATAAAATTGTAAATAAGGTGCTGGTACACTTGAAATTAAAAATAAAATATAAAACAATTTGCTATTAATAATATATGTTTATTAATTTTTTTTTATAAACGCGTTTATGAAGTCTTGAACCGTTGTTCAAAAATGTTATGACGGTGGTTTACATCAAAAATTGATTTGATTTTCTTGTCGACAATTCGGACTCGATTTTCAGCGATCCCTCACACATTCTTCCCATTGTCCTTTTCGTGCTGATCGATATGCAAATGACCAATGAATCATCCAGCAAACTTTATTTTGATCAATGGCAAAGTAAACACTGTTTGTTCTTTCACCATTGATTGAATTCATTTTTTTGAAGAATAAATTATTTATACAGGCATCACCAATTTAAATAAATAAAGTAAAGTAAGCAAATAATTAAGTTTATTGCCATCAAAGTTAAATTACATTTTGTCATAACAGAAACAAAACAAAACAAAAATATTAATTTATAATACTATCTGCAAAGAAAACAAAATACATTACATTATGAATATCATTTTAAATATTTTACTTACATCTAAATGCAGTGACAATGAATGCAAGTGCCCGGGAAAAAAGTTATATGAAGAAAAGTTTGACACTGATCACATGAATAGCACTGCCGACTATCGAAAAATTCACTGTTGTGGCAGATTCGGTGAATTGTTCGAAATTTTGAATCTGGACTCTCCAAATGTCCGTAAGCACCCCAACAACTGAAGCACAATCACCTATTTCCAGTATCGGCAAAGATTTCGACCACACAGGCACTACCAGAATTTGGAGATGCTTCCAATTCCAATGTGACCTCATTGGTTTCGTCCACCAGTTCTTCTTCAGGGAAATCCATTGCCACCCACTCATTCCAATCCGAATCAGAATCGTTACCGTTAACACTCATTGTTGCAAAATATAAAAATACACTGAATAAACTACTCATTTTATTTATTACTCTATTTTTTTTTATATATAAAGAATAAGATCTAGGTGTCGAATATGATATTTGTTGTATCATCATCATAATGCATAGAAAGAGGTTTTGAATTATATTAAAACAAAAGAATTAAATCATACAAATCATTTATTAAAAACATATATTTAAACAACAAAATTATTACATAGATTGTGTTACAAATAAAATAAGCTATTTGAATTTCCCGCTAGAATTCAATACAGTTTGAGTTAAAGTCAGTTACATATGTGGGGCCTGCGCCATCTAGGAACAAGAAGAAGAATGAAAAAGAATAGAAGATAGATGGAGACGGGCAAAAAAAGGCACAGCGAGGCCATTCCGAGGAGAATAATTAATATCGAGTTTTATCAAGATCATCCTGTAATCTTTATCGAAATAAAGTGTATTGGCGGCATCTTTGAATATTTTTACACCCTTTAATATCAGAAGTGGGATAATACAACAAGGAAAGTAACCAACAAAACGTACTTTTGGTTAAGTGCAACATTTTCTAAGTATCACCACGTGCTGAAGATGATGCAAAAAAGAAATCACGATTGGTCCGATGACGAGGAATATGCCGAAGATCGTAGATCTGCCCGTGGTAAGAAGCGACAGCTATCAACTGCTAACGGAGAGCATGGACAGCAGCCTCATGCATCAACTCCATTGTCGAACGAGTCAAATGCAGCAGGACCATCATTTCAAAACAATAGTCAGTTTATTGTCACTGCCGAGGTACTAAAATCCGTGTTGAACAAATCAGACGAATCCAGTTCGAGATATTCCATTCATGACCGAGATATACCGGCTTTTGATCCAGTCACCGACGACGTCGCCCGTTGGTTGGAGAAAATAGATGGATTGAGGCAGTTATATGGATGGAATGATCGGTTTGTCTGTCATGTGGTGGCGAATAAACTCATTGGAAACGCCGCAATTTGGTATAACAGCTTGCGGGAAATACCTACCTGTTGGGAAGAATGGCGGACAGCACTATGCAAGTCGTTTGGAGCTGTACGAGACCTACACACGTTAATTTCAAATATGCAGGCGATTAAACCAGGTAACTACGACAGTATGTCTACTTATTGTTTTAGAAAACTTTCGGCTATTCGCAAAATGGAGCTGAATTTAAGTGGCACTGATGAGATTAGTTTGATCATCGGGGATTTACGTTCCGAGTCGCTTAAGTTGACAGTGAAAGGAATGAATTTCGATGATCCAGCCCGCCTTGCAGGATTCCTAAATACATTTAGTGTGAAGGAGGCGATGCAACCATTAAAGTACGTAGCACCTACACCAAGAAGGCAACATTCGGCTCACACATCCACCCGCAAATCACCCGATGAGTCACCAGGAACGAATGTTACTTGCTATGGATGCAAAGGTATCGGACATATCAAACGAAATTGCCCGAATCAGGTGGTTTGCTATAAATGCAATAAGCATGGACACGTAGCTCGAGAGTGCAGGAAGTTTGGACCTAGGGAAAGGGGAAATACTGCTAACGAGGTGGTAAGACAGAAACCTATTAATTTTATCAGTAATCATAATTCAAATTCAAAATTTTACAAAAGTATTTTACTAAATGGCCAGTTGTTAAAGGCCTATATAGATTTTGGTAGTGAGTGTTCCCTGATTACTCGGGAAATTAGTTTGCAATTAGGTCTAGAGTCTAAGCCAATGACCAATAAGGTTCAGTTGGTTGTGTTTGGAGGGTACGAGTTGGATGTCACCGAGTTTATAAAATGTTCGGTAGAAGTCGATAATGTTGAGCTAGATATTGTTTTGTATATTGTTGAAAAATGCTTAAGCGACGTAAGCATTTTAATTGGACAAAACTTCACTGAGGATCCGTGCATTGCGTACAGCCGAATCGGGGACACGTTAACATTTGTTAAGTGTTCGTCCAGGACGCAGGCGGTTAATCGAATAATGGCATCACATGAGGATGTATATGTAGGGAGTCTCTCTAATTCGCAATTAAGCTTTTTCAAGACTATTCTCAACGAGTTTCATGTCTGTTTATCTTCTAACACCAAGTCTATTAAATCTATTCCAAATACAGAAATGTCAATTAAACTTTCAAAGAATACTACAATATCACACAGACCTTATCCGTTAGCCCTTAAAGAGCGAGACGATATGCGAACGATAATTAATGAATTGCTCGAGAGTAAAATAATTCGCCCGTCAAACTCCCCATATTCTAGTCCAGCATTGTTGGTTAAAAAGAAAAATGGAGACAAACGACTTTGTGTCGATTTTCGAGGCCTTAATAAGATAACGATTGGCGATTCGTATCCGCTTCCGCTAATTGAATAATTAGTCGATAGATTGACCGGTTTCACTTATTTCACTACACTTGATCTTCTGAGTGGATATCATCATATCCAACTAGCATAAAACTCCATCCCATACACAGCCTTTATTACACCTGATGGCAAATATGAATACCTGAAGGTACCTTTCGGTTTATGTAATGCCCCTTTTGCATTCCAGCGAGCAATTGACAACATTCTGGGCAAATTAAGATTCACAAAAGTAATTGTTTATTTAGACGATGTTTTGTTGCCTTCAAAAACTATAGAAGAGGGAATGTGGCTACTTATTGATGTGTTAAAATTATTTAAAGCCAATAATGTCGTGTTAAATTTGACTAAATGTAGATTCTTTAAAAGCACTGTTGACTACTTGGGCTATCGTATTTCTAGCGGTCAGATTTACCTAAACCCTGATAAATTAGAAGCTGTGGACAAGTTTCCTGTTCCTGGTAATATTCATAACGTTCGTCAATTCCTTGGTTTAGTCGGCTACTTCCGTAAGTTTGTGAACAAATTTTCTGATAAAGCACGCCCTTTAACAAATCTTCTAAAGAAAAATATTGAATGGAAGTGGGGTGAAGCGCAACAGAAAGCCTTCCAAACATTAAAGACTAACTTGATTACTAAACCCATTTTAACGTTATTTGACCCATCTCGTAAAACGTGTTTATATACTGATGCCAGTCGATTAGGGTTAGGTTGCGCTCTGACACAGAAAGAAAGTGAGAAAGAATTTGTAATTGGATATTATAGTCGACATACGTCCATGACTGAACAGCGATATCATTCCTTCGAACTCGAAACGCTAGCTATTGTCTCGGGTGTGAAACGTTTCAGACATTATCTAATCGGTATTCGCTTCCAAATATTTACTGATTGTAGTTCAGTTCAGTCTGCATTGATTAAAAAGGAATTAAATCAACGAATTGGTCGATGGGCGTTAATTTTGCAGGAATATGAGTTCGAAATTCTTCACAGACCGGGTACCAGAATGTTACATGCCGACGCATTGAGTCGAAACCCTCCCTTCTTGACACAACATATTAGCGCAGTAATTTTATCAGACGATGATTGGGTGTTGACGGTGCAAACGCAGGATCCTGAATTGCGATCGATTAGAGAGATTTTGTTGAATGAAGATTTGAATGATCGAAATGTTCGTCAAAATTATAGTTTAAAACATGGAAAAGTATATAAAAAAACAGAATGTGGCGTAAGGCTTGTAATCCCAAAAGCGTGCAGATGGCAGATAGTAAGAATGAACCATGATGACATTGGGCATTTTTCTACTGAAAAGGTTTATGAAAGAATATCTTGTCGGTATTGGTTTGCGCATATGCGCCAGTTCATAAAAAAATATGTAGCTGCATGTATTCCGTGCATGTTCCATAAGGCAACTAGTGGAAAAAAGCAGGGATACCTCCACCCTATCCCCAAATACCCCCGACCATTTCATACCATCCATTTGGATCATCTAGGCCCGTTTGTTCGGAGTAGTAGTGGTAATACACAAGTCTTAGTAGCGATCGATGCATTTACGAAGTTTTGTTTCATTTTTGCTGAAAAGAGTACCAAAAGTAAACGTGTTGTAAGTCGGTTACGGCAACTCATTGAAATCTTTGGCCCACCGCAACGAATTGTCACGGACAGTGGCACATCCTTTGATTCAAAAATGTTTCATAATTTCTGTAAAGAATTCAATATCACGCATCATCAAAACGCTGTTGGTATGCCTCGGGGCAACGGGCAGGTTGAACGATACAATAGAACCATTCTATCTAGTTTAAGTACCATAGGAGCCTCTACCGCTGATAATAAATGGGATTTAAATATCTTGAATATACAACTTGGTTTGAATAACACAATGAATACGGCGCTGGGATGTACTCCTAGTGAAGTTCTTCTAGGCTATAGAACTGGGGTGGATGTTAATCTAAATCTGAGTGATGAAATTGCCGGCGTTGTTGACGCTACCAAGTTGAGGGAGGAGGCTCATAAAAGGATTATGAATGCACAGGTCAAACAAAAAGAACGGTTTGATAAGACTCGAGTAACCCCGATGGAATACAAAGTTGGTGATTTAGTTCTCGTTGAAATCTCTTCTATTGCAAGTAATGGGGCAAGTAGAAAATTACTCCCTAAACGAAAAGGTCCTTTTGCAATTGTTAGAGTTATAGAGGGTGATCGATATGCGGATCGATATCGCTTAAGTCCCAAAGGAAATATCGAGGTGTTTATGCGGCGGAAAAAATAATTCCGTTTGGAGTGTTAGACGGGGTTGATTAAGTCATTTACATTTTTTTTCTTATAATCAGTTAGTTTGTTAAGTTAGATAGTTAATTTTGCTAAGTTTAATAACGTTTATTATGTTCATTTGATGTTGGGAGTCTGAGTTTGGCGAATGATTGCCGATGTTTTGGCCAAAGGCTGGCGATGTTTTGGCCAAAGATTGGCGGTGTTTTGACGAATGAATGCCGATGTTTTGGCCAATGATTGGCGATGTTTTGGCCAAAGATTGGCGTTGTTTTGGCCAATGATTGGCGATGTTTTGGCCACAGATTGGCGATGTTTTGGTGAATGAATGGCGATGTTTTGCCCAAAGATTGTCGATGTTTTGGCCGATGTTTGGCGATGTTTTGTTCCAGGATTACAACCAAGTCCAGAAGTATAAAGGTTTCACAAGGTGCATGTGGAGTCAAGCAGGATGATTAATATCAACAATGAGGCGAATGTATAAAGTCAGGACGACCGAGCTAAGTAAGATACATCTTGGATCAAATACCTACGAAAATTTATTATCGGACGATGAGGACATCTACCTGTCAGGATGGACATCCTGTAATCTTTATCGAAATAAAGTGTATTGGCGGCATCTTTGAATATTTTTACACCCTTTAATAATTGCATTTATTTTTTGATGGTGATAGACCATCACATTGCTCAAAATCTTCAGGTTGGTTATAATGTTCATTTCATGGTAAACATGACTTTAAAATTTCATCAATTTGATATTCTTTGGGTAAATGTTTCCAGGCTCTTTCTAGTTCCAAAGTCTGGGAGTATTTTTGTAAATACACTAATGGAAAATATTTCAATTCCCATATCTCAAATTGATCCAAACTTTTTTTCAATTGCATGTGATTTACAATAATTTCACCCACTTTTTCTACAACATCCTTACTATCTGACATTTTGTAATATACTAATCGATATTTGAATGTTGTTCGATATTTTGTGCCAAGTTCATTTCTACAATTAAATTGAAATCAATTTCCATTTGATATGGAAAATATTTTAAGCACTCCAACATACAATGCGATTGTATGGAATTTGATACTCTCTACATAAAGTTCGCATCAGGTCAATGCAGCTTCCAAGGCTATTAGATTTGCAAACAATATTTACAGCTGTTAACATTGCATTATTGTAATAATTTACAAAGTTTATTTTTTTTTAATAATGCTAATCTTGAAACAACAATTTCATTGATCGATATTTAATAGTCGATTGGCTAACATATATTGGGCTAATTTTTTCACTTTTTAGTTTAATCATTTTTATTTCTAGAAAAACAGATTCTTCTAATTGACATATATTTGAAATTGAATTGAATTCGTTGAAAACGATTGCATCATCCTTTTCAAAATATTTAATTAAAGTGTTTATAAAGTCATTCAACTCCACTTCACCAAACGTAATATGATCTTTTTTTGTTCTTGCATTTATAAATTTCACTGAAGGTTCTAGTCCCATAGAATAACAGAAACCAATGGATATTTCACATACTTTTGAGTTTTCCAACATATAACTAGTCTCGCGAATCAATCGTTTATCGTTATAAATATTATCGCGATAGATTGAAAAAAGATTATCAACAAAATCAGAATAGGATGTTGGTTCCAGCATTTTCAATTAAATTTACAATACTACTGTCAATATCTCAACATCTTCAATATTTATCGTACCTAATTAATAATAGACAACATGCGCAAATCATGTAATATTTTTAATACTAATCCAACTATTGTGAGACTTATCAAACCCCAACCACTTGACATGTAATTTATCATTCTTTCTGGACAATATTTTTTCTATTAAATAAACATCAGGCTGTAATGTTTTTTGCAACTCTTCTGTATAAAATCCTCCACTAATTGGCACACCATACATGTCATCTAATAAATATGTAATTGGATTGGTTATGCATACTTTTCTAATTTTAAATAATTCTGTGGTCCAATTTGGAGTGTAGCCCTTATCAAAAACATGTTTTGCTTTACTTATTCGTACTATATCCCCAATTCCGTGATGTAAATATAATATGGTGTGCTACCGAGCTATCCAAATTTCGTTCATTTTCGCGCATGACGTCACGTTGGGACTAGATAATTATAGTATGAAAATCAAGTTACGTTTGGCGGTTTTATTTGATGTTTACTTCAATCAAATATTGGAATAAATACATAGTAAATTATTATTATGTATTTTGGTGTGGCCGTTTTTGTTAGTAAGTGATCTTATATTTAACTACAGAATTAAAGGGGTTTGTTTTTCTCTTTAATATATTTGTTAATTAATATAATTTTCGTTGCTATAGACAATTTAATATTACACTTTCAATAGAACCAACGTGACGTCACGAAATAATATAGCAACCTGCGCGATAGCACACCATATTATATTCACATCACGCCCAATTCTATATTTTGGTTTATCGAGAATTTCGAAATTCCTATACACTGTTTGTAGAAGATCTTTTTCATTCTCTACCTTTACATCCGCTGGTTTCATGAGTGTGGTACTATGTTTTGTATTATTGTATTGTTTTATTAGATTAGTTAAATTGTTTATCCAATCATATTTTCCATTTAAACTAAACAACTTATACAACTTTTCCTTGACTGTTCGGATAACCCTCTCGACTATTGCCGCTTTTTTTGGACTATATGTATTGTAATGATTAATTTTATTGAAATTTAAAAGGTCCATTTCTTAAAGTGGAGTTGTATGTAGATACTGAGAATTCTTGGAGTCTCTCCACTGGAGTAGGAAATTGAAAAATTTCCAATAAATTTAGTATGATTTAATAAATAAAATCATAATAAAAGCGACATGTTTCGAACAGAGTGTGTTCATTTACGAGCTAAAGTACAAGAAAATTTTACGTTAGTGACAGTTAGTAAAGAATATACAAAATTATTTAAAAAATAAATTGAACAAAAAATTTTATATCTAACCTTATAAGCAGGATAAATAAAGCAGATGTATGCAAAAGGCAAGATTGAAGCGAAATTATATATGAAACATTATTCAAGAAGATTATCTATCTTTGGAATGTGGAGAATTCAATCTCCGACCAACAAATTCAAACGAATCCCAAATAGAAAAACCACCAGTGCAATGCTATAATTGAATAGTTCTTATAAATTAAGTACAGAGAAATTAGCAATCAAGACTCACCAAAGTTGAAGTTGAAATTTCACATAATTGTTGTAGTTAATTGATTAATCACTTTTTAGAAAAATTAAAAATTCGTTTGATACCTTGCATGTCGGCGACCTGATCAGCATAGCTCTAGTTAGCAGCTAGTCAAGGCGCGCGACATACAAGGTATCTAATTAAAGGGCTTATTTATAGCTCGGAATTAACGAAAAAATATTTGTGTACTTATCAAGCGAAGCGTTCAAGAGCGGATGGCTATTCAACGGTCAAGTTTCAAAGCGCGCATGCTGTGTCACGTGAGCGAAAGATTTAAATTCAAAAGCAAATAAAAACGCGCCAGTTGTGAAGTCTTGATTGCATTACAAAATCATATTCTAAGATTGTAAAATAGTGTACTTGTAAGAAGAAGAAGTTTAGTCTAAAGTCAAAGCTGATAATAAACCATCTATAATAATTGTATTAGATTCAAAAAGACAATCATTCAAGCAACCCGATTTTTTTAACAATTTCTTGATTTCAAGGATTTCTAAGTTATTAAGCATATTGGATTTCGGACAGGTGTGTAGTAATTCGACGTTTTCAGTAGGAGAAAATGAATGTTTATTGAATAAAATGTGAGTTGCAAACGGAGATGAAGAATTGTAAGAGTCCTTATTGATAAATTTTACGATATCTCTATGGTGTTCTTTAACCCGGTCTTCAAGGGCTCTGCCAGTTTGACCGATATATTTCGCATCGCAACTATTACAATTTAAACGATAAACGCCTGATTTTCTCAGGAATTCGACACATTGCCTCGGAATTGGGTAAGAAAAAGTTTTCTCGACTATGCTCAAAGTTAGATAATCTCAAAAAAGTTAAAACTCTGATTCAATCTTCTGAACCCGCTGTTGGCAATTTCTCCGATTTCAAATTCTTTAATAGAGTACTTAACATTAGCGATTCGACGTTTTCGGTAGAAGAAAATAACCTACTCAATCAAGGTTTAAAATACAATATTTACGACAACCAAATTCAGAACATCGAATTATTGAGTGTTGAGTGTGAAACTATAATTAATAGTTCGAGCCTTTTAAATAAGGATGAGGCAAGAGGAGTAGTATCTCATAAAATTAAGAATATGATAGAACAATTTGACAAGGTTGGTCCCTTAAACAATGAAACTAAACAACTGATTGAAATTAAAACTGATAAATTAACAATAACTAAAGCGGACAAGGGTAACTGTCTTGTAATTTTGAATAGTGTAGATTATTTGGAGAAAGTTGAATCATTTCTCAACTCCCCAGATTTCTCTAGACTTTCAACTAACCCTTTAAAAACCTTTTTAAAAACATTTAAATCAACTTTGAAAAATTGTTCTGTCACTTTCGAACATTTTAAACAAATTCCAAATTACTTGAAGATTATGAATCCGAGTACACCTAGATTATATGGTCTCCCCAAGATACATAAAGTTAATTATCCAATCAGACCAGTAGTATCTTTTGTAAATTCTCCAGCCTATAAATTAGCTCCTTGGCTAAACCGCATTTTTAGATCTACTCTTAACTTTCAAAATACACATGCGTTAAAAAACTCCATCGAATTTACGAATTCTCTTAAAGATTTCAAGATCGAAGAGAATATGCTTTTAGTTTCCTTTGACGTCACCAACCTTTTCCCTAGTATCCCATCCTCAGAATGCATAAACTTAGTGGAAAATTTACTCATAACATCTAACATAGATTTATTCATAGCCCAAGACCTTATTCAATTACTTAGTATTACACTACAACAAAATTTCTTTCAATTTAACAATAAATTTTATCAACAAAATTCGGGTTTAGCGATGGGTTCCAACCTATCCCCTTTCTTAGCTGAAATTTTCATGAACAACTTAGAAAGCAAAGTTCTAATAAATAAATTGTCAATAGATCACATTGTATTCTGGAAAAGATACGTAGATGACATATTTGTAATTTTTAAAGGCTCTCAAACAGATTTACTAAACTACATTCAGTTCTTAAATACTCAACATCAATCTATCAAATTCACACACGAAATGGAATTGAATAAATCTATCCCATTCCTTGACATTCTTATAAATAGAAGCAACAACCAACTAAGTTTCAGCATTTACCGTAAACCCACCACTACAGATAACATAATTCCCTTCAACTCTTCTCACCCCCATTCCCATAAATTTGCTGCTTTCCATTCCTTTTTCCATCGACTCTTGAAAATTCCACTTTCTACTGAAGCTTTTAATCGTGAATTTAATATCATAAAACAAATAGCATTTAATAACGGCTTCCCTCTAAATACTATAAAAAAAATCTACTACAAACATGTCCAAAAAAATATTAATTCACACTTAATTTATCCCCTAGAAATACAATCGCTTAAATACCATACCCTAACATTTTTTGGCTCAAATAGTTTACAAATTTCTAATTTCTTCAAATCTTTGGATTTGCATATTTCCTACAAAACTAATAATTCTCTAAAATCCCATTTAGTGAAAGTAAAGACTCCGTACATTTCCTGAGAAAATCAGGCGTTTATCGTTTAAATTGTAATAGTTGCGATGCGAAATATATCGGTCAAACTGGCAGAGCCCTTGAAAACCGGGTTAAAGAACACCATAGAGATATCGTAAAATTTATCAATAAGGACTCTTACAATTCTTCATCTCCGTTTGCAACTCACATTTTATTCAATAAACATTCATTTTCTCCTACTGAAAACGTCGAATTACTACACACCTGTCCGAAATCTAATATGCTTAATAACTTAGAAATCCTTGAAATCAAGAAATTGTTAAAAAAATCGGGTTGCTTGAATGAAAAAGATGGTTTATTATCAGCTTTGACTTTAGACTAAACTTCTTCTTCTTACAAGTACACTATTTTACAATCTTAGAATATGATTTTGTAATGCAATCAAGACTTCACAACTGGCGCGTTTTTATTTGCTTTTGAATTTGAATCTTTCGCTCACGTGACACAGCATGCGCGCTTTGAAACTTGACCGTTGAATAGCCATCCGCTCTTGAACGCTTCGCTTGATAAGTACACAAATATTTTTTCGTTAATTCCGAGCTATAAATAAGCCCTTTAATTAGATACCTTGTATGTCGCGCGCCTTGACTAGCTGCTAACTAGAGCTATGCTGATCAGGTCGCCGACATGCAAGGTATCAAACGAATTTTTAATTTTTCTAAAAAGTGATTAATCAATTAACTACAACAATTATGTGAAATTTCAACTTCAACTTTGGTGAGTCTAGATTGCTAATTTCTCTGTACTTAATTTATAAGAACTATTCAATTATAGCATTGCACTGGTGGTTTTTCTATTTGGGATTCGTTTGAATTTGTTGGTCGGAGATTGAATTCTCCACATTCCAAAGATAGATAATCTTCTTGAATAATGTTTCATATATAATTTCGCTTCAATCTTGCCTTTTGCATACATCTGCTTTCTTTATCCTGCTTATAAGGTTAGATATGGAATTTTTTGTTCAATTTATTTTTTAAATAATTTTGTATATTTTTTACTAACTGTCACTAACGTAAAATTTTCTTGTACTTTAGCTCGTAAATGAACACACTCTGTTCGAAACATGTCGCTTTTATTATGATTTTATTTATTAAATCATACTAAATTTATTGGAAATTTTTCAATTTCCTACTCCAGTGGAGAGACTCCAAGAATTCTCAGTATCGATTAATTTTATGTTTTTTTAATAAACCTTTAAATTGTTTATTAAAAAACTCCTTTCCTTGATAGGTTTGTAGATTTTTCGGTACACGACCTCCACTAGTTTTCAACACTTTCTCCATAGCTTTTGTCACTGCTTCTGCCGATTTAGTTTTTAATGGTTTTGTCCAAACATACTTAAAAAAACAATCAATTACTAGAAACATATATTTGAATCCTTTATTATAACATGAATAATTTATCATTTCTGCTAAATCAGCTTGCCACAAATCATCAAAACCTTTAATAACAGTACGCCTTCGTTTGAAATTACGTCGAGCCGGTTTATGCAATTAATTTACAACAACAGCCTTTTTATTCATATCTCGTAAATGTTGTATGCGATTGTCTCAATAACTTCTCTACAAATTCTTCAATTTCTTCTGTATGTTTTTTCAATTTTTCATCAATTATTTTGGGAATATCATTTATTTTATTAATCTCTAAACAACCATACACATATTGCTTATTGGTAACATCCGTTGATTGTGTCGGTGTATTTGCATTGCACAATTTACGATTTTCTAAATCATAATCTCCATCACTATTTCGCGGAAATTGAATCAAGATTATTTTCGAATTTTTTGAATCTGCATTCAATGTATGACCGAACTTGCTGACACGTATCTTATATATAAACATTTTTTAGTAAAACCATTAATTTAATCAATAATTTTTTCTTCCCGTAATTCTTCGATAATTGACATAATTTCATTATTATGCGCATTATTTCCAGCGGCTTTAGATGCAACTAAAAGTCTAAGCCTATCCACAACTTCATTAATATCATTCCAATATACGTATTCAATTGGATTTGAATTGAGCAGCATCAACTCATTAATTTTCTTTAGTTTTCCACCCTTCTTCCCTTTGGATAAATATGGTTTAATTATTTTTTTATACTTTCGATTTCGAGTACCTCTAATTTGATTATCAGATTTATAATCTCGTCTATGGGCATTCGACATTTGTATAATTTCATTATAATTTTCTTCATCTGCTTTTTCATACTTTAAAGGTTGTTTCATAAATAACAATTCATAGAGCCCCCAAGTACCAGGAAATTTTTTATTTTCGATGACAACAAAATCATTTTTTTCAAAATGTATTTCTTTAGAACCGATGGTCCACTCATCATTCACAGAATTGAATTTCACACCACTAACTCTATCAAATTTTTCTCAATCACCAATCAAATACATTTGAATAAATTCCCTGGCTATAGGTGGATATTGTTCTAAATATGTAAAAAAAAAACCGTTTTGTCTACTTGTGTAATGAATTTTGGCTCTAAAATTTTGAATGAAGCTTTTTTTTTTCTATTTTTTCCTACTTCTTCTTCTTCTTTATCATGTTTTTTAGTTTAGCTTCTAATTACATTAGATGCTTCAATAATTTGTTACTTGATGTGATCTTCTTTTTCGGAAAATGGCAACATCATCATATAATTAGATTAATTGATCTGTATAGTTGAACAAGTAAAATAGAACTGAATTCTCAAGGCAAAAATGATGATAGTCTAGCAATGCAGTTTTAAACTCAATTTTGTTGTGATCTGTTATAATCAGGTGTATAATATCAGATTGTATCTGTTTTAATGGGACCTGGTTTATATAGGTATTGGTTGATCCTGCGGTGGGACCTGCACCTGGCGGTGGGACCTGCAGCCAGCGGTGGGACCTGCAGCTAGCGGTGGGACCTGCAGTCAGATCTTCAGATATTGATTATATTGGCGGGTGTTGCGTTGGCATGTGTACCGATAGGTCGGACCACTGGTCGGATCTGCATTGATTAACCTGCAGATCGATAAAATCTGTATCGAATTAATCAATTGAATCGAATGCTGTGGAAACCAAGTTTAAATCATAATATAGGAATCGAATCCTTTCCTGTATGGTCCGTTCGTTAATTCACTATCTTTTACTATGACAATCATATCGTGCTTATCTTTCCAACACTCACCGCACATATCTTTGAAAGTATCAAATGACATATCCGTGTTTACATGATCGTTGTATGCATGTTTTAAATTTTTTTCATCTTGCTTAAATAGTACTATAGTGTTGGCATTGTCGCGTATTAATTGTTTTGGTATTCTTGAATATGTTTGACATAAATAAAAACTATCAACTTGTTTATGGCGACCCATGCAAAAATAATTTCGAATTTTATCTTGCTTATCACATGCTACATCATCAAATATAAATATAGAATTTGAAAGTGCTTCGGATGGGTCCAAAATTTCATCATTATCGGTGTATAGAAAATATTTAATTTCCGACACTACTTTTAACACACTTTCAAGATGTTGATATTTAGGCTGATACACTGATTTTGAATAAATATAAATATTTTCAAATCTTAGACCATTTGAAGTAAATATTAAACTCATCATTACATTCGTTTTACCACATCCACTAGGTCCACTTATTATAGCTCTTATGGTATTAGGAAACATAGCGCCATGTCTATAGGGTTGCAGCACTTGCTCATTGTCTAAATTAATTATTGGCAATCGTAATTCTTGTTTCTTAATGTGCAACTCGATAACAATTAAAAATATTTTCAATAAATACTTGACTTTATACTATTCTATATTATTCTGAATGAAGTCATCAAAGGGTGCAGGTGTGCTAAATACTGTAATAAGTAAATTACCTATTGAGTTGCATTTACCGGGTTATCAGTATTGTGGACCAGGTACAAAACTAAAAAAACGTTTAGCACGCGGCGATTTAGGTATTAATTTATTGGATAAGGCTTGTAAACAACACGATACTACTTATTCAATAAAAAGAAATTTAACTGATAGACATTCGGCCGATAAAGTGTTGGAACATCGTGCGTGGGAGCGGGTTAAATCGAGAGACGCCAGTTTTGGGGAAAAATGTGCGGCTTGGTTAGTGACGAACGCAATGAAACTTAAACAAAAATTTGGAATGGGTGTTAACAATAGAAAATTAAAACGCAAAGCATTTCGAAGCGCTGTAGTGAAAAATATCAAAAAAACACTAAAAGGTGAAAATCACAGTAGCAATTTATTAAATGTTTCCAAAAAGGCATTGCATGCAGCTCCTGTAGCTGTAAAGCAGGCAGGAGGTCGGAAAAATATTCGAACACCAAGAATCATACCAATTCCAAAAACTGGTGGATTTTTACCATTTATTATGCCATTATTTGCTGGATTATCTGCGCTTGGAGCTCTAAGTGGGGGTGCCGCTGCTATTGTAAAAACGGTCAAAGATGTGGAAAGTGGCAAAAAGAAAATGATTGAAGCAGAACGTCATAATAGTGTAATGGAATCAATTGCTGTGGGAAAACGTGGATCCGGCCTGTATTTGAAAAGAAGAAACGAATTTGGCTTACATGTTGAAGAAAAAAAAAACTTGTAAAATTACCCCAAAGAGCCCTAACTGATTTGGATATTTATAAATATGTAAATTCATGTACAATTCCATATTTTAGAGGTATTTATATGCGTAATCAACTACCCTATAGTGGACCGTTGAAAAATGAAAGTGCAATAGTAAATTTAGATGATTTTAATAATGAAGGTACACATTGGGTAGCTTACAAAAAACGTAACAAGTCCATAATTTATTTTGATAGTTTTGGTAATTTACGACCACCGTTAGAATTAATTCAATACTTTGGTGATTTAAATCATATTTCATACAACCATGAAAACTATCAAAATTATAACACATACAATTGTGGACACTTGAGTTTGAAGTTTTTAAATAATAAAAATAAATTGAATTGATATCAGTCATGTCTCAAACGTTTACATTGACAGGTCAAAGTAGCCTGTTGTCAGCAAATTTCTATCCTCCCATTTGTTTGTACACATTTAATAGTATACTATTCTGGTTTGTACACATTTAATAGTATACCAAATATAGAAGAAGGAAAAAATAATAAGTTTTATTACTATGATGGGGAAAATGTATTAAAATTCATTGCAATTCCAACGGGGGCGTATGAATTAGTTGATAATGAATTATATCTGCAAAAATGTCTAAATCCCAATTCAAGTGAACCGGAAAAATATTTATCGATAAAACCCAACCACAATACATTAAAATGTGAAATTAAATGTGTTTTTGATATCGACTTTACACCTGAAGATCGCATTGGATCAATTCTTGGATTTGAACTAGAAATTCTGGGGGCTGATATATACCATAAATCCACTTTACCTGTAAACATTGTTAAAGTATACACCATATGTGTCGAATGTAATATTGTGGTAGGTTCTTCCTACGGAAATCAGCAATCGCATACACTGTATGAATTTTCTCCTTCGTCAAATCTTGGTTATAGTATAGATGTACAACCACATAACCTTGTTTATTTGCCGATTAAACAAAAACTAATCGATAACATTACAATAAAATTATTAGATCAAAATTCGGAGAATATTAACTTCAGAGGAGAGGAAATAATTATACGTTTGGAGTTGAAAAGTTATGGGATTAATATTTAATAAAAATTATATAAAAAAAGATCGTAAATCCAATGTTGCTTCATTCCATCGTCAACCTTTATCAAGACGGAAGTCCACCACATTAACAGCGGAGAATATTAAATTTCTATAATCTTTGGGATACAATGTCCGAACAATTAGAACTATTTAACGGCCCAAGTTATTATGATTCGATTGTACGTGAAGAAATTCATACATATCATCCACATACAAAGTCTTTCGAAAATAGTGATAAAATCAAAATTTTGATAAACCAACAGGATATATTATTGGCAATGTATGATGCATGTCTTTGCATTGAAGGTGGATTTAAGGAAACCACTATTGGGGAAGGTACGTGTAAATTAACCAACAATGCTGGCTTATATTTGTTTGAATCGATCAGTTATGAATTAAATGGTAGTGAAATTGATAAAATCCGAGATCCGGGAACAGTCAGTACCATGCGAAATATTTTATTGTGCAATACAAATGAATCTCAAGCGTTGATTAGAACAGGATGGACTATAACTGAAGAAGTTTTACCCACCTTCAATACAAATAATTTTACATTTCGCATTCCCTTAAAATGCATTTTGGGAGTATTCCAAGACTATGCACGAGTAATAACTGGACGTCATAAAATCAGATTGGTGCGTTCTCGAACCGACCAGTTCGCACCCAGCCGCGGTGCAGTACAGACGTTCCCCCACCACTACGCTGTGTGCAACGCAGTCGAACTGTAAACTTTTACTCTGATTTTTATTCTTCGTTCAGTGATTGTGTAATCTCCGCTGTGAATGGAATAGCCATTGCACTAATCGGCTGCTCCACCCGTTGGAGGTGTGAGCATTGTATTTAACCCAATAAATTATTGTGTGTTCATAAAAAACTTTGTGCAGTGATTTAGACACTTTTCGTGAAATTGACACTTTAAAATGGCGGCCGCAAACTTTAGTGAATTTAATAAATTAGAATTATCTGAGTTAAAAACAATTCTTCGACATATAAGCAAACTAATTCATAATAAAGAAGACTCTGCATCACAGATTTCCCTTAATACCACTAGTTCTAAAAAACCCAAACAAGCCAACGCCGGCTTCGACTTCTCTATCCCCACCAATAATCGATTTGACCTTCTATCCAACCTAAATGGCGAATTTACGCCAAATCAAGGCAATTTATCTCTGCCTAACAAAACTACAGGTGAAAAAATGCAAACGGACTTACAATCCAACCTCAGCTTATCTTCAAACTTAAGCCAGCAATCTACCACACCAACCAAAAGGAATACAAAAACATCAACTAATGAAGGTAAAACGCAATCAGTTAGTAGCTTCAACTCAATAATCGACCGTAATGATTTTACCAAAACTGAAAGGGTTCCACCTGTCATAATCCGCGAAAAATCAAAATGGCTACATATTTCCAACCGTTTTATCTCCAAAAAAATAAACTTCACTAAAGCTAAAAGTAGATATATGTGGTATGTTCTGGGACCACATGACCTTGAAGCAGCACTACCTCTCTGTCTAACGCATGTGAATTATTCGTTTCTCACTCTTACTCATTACACATATATATTTTTATCAAGGTGGTACTACTGACGCCTTCTGCGCGAATTTAAATATTCAAATTATGTTACCAATAATTGTTGATAGCACTGCTTTGGCGGAAAAAATTCAAATTTGAATTAAGTAATACTAAACATCATCCAACAACCCTCAAAATATCACCAAAAAATCAATTACATTTTTAACCCTTCTAACTATTTAATACCTCAAATATTAAATTAACCAGCGATCGGACCGGTCGTCGGTCCCAGGCCCTGACACCTACAGTCAGACTTGCAGGTCGCACCTACAGTTGGACCTGCAGGTGCGACATACACAACGGACCTGCAGGTCGGACCTACAGATCGGACCTACAAATCGGACTTACAGGTCGGACCTACAGATCGAACCTGTACATAGAGTGTCGATCTGTATTGTTGAATCTCGAAACCAATCGCAATTATAGTGTTGTGATGCTTAAAAGTATAGAATGTTGAAAAAAATTATAATAAAATAAAAGAATCAAAACCTTTTCTGTATCGTCCATTCATTAATTCGCTATCTTTTATTATGACAATTACCCCATGCTTATCTTTCCAACACTCCCCACACATTTGTTTAAATGTATCAAATGGCATATCCGTGTTTACATGATCATCGTATACATGTCTTAAATTTTTATCATCTTGTTTAAAAAGCACTATGGTGTTGGCATTGTCACGTATCAGCTGTTTCGGTATTCTTGAATATGTTTGACAGAGATAAAAACTATCCACTTGTTTATGACGTCCCATACAAAAGTAGTTGCGAATTTTATCCTGCTTATCGCACGCTACATCATCAAATATAAATATTGAATTTGAAAGTGCTTCGGATGGATCCAAAATTTCTTCATTGTCACTGTATGGAAAATATTTTATCTCAGACACATGTTTTAGCACCCTCTCAAGATTTTTGTATTTGGGCTGATACAGGGATTTTGAATAAATGTAAATATTTTCAAATTTCAATCCGTTTGAATCATATAATAAACTCATCATCACATTCGTTTTACCGCAACCACTGGGTCCACTTATTATTGCCCTTATCGTATTAGGAAACAGTGCACCATGTCTTCGAAACTGTTTTTCTTGTTCATTATCCAAATTGATTATTGGTAGTTGCAATTCTTGTTTATTGATGCGCATCTTATCAACAATTAAAACTATTTTAAATAAATACTTTCCTTTATACTATTCAATTTTATTCCGAATGAAGTCGTCAACGGGTGCAGGTGTAGTAAATACTGTTATAAATAAATTACCGATTGAATTGCATGTGCCAGGATATCAATATTGTGGGCCAGGTACAAAATTAAAAAAACGACTGTCACGTGGTGATACCGGTATTAACGCATTAGATAAAGCTTGTAAACAACACGATATCGCTTATTCGAAAAATAAAAATTTAACTGATCGGCATTGGGCGGATAAAGTGCTGGAAAATCGTGCGTGGGAACGGGTCAAGGCAAAAGACGCAAATTTTGGAGAAAAAAGTGTTGCTTGGTTAGTGACAAACGCGATGAAAGTTAAACAAAAATTTGGAATGGGTGTTAGCAAGAAAAAGATAAAACGTAAAGCTTTTCGAAGTGCTGTAGTGAAAAATATTAAAAGCGCTTTAAGTAATGAGAGTTTTAATCATAGTAATTTACTGGATGTATCTAAGAAGGCAGTGTGTGCAGCTCGTGTTGCTGTAAAGAAAGCAGGAGGTCGTAAAAATATACGAACACCTAGAATAATTCCAATTCCAAAAACTGGTGGAATTTTACCATTTATTTTGCCATTATTTGCGGGATTATCTGCTGTAGGAGCTCTAAGTGGAGGTGCGGCTGCTGTTGTCAAAACTATCAAAGATGTGGAAATTGGGAAAAAAAAAACTGATTGAAGCAGAACGTCATAATCGTGCAATGGAATCAATTACACTAGGAAAACGCGGGTCTGGAATGTTTTTAAAAAAACGAAATAATGGGTTTGGTCTACATGTGAAAGAAAAAATTATGAAGAAGAAAAAAACTTGTAAAATTACCTCGAAGGGCTTTAACGGATTTGGATATTTGTAAATATGCTAATATTTACAAAATTCCATACTTTCGAGGTGTGTATATGCGTAATCAATTACCCTATGGTGGACCGTTAAAAAATGAAAGCGCTATTGTTAATTTAGATGATTTTAAAAATGAAGGCACACATTGGGTGGCTTATAAAAAACGCAAGAACAACATAACCTATTTTGATAGTTTCGGAAATTTACGGCCGCCTTTAGAATTGATTCAATATTTTAGCGATTCAAGTAATATTTCCTACAATCACGAAAACTATCAGAACTATAACACATACAATTGCGGACATTTGTGTTTAGAGTTTTTAAATAATAATTGTTAAAAAATAATATCAGTCATGTCTCAAACGTTTACATTAAAAGGTCAAAGTAGCTTGCTGTCAGCGAATTTCTATCCTCCCATTGAACTTGAAGATAAGCATAATTATGCACTCGCTCTTATTGGTTTGTATACATTTAATAGTATACCAAATATAGAAGAAGGAAAAAATAATAAGTTTTATTATTATGATGTTGAAAATGTATTGAGATATATCCCAATTCCTACGGGAGCTTACGAATTAGCTGATATAGAATTATATTTACAGAAAATACTATGTCCTAATACAAATGAACCAGATAAATTTCTATCAATTAAACCCAATCATAACACACTAAAATGTGAAATGCAATGTGTTTTTAATGTGGACTTTACACCCGAAGATAGTATTGGAGCAATTCTAGGATTCGAACTTGGAATTTTAAAAGCCAATATAAATCACGAATCTACTTTACCTGTAAACATTGTTAAAGTATACACCATACGCGTTGAATGTAATATTGTAAACGGTTCCTACTACGGAAATCAACAATCACATACGTTATATGAATTTTCGCCATCATCAAATCCTGGATACAGTATAGATGAGCAGCCAAACAATATTGTTTATTTGCCTATTAAACGAAAACTAATCGATAATATTACAATAAAGTTATTGGATCAAAATTCAGAATATATAAACTTCAGAGGAGAGGAAATTATTATACGTTTGGAATTAAAGAACTATGGGGTTAATATTTAAACAAAATTCTATAAAAAAAGTGTGTAAACCTGCTATTGTTTCATTCAATCGTCAACCTTTCTTAAGGAAGTCAACATTAACAAAGCAGAACATTCAATTTCTACAATCATTGGGATATAATGTCCGAACAATTAGAACTGTTCAACGATCCAAGTTATGATGATTCAATTGTACGTGAAGAAATCCACACATACCATCCACATACAAAATCATTTGAAAATAGTGATGAAATTGAAATATCGATAAATCAACAAGATATATTTATGGCAATGTATGATGCTTTTTTATGTGTCGAGGGTGAACTTAAAGAAACCACCGGAGAAGGTATGTGTAAATTAACCAATAATGCTGGTGTGTATTTATTCGAGTCCATTAGTTACGAATTAAATGGTAAGGAAATCGATAAAGTGCGAGATCCTGGAACAGTTAGTACAATGCGAAATATTTTATTGTGTAATACAAATGAATCTCAAGCATTGATTGGAGCTGGTTGGGTTATATCTGGAGGTGACTTAGCCACTCTCAACACAAATAATTTCACGTTTCGCATTCCTTTAAAATGTATTTTGGGTGTATTCCAAAACTATGCAAGAGTCATAACTGGTCGTCATAAAATTAGATTGATACGTTCTAGAACCGATTTTAATTGTTATAAAGCTACCAATACAAAGAAAGCAGTAATAAGTGTTACAAATGTTGAACTCAAAGTTAAACATGTATATCCTAACGATGTGGTAAAATTACGCATGTTGAAACATATTAGTAAAGATACACCAATAAAGATTCCATTTAGAAAATGGGAGCTACATGAGATGCCTGCTTTAAGAAAAACTGATAAGGAAATTTGGCCTGTAAAAACTAGCACTAGTTTAGAGAGACCTCGATATATTATTGTGGCATTCCATACTAATGTAAAAGATAACACTGCTGAAGATGTAACTTTTTTTAATCATCTAAATCTACTCGATTTGAAAGTACATTTGAATTCTGAATGCTATCCGTATGAATCATTAAAGATAAATTTTCAAAAAATGGCATATACGGAAGTTTATCAAATGTATATAGATTTTCGGAAAAATTTTTATAATGCCACACATATTGAACCATTATTGGATTATAAAATGTTTAATGATAGATGCTTATTTGTTATGGACTGTTCAAAACAATGTGAAGCATTAAAGTCATCTACGGTGGATGTAAAGTTGGAAATTTTAAGCAGTTTGCAGTTTCCAGATAAGACCAAGGCATATTGCCTAATTATTCATGATAGCATTGTGGAATATACACCTTTGAGTGGGATGGTGAAAAAAATTATTTAAGTTAATCACAGTATTGATGATTTCTCAGTTTAATATTGACTATTCAAGCAAGATGAAGTTTGTAGTAATTGATATGCAAGGATTTATTATCAACTCGCAATTTATACCTAAAGAATTGACGATTTACAACGATAAAAATAAATTAACTTATTTATTTAAACCAAACACACCATTTAAATATTTGAGTAATGAGGAAAAAACTCAAATTCGATATTTGGAATTCAATCATCATTGTATTAAATATAATAGTGGTGATTCTGAATTGAAACAATTAAGTGGTATTTTTAATAAATATATAGTAAAGCATGTAGATAGAATATATGTTAAAGGAAATGTAAAGAAAGAATTTCTCAGAAATATGCTGGATCAAGTATCAAATAATTCACCTATAGTTATTGTTAATTTAGAAAAAGACGAATTTTGTCCAAAACTTGTTAAAACTAGATCGATATGTGTAAATCATAGTTATAAAAAACCATTTATGTGTAGTCTCGAAAATTCAAATGTATTGTATAATTATATTATTTCGAAATAAATGTTAAATTATGTAGGTAGATGTACTTTTACTTTAAAAATAAAGATGATAAGACAAACTACATGTGTAGTTTTGTTACAAAAATATCATATTACTTTATAATATTTTCTGTTAATTTGTATTAAATCTTGTTTTTTTTATAATATATTATTAAAATAAATAAACATATTTGTTTAAACCGTATACATTATTTCAAAATTTGAGTGACGATGAAAAAAATCGAATGCGATGTTTAGAGTTAAATCACTACTGCATCAAATATAGCAGTGGTCATGCAGAATTTAATCAGCTGTATGAAATTTTATATAATAATGTAATAGAATCATGTGTTGATACAATATCAGTCAAAGGAAATGTGACGCAAAAATAAGCTGGATCAACTTAAAACAATATTACCTATATTTATTATTAATTTAGTAAAATACTATAATAAAAATTGAAAATTCTTACTATAATAAGAATTGAATTTGTGGTGCTAAAAATTCAGATATTTTATATGATTATATTATAAAGAAATAAAAAGTGTTAAATAACTTGTATTTTTATCTTGTACCTGAACATAATGAAGATAAGATGAATTACATATGTAGTTGTATATGATTAAAAAAAGAGTATCATATTACTTTATTAATGTTACTGCCGATGGTATTACTTTTTATTGTATTAAATCATATGTTTGTATAATAACTAATTAGTATCTGTTCAAATATACTAAGAAAATGTTCGCCTGTCAATCTTGCAATAAATCTTTTAGTCGAAAGGATAGTCTTAAACGACATATTAATTCCGATATTTGTTTAAAAAATGTGCTTTGTGAAAAATGTGGCAGTGTTTTCGCAAGTGCCTCAAGTTTCAAGGAGCATAATGAAGGGAGCCATGGATTACCTAACAAACAAGCTAGACAAGACCAACCCTCTACTAGTGGTAAGTACTAACATTGTTTTATGAAAAAATAAATAAAATGCTTATAATGAGTATTTATTTTAGCTGCTATTTATTGTGATGTATGTGATATACATTTGGAAAATCGCTACAAATTCAATGGCCATCTGAATACTTTAAGTCATAAAGCCAAAGTATGCGAAAAAGTTGATGATCTAGAAGGTGTTGAAAAGATAGCGACTGCTTTTCAAAGCCGAATTATCAGCTATCGCATCACTTCGACTGACATATCAATAAGGCATATTGGGGAATATTTAGAAGATTTGAGGCCAAAATTATTACAGCTGATAGAACGTTGTCTTCGGTCGCATAAACAACTAAAAATAAATTTTGAATTGTTTGGAAACTACATTCTACAAAGCAATGAAGAAGAAGAGGTTAAATCATTTAATACCAAAAATGAGGTGGTTACTTGTGATGCTGATTTACTTCAAATTTTTCCTAATATTAAAGCAGTTATTGAGGAAAAAGCCAGTGAATTCCAGGAAAGAAGCAGTGGTAAGTTAATGAAAACTATTATTTTTAAATTGATTTTAATTTTGCATAATTACAGGGTGGGCCTTAGAAAAATTACTATACTTGGAGATGAACGTGAACAAACATAATCCTATGCGAGCGTCTCGTTACATTGAACTACCGAAAGAAATTAGAGATCGAAAGGCTGTCATCAATATGCAAAACATAGATGACGAATGTTTTAAATATTGCGTTTTGGCTGCATTACATCCAATTGATCATCATCCTGAACGTATAGCTCGGTATGTACAATTTCAAAACGAGTTGGACTTTAGCAGTATTGAGTTTCCGGTAAAATTGAGTGATATCAATGAATTTGAGATACTCAATGATATTTCAATAAATGTTTATGGCTTGGAAAACATCTTTCAAAACAATGTAGCAAAAGTAGAAGTAGTAGGGCCTTTACATTTTACAAAATATCGTCGAATTCGACATGTAAATTTGCTGCTTATTAGTGATAATATTGGCAATAACCATTATTGTCTTATTAAGAGCATGTCGAGATTAGTTCGAAATCAGCTGACTAAACATTCTAGTGTTTTGTTTTTATGTGATGGTTGTTTGGTAAATTTTTCAAATGCTGAACTTTTAGAAAAGCATAAGTTAAATGATTGCAATTTTGTTTACACTAAATTGCCGACCGAAGATATTATAACAGATAAAAATGGAAATACACGTCCGGGAAATTTGTTAAAATTTGAAAATTTTCAAAATCAACTAAAGGTGCCATTCATAATTTATGCCGATTTTGAAACGGTATTAAGACCAATTGAGGTGTGTGAACCAAGTTCTGAAAAATCATTTTCAGTTAAGACATTTGTGCACAAACCTTATTCATTTTGCTACTATATCAAATGTTCTTACAATGATTCCTTATGCAAGTTTCAATTGTATCGCGGAGAAGATTGTGTTAAAGTATTTATTGAACGATTGGAGGCGGATGTTAAAAACATTTATAACAACTACTTAAAACCAATTATACCAATAAATATTTTAACTAGAAATGAGGAAAACGATTTTGAAACTAATCCAAATTGTCATATTTGTAAAAAAAAATTTAAAAATAATGAAACTCGTGTAAGGGATCATTGTCACTTAACAGGCCAATATCGAGGTGCTGCTCATGTGAATTGTAATTTAAATTTTAAAATTCAAAATTTCATTCCTATTTTTTTTCATAATTTAAGTGGTTATGACAGTCACTTATTCATTAAAGATTTAGCTTGTAATCAGGAACGTGTAGACGTTATTCCACAAAATAAAGAACGATATATTTCTTTTTCTAAACACATTTTGGTCGACACATATTTAGATAAAAATACCGGCAATGAGAAAAAGAAATATTTCAAACTGCGATTTTTAGATTCATTTAAATTTATGGCTTCTAGTTTGAGTCGCTTGGCCCAAAATCTAAGTGATAACGAATGTTATGAAATTCGTAAATACTTTCCTGATGATGAAAAATTTAACTTGATTCGATTGAAAGGTGTATTTCCCTATTCATATGTTTCGGATGTTCATAAATTAGATGATAAAAAATTACCACCACATAAAGAATTTTTCGATAACTTATCAAACGAAAATATTTCAACACTTGACTATGAGCGAGCGTGCAAAGTATGGAATGTATTTAAATGCAACACATTAGGAGAATACTCTGATATATATTTAAAATCCGACGTATTAATACTTAGTGATATTTTTGAAAATTTTAGAAATTTGTGCATGTCAGTATACAGTTTAGATCCAGCTCAATACTACACTGCACCAGGGCTTAGTTGGGATGCTATGCTGAAATATACTGATGTTGAGTTGGAACTGCTAACCGATATTGATATGTTACATTTTTTTAAAAAAGGAATTCGTGGTGGCGTAAGTCAATGTAGTATAAGAAAAGCAGTAGCAAATAATCAGTTCATTCCAAATTATGATCCATCTAAACCAAAATCTTACATAACGTATTTAGATGCTACGAATTTATATGGAGCTGCTATGTCTCAATATCTTCCCAAAAGCAAATTTGAATGGTTAAATGAATTTCAAATTGATAGATTGAACGTTGAAAATATTCCAGATAATTCTGATTGCGGTTACATTTTAGAAGTAGATTTAAATTATCCAGAAAATTTACATGATTTGCATAATGATTTACCATTTTGTCCGGAATCCATAGTTTCACCAATTTCAAAATTTAAAATTAAAAAATTAATACCAAATTTTTATAAAAAATCTAAATATGTTATACATTATAGGAATTTAAAGCAAGCGCTTCAAAACGGTTTAAAATTAACTCACATTCATCGAGCATTGAAATTTGAACAAAGTCCTTGGCTTATGCCATATATAGATTTGAATACAGTAATGAGAAATTGTGCAAGTAGTAAGTTTGAAAAAGATTTTTTCAAACTAATGAATAATAGTAATTTCGGGAAAACTATGGAAAACGTTGATAAAAGAGTAGATGTAAAGTTAGTAACGCATTGGGAAAATATTGGACATAAACAAGGTGCTAATAATCTCATGGCAAAACCAAATTTTAAAAATTGTAAAATTTTTACAGAAAATTTTGTTGCGGTGCAGATGGAAAAATTAAAAGTTGTATATAATAAACCCATTTATATAGGCTGTAGCGTTTTAGACTTATCAAAAACTATTATTTATGATTTTTATTATTCGTTTATTAAAGAAAAGTATGGTGAAAATGCTTTGCTTCTTTATACTGACACTGATAGCCTAATAATTGAAATTTTAACTGAAAATTTTTATGAAGATATGAAATTGCATTTAGATAAATTTGATACCAGTAACTTTCATCCAAATAATATGCATAATGTACCTGCAAATTCTTCAATTTTGGGGAAAATGAAGGATGAGTATGCTGGAAAAATTATTTGGGATTTTTATGGTACTGGAGCAAAGGCATATTGTGTAAATGCTGAAGGTAGTCTATCAAAAAAAGCAAAGGGCGTTAAAAGTAGTGTGGTTCAAAAAGAAATTACTTTAGATGACTATAAACATATTGTTGAAACAGACAACAGTATAATTTATAGGAAAATGACTACTTTTCAATCACATTTACATAATATGTACAGTGTATTGAAAAACAAAGCGGCGTTATCATCTCTTGATGATAAACGCTTTGTTTTACCTGGTTCCGTAAAAACGCTCGCTTGGGGTCATCGTGATATAGATATTTGATAATGTTTTATTTCATGTTAGTTAGGCTATTTGTAGTATTAAATATACAGTTTTGCTGATTTTGTATTAATAATTTTGTATAGTAACATATATGTTTATACTATAATTTTGTAATAATTAAGATTATTTGGTTGTTTGCACACTAAAATAGTATTATAAGGATTGTACTTGTTTATTTTTAAACTATAATTTGAATATATGTATTTTTTGTAAATTATATGTACTTATTATAAGTTAATGCAATTATTTCATTACTCCTGTACTAAACTGATGCACATATGTATCATATATCATGTTACAAGATAAGACTTGGGTTTATGGAATTCAAAACATCATAATATTTTAATAATATATATAAATACATATATTCTGTAAATAAAATATATAGTAAAACATAATTTTTGTTTTTTCTTGCCATTTTTTATTCTCGTTTTTTTTTTAGAACTACATCTTTAATAAATATCATATTATTTAAACAAATTTATATGATTAGTAAAAGCGTTCGTTACTTGAAACACGGATCATTTACTAGTTGTGAACTAACTCACACACACACGATCAGCGATAAGTCACGAAAATTGTTTTTTTTTTTGTACACAAAGTATACATCTAATTAATGAATATCTCTGTGGTGTAGCGCTACCGTTTGTGATTTCCAAGCGGTTGGTCCTTGGTTCGAATCTCGGTTAATTCTTTACTTTTTTTCAGATTTATTTCTTTATCAGGGTGCAAAAAAATAAAGGGGTTAATTTAATATTTGAGGTATTAAATAGTTAGGGTTAAAAATGTAATTGATTTTTTGGTGATATTTTGAGGGTTGTTGGATGATGTTTAGTATTACTTAATTCAAATTTAAATTTTTTCCGCCAAAGCAGTGCTATCAACAATTATTGGTAACATAATTTGAATATTTAAATTCGCGCAGAAGGCGTCAGTAGTACCACCTTGATAAAAATATATATGTGTAATGAGTAAGAGTGAGAAACGAATAATTCACATGCGTTAGACAGAGAGGTAGTGCTGCTTCAAGGTCATGTGGTCCCAGAACATACCACATATATCTACTCACGGTCGAAGGCGTAAAAGTTACTTTCGCATCTAGCGACGACTTTAAGGCCGCTACCAACTACTTAAATATTCATAACCATCAATATCATTCATTCACTCTAAACGAAGATAAAAATCTTAAAGTTGTTCTTCGAGGGGTCCCGGAGGACATATCAATTGAAGATGTCAAAGACAGCCTTAATTCACAGAATTTAAATCCACTAAAAGTGATTTAATGGCGGACAGTGATTTAATAAAGTGACAAATTTAATAAAGACGGTAAAATTTCAATGCCACTAGTGCTAATTATTATATCTCGTGACCGACGTAAAATTTACGACGTCACCAAGTGCTGTCATATAAATATAACGGTCGAACCCCAGCGAAACAATGCATCAGCAGGTCAGTGCTATAGATGCCAACTCTTCGGGCACTCTCAATCCAATTGCAAAGCCGATTATAAATGTGTTAAATGCGGCGAGCAACACCCATCATTCGAATGCAACAAGGCCGAAAATGAGCCAAAAAAATGCGCCAATTGCAAAGGCAACCATCGTGCCAACTCCCGTCTTTGCCCAAACCACCCAAGCCACATGAAAAAAACCAATCCAACCAAACCCTCTCGCACCAATGCTTGGCAAACAAACCAAAGCCATAGCAACCCTAACCCAAATCTTAAAGGCAAAGATTTTCCTAGCCTGTCCAAAAAGCCAGTTCCCAATGCTCCATCTACATCAAATCATGACCTAACCACACACCAAATAATTGTCCAACCTGCGACCAAAACTTTATAGTTTCACAAAAATACATACATTGTTTCTTGTGCAAAATCAAATATCACGCTCAGTGTGCCATAGTGAAAGATAGTGCTATAAAATCTATTCTAGACGAATGTGTACTTTGGTTCTGTCAGATATGCACGCCAAAGATCAAACAACAGTTAACATCAACATCAAACGAAAATAGTGTCACCTGTAACGGTGAAAAAACAACCATCCTGGAAAACGAAAAAATGTATCTTCGAAAATTACTCCAAGAGGTAGAGAAAAATAACAAAGTATTAGAAGAAAATAGTTATTTATTAAAAGACAAAATAAAGTACCTAGAAGAAAAACAAGATTCCAAAGATTCCATGTCAAATCAAAACCAAGGCCAAGCACCAGAAAAAGATGTTCAAGCGCAACACAGTGGCAACAAAAGTATGCAATATAGTTCAGCAGCCACCAAACCTAGTAGTTCAAATGCAGACTCGGGAAGTCAAAACACAAAAAAGATAACCTCAAAAGAAAATCGGTCAACAAAACATAAACAGCACATTACTGAACACCAAAACGTAATGAACAGCATCATAAACTTAGAAAAAGATACTGAAAAGAAAACAGGAAAAGATTCAAATAACACCCATACTGCTTTTAAAGTTATTGAGCGCAAAAGAAGGCAAAAAAACATGAACATCGGTGATGCACCGGCTTTACCAAATGTACAAAATGATTTCACAGGCATAGAAAAAAGAGCCTGGATATTTCTTTCCAGGATAAAGCCTAACATAACCAGTGAAATAATAAAAGAATACCTGGAAAAAAAACCTGAAATGCAAAATAGAACATTTATTGTTGATGAACTTCCTCTACAACGTGAAGCTGCAAAATGCTTTCGAGTTGGTGCCGACTACAACATCAAAGACAAACTTTATGAAAATACCTTTTGGCCGAAAGGGGTGCGGTATGAGCGATACTTCTTTAACAAAGCAGATCGGACATCAAATTTTCAGGAGAAGGAGCAAACAAAAGGGGATGGATAGATCATCTCCAACTAAACATCCTACACCAAAATATCCAGTGCATACGTAATAAGGTACCCGAAATCGAAACTTTGATTCAAACCATGGATAATACACCCCAAATTTTGTGCCTAACAGAAACCTGGCTCAATTGGGAGCAAGTAGATTCCATCTATATTCAAAATTACAAAATGCTAGCTCAATTTTGTCGGACATCAATGATTCATGGAGGATGCTGCATCTATGTGGATAATATCCTTGATAATACCATGCACTTTGAACAAAACAATAGTTTTGCATCATTTAATATGGAAGGACACTTTGAATGTTGCGCAACTATTAGTAAGTTGTATCAATTATTAATAATTTGTGTTTACAGAACAGGATTGGGTTCCATAAATCAATTCTTTGATAGTCTGAGGGGGGTTCTTGATGCTTGCTACACATTTAAAAAGTATAAAATCATTTTATGCGAAGATTGGAATATCTCATTATTATCCGGTAGTAAGGATAGTGTTGCATTTTTAGATATCTTAACCAGTCATAATTTTAGTCAAACGATTTTTGAACCAACCAGAGTTACTGAAACTTGTCAATCACTTTTAGACAATATATTCATAAATTTTAGTAACAGTGGGGGTAAAAACGTAATTACTGCACTTTCAGACCATTATGGTCAAATATTATCGGTGCCCTTGTGCAACGCAATTTCTCATGAGACGAGACTATATAGACAGATTTTTTCTTTCTCCAAAATTGAACAATTTGCATTGGAATTGCGGCAGGAACAATGGAACAATGTTTATGGGCAAAATAATGCAAATTGTGCATACAATAGCTTCCTATATAAAATTACAGATTTAATACGCATAATTTTTCCGCTAAAACTATGTCTTTCAAAGAATAAAAATAATTCTTGGATTACACAGGGAATCAGAACATCTAGCAAAACAAAAAGAAAATTATATGAAGAAAAAGGGTTGGGCATTGTGTCTGTAGAAACTTACAAAAAATACTCTCGCATCTTGCAAGGAGTTTGTGACGAGGCAAAGAGGAGGTGGAATGATTCCTATATATTAAATTCTAACAATAAAAGCAAAGCTACCTTTGATATTATAAAACACCAAACGGGTAATAACAAATCAGAAACAAAAAGCGTTCTGAGCGAGTTTAAACAAGTTTTTCCTGCCAAAAATGTTAAACAAATTCTAAATGAAATAAATAAACACTTCATAAATTCGGGTAGCATACAAACGACACAAAATACTGGTAAGTACAACAGAAATACATCATTTAATAGAAACACTCTACGAAACTACGATCTCACTACTGAAAAAGAAGTGTTTGATATTATATTGTCGTTAAAAAATACAAAGTCCGTAGGTCACGATGGTGTACCCATACAACTAATAAAAAATGTAGCTGACATTATTTCGCGTCCTCTCTGTCACGTCATAAACCTTTCTCTACGAACGGGAGATTTTCCAGATAAACTAAAAATTGCGCAAATACGCACCCTTTTTAAAAAAGGAGAAAGAAAAAATCTTAACAATTATAGACCTATTGCCATACTATCCAATTTAAGTAAGATATTTGAAAAAGTAATATACAATAAGCTATTGAATTATCTAAATGAATTCTCTATTCTGAACGACTGCCAAAACGGTTTTCGGAAAAGCAGATCAACGAGTCGTGCTATATATGTAGCGCTCTGTGAAATTATGAGCAACTTGGAAAATAATATGCAAACAGCAGCGCTATTCTTGGACCTGTCAAAAGCATTTGACAGTGTCGAATACACAACCTTGGTTTCTAAGCTTGAGACATATGGAGTCTCGAGTGTGTCTCTAAAACTATTAATCTCATACTTACAAAATCGTCAACAATATACTATAGAAAAAGATGAAGAAGGCAATTCAATTACATCAGAAATTATGAATATAAAGCAAGGAGTACCACAAGGTTCAATTTTAGGACCCTTGCTATACTTGATCTACGTAAATGACCTTCCAAATCATATAATTGAATTTGTAATACAGTTCGCGGACGACACATCTTTGATTCTGGCTGACTCGAGCTTAGAAACCATTAAAGAGAAAATAGTGCAGGTTTTGGCACAGTTGGAGGACTGGTTTGCCGAAAACCACCTACGTATGAACGTAAGTAAAACAAACCTAATCAAATTTGATTATGACACACAAAGTAATGCTGTGACAGTCGTTCATAACAACCTTACAATAGAATCTGTCAAAAATGCAAAGTTCCTAGGAATAAATTTAGATTCAAGACTAGACTGGCGCAGACATGTCGACTCCTTGACAAAACAAATAGCAAAGTTCTGCTATGCGATGAAAATGCTAAGCACACTTGTTTCTTCGAAAACTGCTTTCATAGCGTATTATGCGTATGTGGAGTCAAGGATTCGATATGGAATTATTTTTTGGGGCCGATCTACCGACGTTCATAGAATTTTTTCTTTACAAAAGAGAATATTGCGTAACATTTTGGGACTGAAATATAGAGAAAGCTGCAAACAATACTTCATAAATAGGATACTTACCCTATCTAGCCTTTATATATTAGAAGCTGTTTTATTCATAAAAAACAATCCTGACTTATTTCTAGATTGCATACGTAACCACCCACAAAACACAAGAAATAAAAATAACCTATTACCAATAAGGTTTAGATATTCTTATCTTCAAAAAAACGTTCACTCATCTATAATCTCAGTATACAATAAAATACCGTCAAGCATCAGGAATCTACCAGGCAGAGTATTAAAGGATAAATTAAAGTCATTTTTAATTGCTAGAGCTTACTATACAGTTGAAGAGTTTTTATGTGATAATGAAATAAACATAGTGTGACATATATACATTTATATTTTTTATAAAAAAAAAAAAAAAATATTTAGCTTAAGATGTGATTATCTCTCTATTTTCTCATCATATTTTGTTTTGTTGTTTAGTTTTAAGTCTTTATGATATGTTCTATGCTGTATGGCCTAAAGGAACTAATAAATGTATCTATCTATCTATCTATCTATCTAAATTTAAACAAATCAGCAAAATCTTAAGCGACATGCTTCTGGCATTTAGTAACACAAATGCCTCTCCATCCGAAATAAAGACCTTTCTCATCCATTCGCAATCTCTAATTAATTTATCTCTTGGTTGATAGGCCATAATAGGCCACTAAAACCAACCAATATTACTATGGCATTCTCGAACGCCAACGGGCTAATCTCTAAAAAAGGTGAACTAATCGAATTCATCAAAGAACACCAAATCGATTGGATGCTGGTCAGTGAAACTCACACTAGACCAGCCGACAATCCAAAAATTCATAACTATACTCTCTATAAAACAGACAGACCAAACGGCAAAGGCGGTGGCACCGCTATCTATATAAGAAACAACATCGATCACAATCAAGTAGCTCATAGCGAAACAGAAAATATTGAACATACAACCATTGCTGTAAACACGTCAAATGTCGGCATAATCCGAATATCATCTGTTTACAGCCCTCCCAGAAAAAAACTCCTTGCAAGTGACCTAGATAAAATTTTCCTTGCAAACATCCCCACTATCGTAGCTGGTGATCTGAATGCCAAACATAAAAACTGGAATTCAATAAATCAAAACGCCAAAGGCAAAGTCCTCAATGACTATGCTAACAACAAAAATCTAGTTGTTCTTGGCCCCAAAGAACCAACTCATTATGGAGCAACAGGTACCCCAGATATTCTCGATATCGCAATTCTAAATAACATCGCTTATCAATATAATATAAGTACCATCAATGAGCTGAGCTCCGATCACAATCCTGTAATACTACATCTAGGTAGTACATCTACTCCCAAAAATGTGACATATAAACGCACTAACTGGTTCAAATTTAAACAAACCTTGATCACACATAATCCTAAAATCCATCCATTAAAACTACTGACGAACTTGAGGCAGAAGTACACAAATTCACCAACATATTATCTGAAGCTATAAATAGTGCAACAAACGAAAGCACGACAGTCGAATCCAAAATTCCTATCCGTATAAAACTCCTTATTCGCGACAAAAACAAAGCCAAAAGAAGATACCAGAAAACCTTGGCTCCTGTCCACAAAGCAGCACTTAATAATCTCCAAAACAAAGTACATGCAGCCATCTACGAATACCGAAACAGTTGTTGGCAAACAAAATTAGAATCGCTCAATCCTTTAGATAATTCACTGTGGCGTATGTCCAAGGTCCTCAAAAACAAAAACCAAACCTCCCCACCTATCCACAGTAATACAGGCCTCGTCTATACTAATGAAGAAAAATCAGAAGCTTTCGCTGACACGCTGGAAAACCAATTTACCGCCAACTACACCAACGCCGACATAGATTTTATCGATCATGTCAACCGTACAGTTAGACGCAAACTCCTACAACCTGTAATAGAGCCCCCTTTAGACTTTGCAACCCCATCTGGAATCCTCAATATAATCCAACAAATTAATAAAAAGAAAGCTCCTGGCCCTGACCAAATTAGCAATAAAGCCCTAAAAACCATTCCAAAAAAACTAACTGTCTACCTAACAACGTTAATTAACTCCATGCTTTACTTAAAACACTTTCCGAGCCAATGGAAAAATGCAGACATCATAGTTCTGCCCAAACCCAACAAAAACCACAAATTCCCACAAAATTGCAGACCGATTAGTCTTCTATCAAGTATCGGTAAAATTGCCGAAAAAATCATTCTTCTTAGACTCTCTGAACAAACAGAATACCTCAATATTCTCCCTATCGAACAATTCGGTTTCAAAAAAGCTCATTCCACGGTCCAACAAGTCCAAAGAGTGGTTGAAACTGTTTACCGCAATATGAACCACAAGAGACTGACTGGTGCTATATTTCTAGACGTAGCCAAAGCGTTCGACAAGGTATGGCACAATGGTCTTCTATATAAAATGATCAATTTGAAATACCCTCTTCCATTAATTCTCCTTCTAAAATCATTTCTCTCTAATAGAAGTTTTCAAATTAAATTCAAACACTCGAATTCCACAATCAGGCCAATCGAAGCAGGTGTTCCACAAGGATCACTGTTGTCCCCACATCTTTTCAACATTTTTATAGCCGATCTACCAACTCCTCCAGAATCCGAAATTGTCCTATTTGCGGATGGTACTGCAATAATTAACACCTCAAAAAGCGTCCAACTATTAACCAATAAAATGCAAAACGCAGTTAGTATACTAGAAGACTGGTTTTCCAAGTGGAGAATTGAAGTAAACGCTTCAAAGAGCGAAACTGTTCTATTTACTCGCACAATGAAACAACCAGTAACGAACATATCAATGTTTGGAAACAACATTCCGTGGGTAAACCAAGCCAAATACCTAGGTGTCATACTAGATAAAAAACTAAGCTTCAAACAACACATAGAGTATGCCAACAAAAAAGCCCAGATGGCCAAAAACATGCTATTTCCACTAATTAGCCAAAACAGTAAACTCAATGCCCACAATAAAATACTTCTTTACAAATCAGTTATTAGACCAGTCTTTACATATGCTTCCGCAGTATGGGGTCATGCCAGCAAAAACAATGTCAAAAAGCTGCAAGTCCAGCAAAACAAATGCCTAAGACTATGCCTTTCGGCGCCATGGTACATGCGAAACGACCAAATCCATAGTGACACCAATACCGAGCTAATTGAAGATTTAATTCTAAAAATAGCTCACAAAGCAAAAGAATCAAACTCAAACCATGAGTTTGAGAAACCGAAGCCAACGCTTTAATTAAAGCGTTGGCTTCGTACGAAAACGAAGCACCCAACCTAGTTCGTAGACCTTTAATGTTACTAGATTAATAATCTAATGTTAAAATAACCAATATCAAATAAGTTATAATCAAATAAGACAAAGGGGTAATATAGGACTTAGTTCTGGCCCATCAAAAAGAAATGACAATGGACAATGGACTCGAACCGATTATAATTGCTATAAAGCTACTAATACAAAGCGAGCGACTATCAATATTACAAATGTCGAATTAAAAGTTAAACATGCTTATCCCAATGATGCTGTAAAGTTGCGAATGTTGAAACATATTAGTAAAGATGTATCCATAAACATTCCATTTAGGCAATGGGAATTGCATGAATTACCGACATTAAGAAGCACTGAAAAGAAAATATGGCCTGTAAAAACTAGTACTAATTTAGAGAGGCCTAGATATATTATTGTTGCATTTCATACTGATCAAAAAGATAATATTGCCAAAGATGTAACATATTTTAATCATCTAAATCTAGTGGATTTAAAAGTTCATTTGAATTCAGAATGTTATCCATATGAATCTCTAAAGATTAATTTTCTCAAAATGGCTTATTCAGAAGTCTATCAAATGTATATTGATTTCCGTAAAAATTTCTATAATGTTACATATACAGAACCCCTATTGAGCTATACAGAGTTTAAGGAAAGGTGTTTATTTGTGATGGATTGTTCAAAACAATGTGAGGCATTAAAATCCTCTACAGTGGATGTTAAGTTGGAAATTTTAAGTAATTTTCCGTTTCCGCTTAAAACCAAAGCATATTGTTTAATTATTCATGATAGTTTCGTGGAATATACACCACTTAGTGGGATGGTTAAAAAAAATATCTAAATTTAAGAAAATATTAATTAATTGTTAGTCTAATGTTAATTATCTAGTGAAGATGACGTTTGTAATCATTGATGTGCAAGGATTTACTATCAATTCACATTTAGTGCCTAAAGAGTTGACAATTCAAAGTGGTAGAAATAAATTAACCTATTTGTTTAAATCAGAGAGACCATTTAAATTTTTGAGCAGTGATGAAAAAAATCAAGCTCGATATTTACAATTCAATCATCATTGTATTGAGTATAATAGTGGAAATGTTGATTTGAATCAATTAGATGAAATTTTGAATGAACATATAATACAATCAAATATAGATATAATATATGTTAGAGGATGTGTGAAAAAAGAATTTCTTAGAAATAAGCTGGATCAAATTACAAAGCAACCACCTTTGATTATTAATTTAGAAAATGATGAACTTTGTCCCAAGTTTTTAAAATTTAGACCGATATGTAAGAATCATAGTTATAATAAAAATTGTATTTGTTTTTCTTATCTTAAACCTGATGAAGAAGATGATACTATACAGCCGAGATATCATATTCCTTTACAATAATAATTAGAATTGCTTAATGACAATATTTTTTATTTGCATCTAAGTAAAAACTCATGTTGCTACAATAAATCTTTAGTATTTGTTAAACAGTGCTATAAAAATGTTCGCTTGTCAATCTTGTAATAAATCTTTTGGTCGAAAAGACAATCTGAAACGACATATTGCTAATGCTAGGTGTGTGAAAGATGTTCTTTGTGAAAAATGTGGTTGTGTTTTTCCAAATCAATCAACTTTGAATCAGCATGATGGGGATGAACATGAGGGAGTGTCTAATAAGCGTATCAGACTGGAACAACCTTCAACTAGTGGTAAGTTTCAATATTTTTTATATAAAGACTGATTCAATCATTTGTAGGTGCTATTTATTGTCATTTATGCGATATACATTTGGAAAATCATTCAAAGTATAAAGGACATTTAAATTCGCTTAAACATAAATCGAATGCATGTAAAAAAGTTGATGGTATTGATGGGGTTGAGCAGCTAACTACTGCTTTTAAATGCAGAATTACTAGCTATCGCATTATGTCGGAAAAAGTAGATGATAGACGATATAAAGTAGTGGAACTTATAGAACGCTGTCTTCAATCCCATAATCAATTAAAAATCAACTTTGAACTATTTGGCAATTATGTTCTACAAACCACTGAGGAAGAAGAAATAAAATCCTTCAACACTCGCAATGAAATATTTACTGGTAATACGGATATTCTTGCAATATTTGATAAATTAAAGGCCGTGATTGACGAAAAAGCAAGCGAGTTTCAGGAAAGAAAAAGTGGTAAGCATATGAATTTTTTTCCAATTTATTTTTAATAATTTAATGTTATCAATTAGGTTGGGCTCTTGAGAAATTTATGTATTTAGAATTCAATGTGAATAAGTACAATCCGATGAAAGCATCCCGTTACATTGAACTACCCACGGAAATTAGGAATAGAAAAGCTGTCATCAACTTTCAAAACACTGATGAAGAATGTTTTAAGTATTGTATTTTGGCAGCTTTACATCCAGTCAAGGTTCATCCTGAACGAATAACGGGGTATGTGCAATTTCAAAACGAACTAGATTTTAATAATATTGAATTTTCTGTAAAATTAAATAGTATTAATAGATTTGAAGAATTAAACGATATTTCGGTAAATGTTTATGGGTTAGAAACTACATATGAAAATAATTTGTCAAAAATTGAAGTAATAGGCCCATTACATTTTACGAAATTACCTCGACCGCGTCATGAAAATTTGCTATTAATTAGTGACAATAATGGTAATAATCATTATTGTCTCATTAAAAATATGTCTAGGTTGATAAGAAATCAGCTGACTAAACATTGTAGTACCATGTTTTTATGTGATGGATGTTTAACTAATTTTTCAAATAATCAACTTTTAGAAAATCATAAATTAAATGATTGTAATCATGTATGTACTAAACTACCAACTACAGATATTATAATAGACAAATTTGGAAATACACATCCGGGAAATATATTAAAATTCATAAATTTTCAAAATCAATTGAAGGTGCCATTCATAGTATATGCAGATTTTGAGACGGTCATAAAACCAATTGAATCGTGTGAGCCTAACTCTGAAAAGTCGTTTTCTATTAAAACATCGGAACACAAAACACCTTCGTTTGCTTATTATATAAAATGTTCGTATGACAAATTATTGTCGAAATTTGAATCATATCAAGGTGAAGATTGCACTAAAGTATTTATCGAACGTTTAGAATCGGATGCTAAACATATTTACATCAACTATTTGAAGCCAGTTTTACAAATAAATCCCCTAAGTTATAGTGAACAGAATGAATTTGCAACTAGTGTAAATTGCCATATTTGCGAAAAAGTGTTCAAAGATGACGAAAAACGAGTAAGGGATCATTGTCATTTAACCGGGCAATATCGGGGTGCGGCTCATATAAATTATAATTTACATTATAAGATTCAAAATTTCATTCCTATTTTTTTCCACAATTTAAGCGGTTACGATTCTCACTTGTACATTAAAAATTTAGCTAGTCATCAGGAACGTATAGATGTTATTCTTCAAAATAAAGAACGATATATTTCATTTTCAAAACATTTGTTAGTGGATACATATCTTGATCGAATAACTGGCAATGAAAAAAACGTGTATTTGAAATTACGCTTTTTGGATTCATTAAAGTTTATGGCTAGTAGTTTAGGTCAATTAGCTCAAAATTTGAACAATGAAGAATGTTATGAAATTCATAAATACTTTCCTAATGATGAAAAATTCAATTTAATTCGGTTAAAAGGTGTATTTCCCTATTCGTATGTTTCTAATATTGAAAAGTTGACTGAGAATAAACTACCATCACATAAAGATTTCTTTAATAATTTAACAAATAAAAATATTTCAAAAAGTGACTATGAGCGAGCGTGTGATGTATGGAATTTGTTTCAATGTAACACTTTAGGCGAATATTCCGATATATATTTAAAATCAAACGTATTAATTCTAGCAGATATTTTCGAAAACTTTAGAATCCTTTGCTTATCAATATATTCTCTAGATCCCGCTCAGTACTATACCGCACCTGGCCTCAGTTGGGATGCAATGCTCAAGTATACTGAAGTTGAATTGGAGCTATTGACTAATATTGATATGTTGCATTTTTTACAAAAGGGAATTCGTGGAGGTGTTAGTCAATGTAGCACCAGAAAAGCTGTAGCAAATAATCAATTCATTCCTAATTTTGATTCATCTAAACCGACATCATTCATAACCAGATCAGCTTGTTCAATTTGCAGATGACACATCTATTATCTGTACTGAGAACAATTATTCCGACTTGAAACAACGAATTTCAAACTCAATGCTGGCTTCTGAAACTTGGTTTACTGCAAACAATTTGTCAATAAATGTCGATAAAACACAAATATTGAATTTCTCACTAAAAAATGAAAATGAAGCATTTTCTATTACCCATAATGATAACATCCTTAAGTCGCAGACAGAAGTAAACTTTTTAGGCATAAAACTTGATTCCAGATTAGATTGGCGCGCGCATACTACCTCGCTAGCAAAAACCATTTCAAAATATTCTTATGCAATAAGAATCCTTAGAACTGAAATAAATAAAAAAACGGCCCTTACAGCGTATTCAGCTTATGTAGAATCTAGGTTGAGGTATGGAATAATTTTTTGGGGTAAGTCTTCGGGAGCCGAACAAATATTTAAGTTGCAAAAAAAATGTATACGCAATGCACTAGGCATAGGCACTAAGGAATCCTGTAGACTTTTATTTCATGAAAATAAAGTACTTACTTTAACCAGTATATATATATATATATATATATTTGAGGCAGTAATATTTATAAAAAACAACCCAAGTCTTTTCAACACTGAAACAAAACATTTGCATGATACTAGATATAAACAAAATATATACTGCAATCGATATAAATATACTTACTTGCAAAAAAACGCTGAATTCAGTATCATCCGAATCTATAATCAATTGCCACTTTCACTGAGAAATCAAACTACGAAAAACTTAAAACACTTACTTAAGAACATACTGCTAAGAAAAGCCTATTATACTATGCAAGAATATCTAGATGATAAATCATTCTGTTGACCGTCTATTATTTTTACTCAACATTTTCTTTTAACTTTCTGCACCATTTAACTTTTTATACTACATGTTTTTATACTATGTTTTTTATACTATATGTTTCTGTACCTTGCATTGTACTTTTTAATTTACTTGTATTTTTAAGATGATCTACCGTATCGTATTTTGTTGATGTTTTATTTTATTATAAATGTCAATTTTTAAATTTGTGAAACGACATGTTCTACACCATTTTTTGGTATTTTCTTGAACGAATAAATATATCTATCTATCTATCTATCTATCTTATTTGGATGCTACTAATTTGTATGGAGCAGCGATGTCTCAACATCTTCCCAAAAGTGAATTTAAATGGTTAACTGAATTAGAAACTAGTAGATTAGACGTTGCAAATATTTCAGATAATTCTGATCGAGGATATATTTTAGAGGTAGATTTGGAATATCCTGTTAACCTGCATGATAAGCACAACGAGCTGCCGTTTTGTCCAGAATCCTTAGCTTCCCCAATTTCAAAAATCAAAGTTAAAAAGTTAATTCCGAATTTGTATAATAAATCCAAATATGTTATACATTATAAAAACTTAAAACAGGCTCTTAGAAATGGTTTGAAACTAACTCATGTGCATAGAGTGTTAACATTTTAGCAAAGTCCTTGGTTAATGCCGTATATAGATTTGAATACCTTTATGCGGAATTGTGCCACCAGTAAATTTGAAAAGGATTTTTTCAAACTTATGAACAATAGTGTCTTTGGGAAAACTATGGAAAATGTTGACAAAAGGGTAGATGTAAATTTAGTTACACATTAGGAAAATGTTGGACATAAGCCAGGAGCAAATAGCATGTTTTCAAAACAAAATTTTAAAAATTGTAGCTTATTTACCAAAAATTTAGTGGCATGAAATAATTAAAAGTTATGTATAACAAACCTATATATATCGGATTTAGTATACTAGACTTATCGAAAATTATTATATACGATTTTCATTACGGTTTCATCAAAGAGAAATATGCAGAAAACGCTACGTTGCTTTATACAGATACGGATAGCTTGATATTAGAAATTTTTACCGACAATTTTTATGCGGACATGAAACTAAATTTAAACAAATTTGATACTAACAATTTTCTTCCAAATAATTTACACGGCATTCCAAGCAATTCATCAATTTTGGGAAGAATGAAGGATGAGTAAGTATGCTGGTAAAATTATTTGGGATTTTTATGGAACTGGAGCAAAAGCATATTGTGTAAATGCTGAGGGTAGTCTTTCAAAAAAGCAAAAGGTGTAAAAAAATGTGTTGTTCAAAAGGAGATTAATATGGAAGATTATAAACATTTGGTTGAAACGGAAAACGGTATTATTTATAGGAAAATGACTACTTTTCAATCGCATTTACACAATATGTATAGTGTGCTAAAAAATAAAGCGGCCTTAACGTCTAGTGATGATAAGCGTTATATTTTACCAAATTCTGTGAAGACACTTGCTTGGGGTCACAAAAATATTGAAATTTAATCATTTGAATAATGATTCGCTGATTTTGTTAATATATTGTATTTATATATTATATATTTTATATATATATATATTAAAATTTTGAAATAAGATAGTATACATAAATGTATTGTTTATAAAGTTCTTCTATATCCAAATCATTTTATTGTTACAATACTGAAATTTGATTAATGTAATTTTTATGCTGATGCTTACAAATAACATAAAGTATCGTATTTATTTTATTTTGCTAAATTTGTATTATAAATATATTAATTGTTTAAGGACAGTACTTGCATATTATTTTTTAATACTCTTAAAAATACTATGTATATAGCGTATTTGTGTTTTTATTTTACTATTTCCTCTTGAATTCAACGCTAGAGTAATTATTTAATTACAATCCTGATTTTTAACTGATGATCATGCATTAATATAAGTATATAAATCTATGAGATGTTCAATTATAACTATCTTTAGTCAGACCATCATTCTATTGTAAGTATACATACATACATACATACATACTATTGTAAGTATACATTTTTTATTATTAGTGCTGATAATATTATAATTTTGGTTTATTTTAGCAATATGGACTTCGAATTATTAACAAATATTTCCAATGCAAAAGAAATTAAAAAAATTGTAGATTTGGAAATTGGTACTAAACATACCATATATAATTTAGAAATTATGGAAACATCAATCGGTAAAGCAATTCTTGCCGATTTGGGTGATTATTGTGTATGGTTGCCAAAACGATATAATGAAGCCTTTACTCCAGCTGCAGTAGAAGATTGCAACAAAAACTATAGCGGCAAAATGTTTGTACAAGTTTTAAAAACCAAAATGATTATGGATAAGTGTGGTTTAATAAACATCGGAAAGTTATAAAAAAGGTAATGTATAAATTGAAATTTTAATTTTTTTTATTTTAATTTTGTTTTTTTGTTACAGAAATATGTGATACCAACATTGTCTGTAATCCATAGAATCTGTACTGAAATATTTTAGCAAATAAAAATATTATAACTTATGTTTGATTTCTTTTTTTTTGCGCTGTTTACCAAACTTAATTAATAATTTTGTGTTTTGTGATCTGATGGATTGGTGGAGGTAATTGATATTTGATTTTCTAATATTAATTATTAATAAAATGGTTTAATAGCATGTTGCTATTAAGAAAAAATGTAAGTAAAATTTTAAATAAAATATAATCTTCTTATCATATGATGTTTTACATATGTTATGAGATGGAATGATTGTCTAATATTACACTGTATTTTTCTTATGTACAATTAAAATACATAATTTTAACAAATAGCTCGTTGGTGTAGCGCTACCGTGTGCAAGTTGCATTCTGCTCGTAGCTGGCCTACTGTTCAGACCGCAACTACAAGGCAATCGTTCCTTTCAGTTCGCAATTTTTTCAAATACTTTTCAATTTATATTGGTTTAGTGAGAAATAGACTCAATTTGTGCAATAGTTTTTAGTTAGATAATGGCTCCATAATTAGTGTTAGTGTCTTAATTCTAATTACGGGATAATTTTAATTAGGCTAGCTTATAGTGAAGTTTCAAAACTATAACCTTAGTGCTGTTCCAAAACTATAAAAAGAAGTGGCTATGGCCCTTCTTTCGTCCATTAATTGCAGTGTAGTGTAATAAACATTAGTGAATCTAGCCAGAAAAACTCTTTCAACAAAGCTAATCACAAAACTTATCGTGTGCGAATTATATGATGGGATCTGCCGATTCAACATTAAATATTGTACACCTAGTGTCTACCGATATTGATAACTAACAAAGACTATTGTTTTAATTAGTGATCCCTTTGTTCTAAGATATTATATATTATTGTTAATCTAATAATAATAGTTAGTTAAGATTTACTTTGGCTCATATAAGCTTATATTATTATATTCAATTAAAAAGTATTACAATCGTATTAAATATTGTTCGTATGTATGAATCTTGTTCAAATAAAATAAACAAATAAATTGTTTTTTAAAAATATCTATTCGCGATTCAAATAGAAAACTGGCGCAGTCGGTAGGATGAACGTGTATATTTCGCAAAATATATTTCGGTTCTAATCGTTAAACGTTAAGAACAGTTAGTGAAATCAACTACAAATGAGTGGTTTCAACAACATTGAAAATCATTTCAACTGGAATACTTTGGACTTGGATCAACTATAAATCAGTGAGTACAAGTTTCATTTGAACTTCCTATTATTTTGTATTCCTTTTTTAACCAATATTAGTTGAACTAATTAGTACTCTATGAATGAACAAGAACTTGACGAAATAATTGATCAATTTAACGAACAGTTTCATTTAAATCCAAATATGGCATTAAACTATCAATTACTTAGATTAACTATCGATATTATTCCAAATTATTCGGGCAGTGCGGAAACACTTGAGGTGTTCATTTCTGGGTGTGATCATCTTGTTGAACAGTATTATAATTTTGCAGAACCGGGTAATGCAATCAATACATTTTTGTTACGGGCAATTGTTGGGAAATTGACTGATCGAGCTTTGATTTTGGTAGGAAATAGAACAGAGTTAAATACGTGGGCACAAGTGAAGGAAACTCTTCGACTAACTTTTGGGGATAAGCGAAATTTGAAAAATTTAGCTCAAGATTTGTTAATATTAAGACCATTTAGAAGCGAATCATTTCAAAATTTCGGTTCTCGAATTCAGGACATTACCAGCTTGATAATTTCTAAAGTCAATGCGTCCAATCAAACCAATGAACAGAAAAGACAATATATTAATAATTATAAGGCCTTATCATTAACCACATTTATTCGCGGACTGACTGGTAGAGTTCAGGATATAGTCAGATTAAGGAATCCCGTTAGTCTCGAAAACGCCATGAGCATAGTAATCGAAGAAGAAAATTTTATGTATAATCAGAAACAATTAAACTTCTCTCAGGAGAATACTCACAGGGAAAATCAAAATTTTAATCAAAATAGGCGACAAAATCAATTTGTACCTAATCATACAAATAATTTTAACCGCCAACAAAGTTACAGACCAAATTTCAGAAGTAGTGCCCCGATTACACCACGTTACAATCAATACAATCCTTTTGTCGGTAATTATAACCCTCAATCAAATTACGGAGTAAGAAATTTTCCTTCTCAACCTATGAATATTCAATCAAGACCAATAAATCAACACTTTCCAACTAATAAACAAACATTTGGTCCACCAAGGAATGTTTTTAAACCCACAGGTAGGGTTCCAGAAAATCAAATCCAACCAATGTCTGTAACTTCTCGTACACCAACCAATTTCTCTTACAGAAATAATTATCAACAAAATAGATTTCAACCACGTCAGCAAAATCCTTCTTTTAGATCCGAAGAATTATATCATGCTGAATATCAGGAAAACCAACCAAATTCCAATGTACAATCTGAATTATACCAAGCGGAATCTCAGGAAGAGAGTGAGTCTCAATCAGGAAATTTTTGCCTAGCGGGCCCAAGTCAGCCCAAAGGCTAGTAGAATTAAATGTCATAAATAAAAACAGTTTACCATATATTGAATTACAAAATCCATCTATTAAATTACTTATTGATACAGGTTCAGGAATATCTATTATTAAACCTTCAGTTATCGAAAAACATTTTCCTAATTCCATTTATCATGACCCATTTGAAATAAAAACTTGTGTAGGTGAAACAGAGTGTAGATTTAAAGCAAACATACCTTTACTTAAGGAATTTAATATTGACGATCATTTAGAGATTCACTTATACGATTTCCACGAATACTTCGATGGACTTTTGGGTCTTGAACATTTAAAACAATTAGGTTTTGGAATTGATTTTTGTAATAATATAATATACAATGACGAAATCGTAATACGTTTGCAGTATCGTGATCTAGAAGAAGAAATACCTCTAAAAACTATTAAATTAAATCCAAATGAAATTCTTCAAACAATAATTCCAGTAAATGTATCAGATTGTAATTCCGGAAAATGAAAATTTTTATGAGCTTTATATTCCTGAAGTATTAACTGTAGCAAAAAATGGAAAAGCTTTAGTGGAGGTACATAATTGTACAACTGAATACAAACGGATAGATTTTACAGAACCAGTAAGGGCGATCAAAGCAACAGAATTTGAAATGTTTAACGTAAATTTTGGTCATATGAATAATGAGTATAAATCAAATTTCGAGGATTTCATCCAAACTGATCACATGAATCAAGAAGAAAGGAAAGAAATATTAAAATTATGTAAACAGTTTAGTCATATTTTCTTTGACGAAACGAAAGATAAATTAAGCTGCACAAATAAAATCAAACATTTCATTAGAACTTCGGATGAAGTTCCCGTTTACACGAAATCATATCGTTATCCTCACATTCATAAAGAAGAAGTGCAACGACAAATTAATAAAATGCTTGATGATGAAATCATTAGACATAGTGCAAGTCCATGGTCATCACCAATCTGGATTGTTCCAAAAAAATTGGACAAAAGTTGTAAGCAAAAATGGAGAGTCGTAATTGACTACAGAAAGTTGAATGAAAAAACGATTGATGATCGTTATCCACTTCCATTAATAACAGACATTCTTGATAAACTAGGTCGTTGTCAATACTTTACAACGATTGATTTGGCTTCAGGATTCCATCAAATCGAAATGGCAGAAGAAAGTATCCCAAAAACAGCATTCAGCGTCGAAAATGGACATTACAAATTTGTTCGTATGCCTTTTGGTTTAAAGGGAGCCCCAGCGACCTTTCAACGGACAATGGATTATATATTTAAACACTTACGAAACATAACTTGTGTTTATATAGATGACTTGATAATCTTTTCTACTTCTTTAGAAGAACATATCGCAAGTCTTAAGTTAGTTTTCCAGACAATTCATGACGCACATTTGAAAATTCAACCAGATAAATCAAATTTCTTACGAAAGGAAGTTGCATTTTTAGGACATCTTGTGACACCTCACGGTATCTTGCCAAATCCCAAGAAAACTGAAGTAATAAAAAAATTCCCAATTCCAAAAACAACCAGGGAAATTAAAGGATTTTTGGGGTTAGTAGGTTATTACAGGAAATTCATAAAAGATTTTGCAAAATTAACTAAACCATTTACTAGTTGTTTAAAAAAAGGCGCTACCATAACTCATTCGAAAGAATTTATTGATGCATTTGAACTTTGTAAATCTATCCTTTCTAATTCACCCATTTTGCAATTCCCTGATTTTGAAAAACCTTTTAATCTAACAACTGATGCTTCTAATTTTGCAATTGGAGCAATTTTGTCACAAGGAAATCTTAAGAATGATTTACCCATAGCTTACGCCTCGAGAACATTGAATCCAGCTGAATGCAACTATTCAACAATCGAAAAGGAACTACTTGCGGTGGTGTGGGCAGCAAAATATTTTAGACCTTACCTTTTTGGGCACAAATTTAAAATTGTTACTGATCATAAACCATTACAATGGCTCTTTTCCTTAAAGGATCCCAGCTCTCGATTAGTAAGATGGAGATTGAAACTTGAAGAATTTGACTACGAAATTGTTTATAAGCAGGGGAAGTCTAACACGAATGCAGATGCTTTATCTCGCATCGAAATCAATGCAATCAATAAAATTGAAACTCAATCGAACATGGCGGAAGCCGGAGAAATAGACTTTGATATAGAAGAATTTTTACGAAACTAAAGTGTACTAGATATACCTAAGACGGAACTAAATCAATATTTAGAAGAACCCAAATCACCAAAAATTAAAATTTTGTCGGATATTCAAATTAAAGGGAATTTAAGAACGATTCCTGGAGATTTAGAGAATGTGAGGACAATGACTGAAGAACTAGAAACAAATCACTCTTCACTTGAGGATCCAATACTTGGTATGAAAATAACAGAACGATGTTTAAACCAGTATAATAACCAATGTATGATTTTCTCTAACAAATTTATTAAAGAAATGAGAGTTACGGAAAAAGTATTGTTCGAAACAAAACATCGCTTAACAATAATCTTTCCGCAAGAAAACATTGAAGAAAATTATTCAAGGACTACTTTATGCCAAATATAACTTATTGTTTTTATTTTTTTGATCTTAAATTGATACCTATATTCTGTAACACAATACGTCAAACTTTTAAAAATAATTCTTTTAAATTACTATAAAGTACCAACCTCTTAGAGGATGTTTTGAGCCCAGAAGACGTCAATGAGAAAATTCAGTTTCAACATGAAACAAAAACTGTACATCGTGGAATTAATGAAACCGAATTAGCATTAAGGCGTACATATTACTGGCCTTCTCTTCATGATGATGTTCGTAAATTCATAAATAATTGTGAGACCTGTCTACAAGGAAAATACGAAAGGCACCCACATAAAATCAAATTTATGTTATCCGAAAGTAGTAAGTCACCTTTTGAACATATCTATATCGATGTATTTCAGATTAACAAAGAAAAATTTCTTACAATTATTGATTCATTTTCTCGCTATGGACAAGCGTATTATTTGGAAACTTGTACGGTCATTAATGTAATTAAACAACTGATAACATTTTTATCACATCACGGTATACCGAAAAAGATTACAACAGATCAAGGAGTTGAGTTTAAAAATTTTATGCTAAAAGATTTTTGTAATCTATACAATATTGAAATACATTATACTTCAGTCGGAAATTCGGATGAAAACAGCCCAGTTGAACGGATGCATTCATGCCTCATTGAACATATTCGTAGTTTACATATTGAAAATGCTAATAAATCAGTAATAGAACTCATGCCTCTTGCAATTCTAGGCTATAATAATTCAATACATAGTGTAACTAAATTTACACCATTCGAAATTTTAACGGGAGCATGTGTAGGGAATAACCCATTAGAATGTACCGATGAAATGCTAATGAACGAATACATAATTAATTATCGTGAAGGAATCAAAACAATACATCAAAAAGTTTATGAAAATAACATTAACACAAAAACTAAGATCATTAACAAATTAAATGAAGAAAGGATTGACCCTCCAGACTATGACGAGACTAAACAGGCTTACCTAACAGAAAAAACTCGTAGTAAACTTAACCCTTTATTTAAAAAACAAAACATTCTGGAAAATAAGGATATTCATGTACGATTAAATAAAAAAACTGTTCATAAAAAGTTCCTCAAACCAGAACGGAAATATACAATTGAAAATGAAAACTTTGTTGCAGATAATGTTGAGACTCTTTCTACAAGTAGCAATCTTTACAAAAATCCTTCTAACTACCCTTAGTCGAGAAATTAGCATAACATCCTTACCAGATAATACCGGAATTTTGCCATTTAAATTAGGAAAAGCATTTATTATTAACTATAATCATGTAATCATTCACTATATTGATTTAGGGACCCTTATCGAAAATTTCAATATTCTTAAAGAATCCAGCATTAACGCTAGAAATAGAGTATCTTCAAATGAACAAGTGGTAAATAAATATTTTGATGGAAACTCGGAAATAACTATGTTAACTCATGAAATTGAAATCCAGTTAGATAATATATTAAATTCTAATAATCAGATCAAATTCAAACGAGGTCTTTTTAATTTTATTGGATCAGCAAATAAATTCTTATTTGGAAACTTGGACGCAAATGATCGGGAAAAGATTAATAAAGTAATAGTTCAACTAGAAAATAATCAAAATAAAATAATTCAAAATGCAAATATACAGATTTCGTTATCACAGAAGTTAGTAGATACCTTTAAAGAAAGTTTAACTAAAATGAGCTTGAATCAAAAGAAATTGAATGAAGAGTTACAACAGTTTCACAATGAAACCGAGACTCGATTTGACTCGATATATTGTCATATATTATTTACTAAATTTGCTACTAATTTAAAGATGATTAATCAATTTTTAGAAAGACTTGAAAATGCAGTCACCTTTGCAAAACTAGGAACACTCCACCCGGAAATTGTTTCAGTGTCAGAAATGCAAGAAATTTATAGTGCTTTACGGGAGTATCACAGTCAGAGTGAACTGATTCAGACAGACTTTGCAAATCTATATTCAGTAATCAAAACAAGATCTTATGTATTAAATAGTCAACTAATATTTGCACTCAGTATTCCAATCATCCACCCTAAAAGTTATCAATATTATCACCTGATTCCAATACCTACAAATCTTAACCAAACAATTATACCTCCATACCCTTATCTTGTACTCAATGAAGAAAAACATCAATATCAATCAAGAGAATGCGAATTCATCACCGGAAGCTACATCTGTATTCAAGAAGAACATCTAACCAGAGATGAATGCATTGTTCCAATCATACGGAGTAATCAGCCAAAATCTTGCAATTTCGTATCAATAGAAATCAATAAACCAATATTGGAAAAAGTCACTCAGATACTGTCATCATTCTTACAAAATATCCTCTTCAAATCAAAGGAAGCTGTGAAGAATCCCAATATATAAATATCGACGGCAACAAACTTATCCATGTTCCTCAAAATTGCCGAGTAGAGTATGATGGTCAAGAAATCGCAAACTATGAGATGAAACACACAGGTCATCCAATGTTTCTACCTAAAATCTTCGAAGAATTACCTTCCAAATCTAGACCGAAGATTCAACTTGGAGAAATTCCCTTAGCAGAGCTTCATACAATTGAGAAACAAAGCAAATCAATCAAACCTATGGACCTTCCGAATTATGACTCATTACAATCAATTAATTGGATGGGATATTTTATTGTTGTAGGAACCATGATAGCAATAATTTATGGAATTTGGAAGTCGTACCCAAAGATTCACGCATTCATCCGAAGAAATCCAAGGGAGGTAGCCATTACGTCCCCTAATGTCAATTTTAATGAGGGAGAAATTATATGATGGGATATGCCGATTCAACATTAAATATTGTACACCTAGTGTCTACCGATATTGATAACTAACAAAGACTATTGTTTTAATTAGTGATCCCTTTGTTCTAAGATATTATATATTATTGTTAATCTAATAATAATAGTTAGTTAAGATTTACTTTGGCTCATATAAGCTTATATTATTATATTCAATTAAAAAGTATTACAATCGTATTAAATATTGTTCGTATTTATGAATCTTGTTCAAATAAAATAAACAAATAAATTGTTTTTTAAAAATATCTATTTGCGATTCAAATAGAAAACTTGCGGGGTAGACTTGTGCACATTCCTTATCCCATGGCTCCGCCCAAAAAACCAACTACTGATGCTCAAGCAGGCCTTCCAGCCGCTCTGGCGCCTAACAACAGCGATCAAGGCAATTTGAATCCTTCTCTAATCCAAACGCCAAGAATTCCGAAGATATCAAGGCCAAAACCGACTAAGCTAACATTTACATAAATTCCGGTGCCCGACAGCAATAAAAAACGAAAGTTGACCCAGGAAACTGAGGACGGGTTTAAATTCCCGCGAAAAACACAATCACCGACTAACACAAATCAGCCACCACCTAAATTCAACACCCCTAACCGATTCTCAATTATCGAAAATTCCGAAGTGGGTTCTTCGTCCGAAAATGAAATGGAACTCGATGAAGGGCATTCTCCAGGCCCTCCCACTCAACACGCTACTTCCGAGAGATGTTCAAAAATATCTCATTTAAATCTCATTTTTAACGTTAACTTTTAACATCGATGGGATATCAGTGGAATCATTTATGGTGATGTTTTATTTTAAATAAATTGTGACTTCTATGTGATGTTAATTTGGGCCTTTAATTATACAAAACAACATATTAACATCTCTAGGAAGTTAAACTGTAACTTTTAAGACCACGTGAGTTTTGTCATCGCATCAGTTCTGACTAGACTTCGGAGAGTGTAGTTGCGTTTCTTTTGTTGTGTTTCATTGTGTTGATCAGTATCTACATCATGGTAAGTTATTTATATTTTATAGTTATTTATTTAAAAGTTTTAAATAATGCTCGATTCAATCATATGCGCCATAAAACCTATAATTTAATTAATAACACATCCATTCAACATGTGCTTATTACGCGGCTCATGGAGTATCACTCCGCGTGTAATGGCTCATTTTGATAGATACTACATAACCATATAAAAATTTCGCATATTAATCAATATTTGTATTTTTTTAGAACAATATCCTTGTGACTTCAGAAGCGTGTACGTCTGGTGCTAGAGCGACAGGACCATCACCGTCTAGCAAAGGCAAAAATGTATGTATTATTGGTTTTTAAAACATTCACGTAATTCTAGTTTTCCACGATTTGTATTTTTTTTATCTACAATAGTATAGATTGCCAAAAAATATTAAATAAATTTTGTTTTTCATTGGAGCATTATACGTTTCCACTATTCGCGAACTAGTCAACAGAGCGGAGTTGTTGACGAATTAATAGTTTTTATTTTTATAATTCAATATGATTTTTTTTTAATGAGCAATTTATATAATATGTTTTTTATGTTTTTAATTATATTATATAAGTTAAATACGCGTATTCTTGTATTTATAGATAATTCGTAGAAAAAGTGATGGTAGAATTTCAAAAAGACATTTACGCCGATTAAGAAAACAGGAATATGATAAGTTAATAAAACCTGAAATTTGCACCGAATTGAAAAGCATAACAAATGTGTAACAAATCAGGGTTGCTACAAATAATGAAAATGCTAACGAAAACAATCTTGTATCTGTAGATGATATGCATCAACCCTCAGATCAAGATTTGAATGTATCTAGCTCCGAATTAAATTGGACTAATCTTTATCCAAATATTTCACCTAACATTTGCATAGAATCCCCTCGTGTTGAATCGCGTATATTTAAAAATAACGACCCGAAGCTTAGCCTCGTTAGTAAATTACCACATTGGGTTTCGCAATATAATTTAACCCAAAATTGTGTAAACGATTTACTTGGAATTTTGAGAGAAGAAAATTTAGCAGTGCCAAAAGATTACAGAACACTAATGAAAACACCTAAAAGTTGTAATTTGATAATAATGAATCCGGGTCATTACAAACATTTTGGTATAGAGACTGGTATTCGTTACATTATTGCGATAAATGACTTACGAAATATAAATGGTGACATACTAAAATTGAGCTTAAATATGGACGGTCTACCTATTAGTAAAAGTTCTAAAAGTCAATTTTGGCCAATATTAATGCAACTTGTAAATATTACTGAAAAAAAGTCATCCCCATTTCCAGTCGGTATTTATCATGGTAACACTAAACCAAAATCATTAAAAGAGTTTTTGCAACCATTTATAAACGACTTTAAAAACTTAGAGAATGGTATTTGTATTTTCAATAAAATTAGGAAAATAGAAATTGCTCAAATTATATGTGATGCACCTGCAAAATCTTTTATATTAAATGTAAAAGGTCACAACGGATATTTTGGTTGCAATTACTGCATCGAAGAGGGTGATTATTTAAATGGAAAAATGACTTTCTTAAGCCTCGATGCTCCTTTAAGGACCGACAAATCGTTCAAATCAAAACATCAGGAAGAATATCATAAAGGACCAAGTCCCCTTGAGGAGCTAAATATTGGATTAGTTACCGTGGTACCTATTGACTATATGCATTTAATTTGCCTAGGTGTTATCAAACGTTTAATTGTATTTTGGACAAAAGGTGACAGAAATTTACAAATGACAATTGCAAATATTTTGATTGTAAATGAAAATCTTGAAAATATACGTTCGTATATTCCAAAAGAATTTTGTAGGTTGCCGAGACCTATAACTGAAATAGACTACCGGAAGGCTACCGAATTACGTCAGTTTATTGTTTATACTGGTGTAATATTACTTAAAGATAAGCTGGATTTAAAGTATTACAAACATTTTATGTTGCAGCATTGTGCTACAAAAATACTAATTTCTTCGGAATTATATTTAAAATACAATAACTTGGCTAAAACATTGTTAAGAGATTTTGTTATGAAATATTCACGACTTTACGGTAAAGAATATGTTACATATAATGTTCATACATTAATACATTTAGCCGATAATGCAAAAGATCATGGACCATTAGACTATTTTAGTGCATTTCCTTTCGAAAATTATCTACAAAAATTGAAGAAGCTTTTTAAAAAATCTCCCAATGCATTACAACAAGTCTGTAATCGAATTACCGAAGAAATGTCAATAACAAATATTCCACAGAATGATAGATATCCAATTTTATCTCAGGAATACCAAGTTGAAAACATTGACATTCAATATAAGCATTTTAAGAAACTATCTCTTAAGTCATTTGCTATTATTTTAAATGGAAAAGATAATTACTATTCACTCAGAAATGGTGATATGATAAAAGTGGAAACTATTGTGCAAAAAAATAACAACTCCATTATTTTGTTGGTAAATTTTTTTTTACATGTTTATAAATTATATTCAGATCCGTGTAATTCAGATATTTTACATGAATATAAAGCCACCAATGATTTATCGGAATGCTTTGCTACTTCTCATACAGAAATTAGTAAAAAATACATTTGTATGCCTATAAACAAAGGAAATTATGTTTTAATAGGTTTAATGCACGATCTTCAAAATTAGTTATTTTATAGTATAATATTTAATAGTATAATTAGTTATTTAATAGTATATAATATTTAATAGAAATAATAATAATTACAAGTTTAAATGCTGCACAACCTGTACAAACAACATAAATATCAACAATTAAAGGATCAAGCTCGGGATCAAGTAAGCAAAAGTACTTATTTAATACAGTCAAATTAATTTGTGGTCAGAATTATTAATATTAAAGATCTATACTATCTTTCGGTTTTCATATTCTAACTAGTGCCGGGACTTTTGTTCGAATTGACGAATACTCGAATGTTCGACTTATAAATGAAAATTTTATTCGAATATTCGTGATTATTCGAGTATTTGTAACTATTCGAATATTCGCAAAAATACTTGCTCGAATATTCAAATACAATATTTTGAAAAGTCCCGGCACTAATTCTAACCGATTCAATAAAAAGAGAAAACCGAGCGATAAAATAGTTTTATTGTTGACAATACCGACCGCTAGCAATTAAACTATTATTACATATTGCATATCCTTATAATTATTTTTTTTCCAGTATATATATTGTGTGGGCGTTTTTCCCAAAGAAGACAAAACTTTTTCAGTGTTTCCTCTTTCATGGTTGTGGGAAAAAGATGGACGCACAGTTTGCTTCTGGGCAAATAAAAATATAAGGACCGCAATAATTAAAAGGCACCCCGTCGAAAAAAATTGGAGTTATTATCCGGTAAAAGTGATAGAAAAATTTGGTAATAATTAATATACATATATATCCATGCTGGCTATTGAAGTTATTTTTAATTTTGTAGAGTCTTACAAAGAAGCTCGACATAAAGAAGCTCAATTGGCACTTACGTAAGCTGACGAAGACAAAGAAAATGATTTTGGCAAAGGCAAGCGATTAAGAAAGAAAAGAAAATTAAGTATTAGCGATGAAGGTAAAACATTTTATGATCATTCATTTTTTTGATCATTCGTAAATAGTAAATGTAACCCGTATTTTTTTGTTTTAGACCAAATAGATTCCGATGATAACGAAAGTGAACCAGAATACAAAATCCCAAGAAAAGAACAATCGAAATATTTTAAAATTCCAGATCGTAGTTCCATTTCGTCGGAAAATTGGAATAAAATTCTAACTCGTAATTATCTATTTATCTATAAAACAAACATGTCCTATAGTAATGTTGTAATTCATTATAGAATTTGCTGACGATACAGATCCTGTCGTGTACAAGGATTGGACGACAATATTTCTATTATCTTCTGCACCTCCAAACTTGGATGGAAGTTCCGAAGATGGACATGTTGAGATATTCGAAGAGGGACCTGTTGAACAATCAATGGTACCCAAAGAAGTACCAATTTTAAATACGCCGAAGTTTGTGCAAGTAAATGGTATGTTTAATTTAGGTAAAATATAGATGATCACCATAAACTTGACTCTAAGCATTATGTATTTCAGAATCAGAATCAGACTCAAATATTTTGCGGACTATTTTAAAGGAAATTTTGATTGTAAAGCAGATGGTAAAGCAGAACAAAGAAAATATTGAAGGTCTTTATTACCTTTACAAATTAATGATAATTTGATACTAGTAGAGGAGATACTTCATGATGAAAAGGTGCAACTAGAAATGGTAATTTCAAGTTATTACATTTAATTTTAAAATCTAATAATGTACACGTAATTGTAGAAAATTATGATATTGAAAATTGGAGGTACCGATATGAAGAACGCAGTTTCACGATCACTCACTAGGGTGTTCTCAAACGGCCTAGCAAAAGTATGCAGTTGGACCGGTGCTAAGAATAATTACCCATTAAAAGATTTGAAGCTGTTTCAAATAATGAAAAGTGTTTATAATTCAAATTCAATTTGTAATTTTAATTAGTAATGCATATTAATTTTAAGATTCCATGATGCAAATGTTTCCCAATTCAAACGAATTGGTTTTCGAATCATCGGTGAAGGATTGGTTCCGTCATGGCAACCAAAGAAATAAAAGGGAAATGAGCAAATAATGATTAACCTGGAGAACCATATCAGAAACGATTGACTGCAAAAACTTGACTGTGTATTTTTAAAGTTTTTTATAACATTTTTTTAATACAGTGTGACGCACACTTAAAATGAAGACAGTCCTGTATTTATAGTCCTGCATTGAACATTATTATTCACATACCAAAAAATTTTACAAAACACATTTGTGAACATGTCTGTTCTTCTAAAAATATAGTAAATACAGGGCTGCCTTCATCTTAAGTGTGTCACGCCGCTGTATGTTAAATATTATAGGTATATTATTGTTGTTTAGTTTTGACTTATTTAGAAGTATTCTTTAAGTTTTGATCTCTATTATTTGTTTTTTGTTTTGATATTTTTATTTTTAATAATTTTTTTTTATTTTATTTGCTTTTTATTTTTGTATTAAAAACATCTAATGGTTACTATTATATGAACATCCACAAGTCGTTGGTTTTAAAACGTCCGTGCGAGGTTATAATATAACATAGATAAAATGTTTATATTGAAACATCTAATCGCCGTATCTTAACATAACATAGGTGGGAAGTTAATAATGATACTTCGATGTAACGTTCAATTTCTAGTCACCTAGGCCGGACATAAGAAGTTTTAGAGATGTGTCACGGACGTCCATAGCCATTTTCCTTTAACGTTACAAGTTTGAATTTAACTTCTTATTGATGTTTAATAGATGTTATTTTGCAGAGTGGGCTTCGCGTTCACCCAAGCCTCCACGCAAACAACCAGCCGCGAAAAAAACCAGACCGCCCCCGCTAATAATTATTAACGGCAAACCAAATTCCCACAAGGAATTGTTGGAATTTGTCAAGAAAACCGTAAAAAATAAATTTTATGTGAAGTACACGCGCTATAACTCAAATATTTACGTCAATGATCTGGATGAGCAAAAAGCGCTACTTGAAGAGTGCAAGAAAGAAGAATACCGCTTCCATACATACACGCCTCAAATGGAAAAAACACACGCGTTCCTACTGAAGGGCCTTGAGGATAAACCCGACCTGGAGAAAATTCTGCATGAACTCAAAGAAGAACACAAAATCCCAGTGATCAAGGGCTACCAAATCAAGAACAACAACACGCCGATGCTAATGATCATTACACAAGGTAATGTCCTATTAAATACATTGATTAATACGGTTAAATTTGTAGCTAACACAAAAATCACCTGGACTCGACACACCAACCGCAAATATATAATACAATGCAAAAACAACATTGTCAAGCTATCCACCGCTTTCTATCCACCGATTTCCACCACGGAAAATTTACCTATTTTTTTAAATTTTTATTTTAATTTCTATAATTTATATTATTTTAGGTCAAATTTGTTTAATAAATTGAAAATTAATCAATAATATATTAATTTTGACGTTATTTCATTTATACAACCTGCTATGCTTCCTTATAAAATACCCTATGTTTTTTATTGACTTTACAGTTATTAATATAAATTGTCTGGACGTTTATGCCAGATTGAGTCATACCTCATTGGATAGATTATTTAAGGCCCTATAAGAATGTATTTTTTTTTACCATCTACCTAGGCTGTAAAAAAAGATATGGCCCCAAGAGTACTTGTAAAATCTATTTTAGTGCTTTGACATTTTTTTGACATGTGAGTCGACGTTTATGCCAAATTGAGTCATACCTCATTGGATAGATTATTTAAGGCCCTATAAGAATGTATTTTTTTTTACCATCTACCTAGGCTGTGAAAAAAGATATGGCCCCAAGAGTACTTGTAAAATCTATTTTAGTGCTTTGACATTTTTTTGACATGTGAGTCGACGTTTATGCCAAATTGAGTCATACCTCATTGGATAGATTATTTAAGGCCCTATAAGAATGTATTTTTTTTTACCATCTAACTAGGCTGTGAAAAAAGATATGGCCCCAAGAGTACTTGTAAAATCTATTTTAATGCTTTGGCATTTTTTTGACATGTGAGTCGACGTTTATGCCAAATTGAGTCATACCTCATTGGATAGATTATTTAAGACCCTATAAGAATGTTTAATTTTTTTATTTTTATTCTGACTGGAAAAAAAATTATTACTAAAATTATTTTAACATGTATTAATTATCAATGGTCGTGGTGCTTTTTGATGATTGTGCATTGGTAACATTGGCTTTGAGAGGCAGCTGTATATTTTATTTTATTTTTTATTATACATGAAATAACTTCATCAAGTATTTAATACAATTAATCTATTTTCATATATATTTATTGTTCAAATACCTTTTATAATTATTAGCTATTAATGTTAAATTAATAAATATACTTATGCAACCCACATACCATGCATATTGTTAATTACATGCGCTACCTTCAACATTATGCGCTACATATTATTATTGGTCTTTTAATAATGTTAATTATGTTTTTAATATTATGCTTAAAGTCACGGACTTAAAGTTAAATGTAAATTTGCGTCGTTTTTAAGTAGGCATAATGCAATCACAGCTATTCCACACTATTTGCACTACTGATAATTAACATGGTTATAATATTAATTATACAATTAATATTTTAGCAAATTAATTTATCATTAAACTATTTATATAAAACAGAATATTTGTTCATATTTATTTTGGTATAAAATTATTATTCATGGGGCGTGATTTTAAGTAGGCATACCTGCAACAAAAATACAATAAAATCGAAATAGAGCACAATCTTATTAAAATAAGAAGAAGAAGAGAGAAGGAAAACTTTTATTGTGTGGTGTATTTATGCAACCTGCGTAACCACCGGTGATGGTTCTTTACATGATGCCACCCCCGGTGAATCAAAGGTAATTGTAAAAAAATATGATAATCCAAAGATAGTGTAATAGGACATTTCAAAAAAAAAAATTGTTGTTTGATTATTTTCACATGTAATACCATAAGTGCACAAATTATTTCCAGAAAATTTTTTTAAGCTCACGAATGCATTAGTTGGCGTGGAAATCTGCCCGAGTCGCAGACGAGGGCAGATTTCCTCACGCTAAAGTTCTAAACCACCAGCATCTATTGTGTCAAATGATTCTTCTCGTGCTTCTGCATTTGGTAGTAATAATACAAATAATTTTCCTGCTCCGGATCTAGGTAAAAATTCGATAATAATAAATAATATACTAATTACGAAGTTATATTTTTTTCCTTAGACTATAAAAAAAAATCTTTAATTTGCTTTTGTTTTTAAAAGAACAAAATGGTCAAATTATTAAACTTTTAGAAACATTACAAAAACCTCAAAAATCAACATTTTGTTTCGAGATTCCAGAAGATTTGCCTGTCAAGTTACCTCTAGAAGATGTTAGTGATGTAGCGAAGATAGAAGATTACTTCTCTTTATCTAGTGAAAACTTATCTAAATTGGTAAGTTAGAATAAGTACATTACAAATATGTTATATTTGTATCATAACCAAAATTTGAAAATCATAACATATTATACGAAGTGATCAAATAAAAACAAAATTAGTTTAAGTTTTAAAAAAAATTTTGATAGATTCATTGATAGATTCATTTAAATTGTTTGTCGATCATATATTTAAACGAAAATAATTTTAATGAATCTGTCCGCAATTTAAGATTTTTTTTCAAAGCTTACACTAATTTTGTTTTTATTTGATCACTCCGGTTTTTTTTAAATATTTTTCTTATATACTCGACTCATAACTAATTTTTTGGACTAATGGCAATACCAAATAGATGGCAATAATAATAGAATTAATTTTGTAGGCTTAAGGTGAAATTCGTAGCCAGTACTTAAAAAAACTTAATTTTACTTAGTTTTTTTACAAGCTTTTATTTAACTTGTTAATTACTGTCTTTGCTCAAATACAATGTAAAGTTTTAGATAAGTAAAATTTGAGTGAAAGTTTTTCTTAAGCAATGACTGTGTATTCCACCCACAACGTACAATTTAAATTAAAACAAATTATTTAATAACAATTATTGTTTACAGACTTCATATTTTTCAACTTTGGGTGGACGAGATATTACATCCAAAACAAATAACATATTATCTCATTTGATAAGTAATCAGCTGGCAACTCAATATAGTTTTTTTGGTACGAGAAATGGAAAATTTGCATTTTCTAAACTAACACTGAAAACTCTAGTTAACCGTGAGTATCAAAATATTTTAAAATTATGAATTAAAGTTTTACCAAAAGTGATAATTTTGAGTTTTGACAAATGCCAACCTCAAACTGCGTTGCCTACCTATTTTTGAGGCGTTAGCCAATAGTTGTTTTTTCAAGATAACAACTTATTTGTCATTTTTAAATATTTTTAAATGTATCATTTAATTGAAATTTTTTATTTAGGTTCTGTTCTGTCAACATCATCATCTTGTTCTGAAGAAGATATTAACTCCAGAATTAAGGAATGGTTAAAACATGCTCCCGAAAGAGCAAACAAGGAACGTAAAAAACGTGAGAGTCAGCAGGCTTTATTGTAAGACTGTTAAATTTAGTTTTTAGTTTAGATATTATTTTTTAAAAGTTTAGAATAGTTAGTTTTAAAGTTTGTTTCTTAATTGTTAATTTCCTTGCCAATCGTAATAACACGCAATTTATGTCAATATGAAAACAATTTGTAAGCGAAAAATTTTAATTAGTAAACGTCAGATTTATAGGCGAGTAGCAGCTGATCTTGACAATGTTCTTAATAATGATAACAATAAAAGTGTTAACATTTTAAATTCAAGTATCTCAAAGTCAGATACCGGCCAACAACATATTAATACAACAGAAAATTTTCATTTTGAATCTTCTGAATGTGAAATGAGTTATCAGAATTTACATTTAGAATCTGAAAATGCAATTGAAAATTTTAATTTTGAATCGTCTGAATATGAAATTGACTATAAGAATTTAAATTTAGAATCTGAAAATATAACTGAAAATTTTGAGTTACACAACTTTGTTAACTCAGATTGTGAAAATTTGATAGTTTCAATTCCAGCTTCAACAAAAAATTGTGTGGAATCTTTTGAAAATGATCTTGATATAACTAAAAATCTTTTAATTCAACTCAGAAATTGGGCTTTAAACAATATTAGCGTTTCTCACTCGGCCATAAACGATTTGTTACACATTTTATCTTGTTTTCATCCCGATATACCATTAGATTCTCGAACATTATTAAAAACACCTACAAAAATTCAAAGTAAAAAATTAGAAACAGGTCACTACTGTCACTTTGGACTTCTTAAAGCATTAAAACAACGTGTTAATAAACCTAACGTTCCTTGCGTCATACATTTAAGTTTTAATATAGATGGGTTGCCTTTATTCCATAGTTCATCTACACAATTTTGGCCCATTTTAGGACTGATTAAAAATTTGAAAAATTCGGAGCCTTTTTCAATCGGCATATTCTGTGGCACTAATTGATGTTATATTTTATAAAATGTTTATTTAATAAATTATAATGACATTTTACTACTAGATATTTCCATTCTACATCTATCTTAGTTTTTCATCTATCTTACTCGACTTCCACTTCTGCTTCCGTTGGAAACCAACAACAAACTACTTACAATCACTGTGTTTTTAATTTTAATTAGTTTTTCTGATATATTTGTTGGATTCATTTAATGTTACCAATTTTTCCAATAAATTAATTTTGACAACACCTTTCATTGTGACATCGGAAATATTTTAAATATTTTCAAAATATTTCCAAAAAATATTGATGTTGATCAATTGTAACTATAGCAACAAGCTTAAATGCGGCCATTCTATTGATTGCTTAAATAGTTGTGCGATTTTCAATTAAATAATATTCAAAGCTTTATTTATATATTCAAAAATTTTAAAAATAATTTAATTTTTTTTTAGAAATGTTCTAATACACTATTTTCGGAAAGCTGGTTCTGAACATTTTATGATAATATAATAGTTTAAAATACAAATAAGAAAATTTTTAGTTAAAATAACAATAAGGGCCTGCATACGACATCTAAGTAGAACTTAAGAATCGTTTTTTCTTTGAAATTAATGTATTGGAAAGAGAAGACTGACTTAAGGTCTACTGAAATTTTGGTTCAGTTGGGCCTATGTATAAGATTTAATTGACTAATGTTAATTTTGTTTTGTGTAGAAGACAAAGACGCCGCCGTCCAATGCACCGTGGCGGTAGAGGCCGCGGCCAACAAAATATTCAAGAACATGTGAGATATGTTCCCTATCCACTTAACAATGAGGAACCGCCCGTTCTGTACCAAAATAATTGGGGACTTGTTCCCCATGTTAATAGGGAGCATAGGGATCTGCAGCAGCGCCCCCCATTTGAGCCTAATTACTATAACAATCAAGAATATTAACTGATATATTAAATATATATAATATACCATGTTATATGTAAATAAATGCAACAATATTATTATATGTAAATGAATGTTTGTTTGTTTGTTCCTGGCTTTCCTAAACCATTCATTCGGTTTCTAAGAAACTTTGGTGAGTTGTTGTGAGCTCGCCCCCGAAAGTTTCTGAATTAGAACCATTTAACAATAGATGGCGCGCGAGTCGTATGGACAAATTAGTGTATTTTATAGTTTAGCGGCAGTTCGTGTATTTTCGGTGTACGTATTGGGAACGGAAACGAGAACGGGAAAGGAAACGGAACGCATGGAAGCCGCTGAAGAGAGTAGCTTTGCAATGCAATGTACACAGCTAAACACTTGCTCCTCACAAATATGTTTATTATTACATTTAAATTATTCGACAATTTTCTTTGTTGCACTTGCTTAACATACTTTCGTAAATTTATTTTTCCAAATACAACATTAAAATATTGTAAATTAAAAAACCTAATAAATTAAGGATTATAGACTATTAGATTAGATACTATAGACTATTTAAACTAGGTAGAAAAAAAATGAAAATGTGGAAATATTTAAGGATTTAGCAGTAGTGCGCAGTGAAACGAAATTAACACAGGTTGTCAGACGTAGGTATGCCAGAGGGTAGTTGTAAATCATATTGTGCATTATTTAACCTTCAATATAAGGATTTAGTACTTAAGCCATAAAGTTGAAAAAGTTTTAGCAATAGCGCACTATTGCTAAATATGCATGAATGCTCCCATTGAAATACACTTGTTCAACTTTTATGACTACTGCTGTTAACGCTTGGTATAAACCCAGCATAAGAATTTGTCTGTTAGCTATTAGAGTCTCATTGGCGCATTTTGCGCACGCAACATGAGCTGAGTGGGAAGCAGGCAAAAAAAGGCAGAGCGAGTAAGAGGCTCACGCACACACAAAGTAGCAGCTTCGCATTTAGCTTTCGCAAGAATAATAGCTATGTTCAATATAAAGTAAAGCTGTTATAATAATTTAACCATTTCGAGTCAATAAAGAAAACATAAAAGTGACGAAAGTGCATCACTTCATTACAACATTCCTACAGTCCACTACAAAACAAACATTTTGGTCCTTCGATCCGAATTCAGTGGAAGCGTTGTGCCATTTTCCTTTGGTACAGTCACACACAGCAAACGCACATTCCAACGGCAGGGACGGCCATTTTCAAGCAACTACAAACTCGCTTCGTTCAATAAGGTCAGTCTATCCAGAAATATTCCTTTCACAACTCACTCCACTATTCATAATAGTCCTTTCGTATGCACTGTACAAATTTTCGAACGCGTTAATTCTCAACTGCTTTCAAATTCACAATGGCTCCGCCTTCAAAAGACGAAAAAACTAAAGAAAGAGAAGGTAATTTATTGCTTGCTGAGGCATTTATATTAATCGATAATTTAAACGAACTCAATGTTTATGTAGATCAGGAGAATTATGAATTTCAAATTGACGATGTTGCAATTAGGTTAGAATCGATGGAGACTATCTCCAAGGAATATAAAGACATCTCGGTAAAGTTGCATGCATTGTCAGTCACACATAAAGATATTATTGCGGTTGCGGATTTCAATAACAAATATTATTATTCGGTAGCTAAGGCTAGAAAATTGATAAAGGATATACAAAAAACAGAACAGCCAGTTAACTCGGAAATCAAGGCCACTAATAATGACAATCAACTCTTCGCCAATAGCACAAATACGCAAGCTACACTCCCTAAACTATCTCTACCTAATTTCAATGGGTAGAGTTTAAGGAGGGGTCTCTACCTATTTTCAATGGGTAGAGTTTATGGATTTCGTTTAAGGAGAATTTCTTATCAATAGTAGATAATCAACCAAACCTATCAGGCGTACAGAAGTTTCATTATTTGCGGGGCTGTTTAAAACAAAGCGCGGCGCAACTAATTTACGGTTTGGCCCCAACTAATGACAATTACCGAATTGCATTTGATTTATTACAGGAACGATTTGAGCAGCCTAACCTAATTTTGCAAAATCACATACAAATTATTTTCAATATTAAACCTATGACTGCAAATAATTCTACACAATTACAGCAGATTTACGACACATTCGCGAAAAGCATAAAATCAATAAAAAATCAGCAAATCACAGATTCTCAATTTTTAGCAGGAATTCTAGCTCACATTTTATTCTCAAAATTTAATCATGAAACAAAACAAGCTTTCAAAAAATTTAATCCTGACATCGTTCTAACAATAGATGACATAAACGATTTCCTGACTAAGAGGTGCAAGCTTTTGGTGCACTTAGACAATGATTACGACTTATCAAATAAGCAATCTAAAGCAGGACATAGCAACGCTAACCCGAAAGAATTCCGTAAACAAGCATCGTGTTTTGCAGCTACCCAGAATGCAAAATGCTCGCTTTGTATAAGGAGGAACATTTTATTACGCAATGCTCAAAATTTCTAACATTACCGCCGGAATCGCGTGTTGAAAAAATTCGGGATTTAAAAATCTGTAATAACTGTCTACGTCATAATAGGGATCTACCTTGCAGGTCCAAATATACATGTAAAATCTGCAGAAAATTCCATCACACGCTATTGCATTGTGCAGTTAAGCATAACAGAGACGCTGCTGTCAATTCGGAAGGCAAAGAGGAAGTTCCAGTTTCTTTAGCTTGCCAAACAAATCAGACGATAGTTTTACTTTCCACCGCTCTAGTAAACGTCTTAGATAGTAAAGGAAACACTCACAAAGCACGATGCTTGCTAGATTCCGCATCTCAAATAAATTTTATTTCTGAATCGTTTTGCGAGCGTTTAAACCTAGCCAAAACTGCTTCAAAAACCACAATCTCGGGCATCAATGTTCGCACATCGGCAGTAAATTACAAAACCAATCTTCAGTTAGAATCCAGATATGCACACTTTCAATTGGACTTAAGCTGCCTAATAATTCCTAAGATAACTGAGTGCTTACCGTTTTGCTCATTTGACAAATCTTTAGTATCTATTCCCAGAGAAATGACATTAGCAGACCCTGATTTCAGTAAATCTAAGGACGTAGATATTTTGATAGGTGCATCCCACTTCTATTCATTGTTACAGCCAGAACAATATTATCTAGGTCCAAATATGCCTATCATGCAAAACACTACATTTGGTTGGATCATATCAGGTAGCATTAATATTTCCAATTCGTGTTGCTACACAAACTTGTTTGCAGTAGACTGCGCCACGAATTGCAATAAAGATATTCAAAAATCATTGGCTCGGTTATGCGAGTTAGAAGAAGTACAACCAAAGCACGCCACTTCACTATTATCCTCTGATAAACAATTTTGTGAAAGGCATTTTGCAGAAACAGTGAGCCGAAATTCGGATGGTCGCTACGTTGTTTCTATCCCTTTCAATTCAAAATTATCCTTAATTGGAGACACGCAAGAAGCGGCAATTAAGAGATTTATCTCTACAGAAAAAAGGCTAAATAAAAATCTTGAACTCAAAAAACAATACGCATGCTTTCTAGAAGATTATCTTAATCAAGGTCATATGTCCAAAGTTGCTTGCGGTGAAATATTGCAGAAACCTCATTTCGTACTTCCGCATCATGAAGTCATTAAGACTTCTTCCCTTACTACCAAGTTGAGAGTCGTGTTCGACGGAAGTGCAAAAAGTAAAACTGGAGTATCGCTAAACGATGCTCAATATTGCGGTCCGGTAATACAAAGCGATTTATGCTCCATTTTAATTCGATTCCAAAAACACCAAATAGCCTTGACTGGCGATATAGAAAAAATGTACAGGCAAATCCTAGTCGAGCCTGAACAGTGTAAGTTTCAATGCATTTTTTGGCGGCAAAACGAAGGTGACCAGCTCAAACTTTTCAAGCTTAAAACGATAACCTACGGAACTACCGCTGCCAGTTACTTGGCAACCAAATGCTTGAGCCATTTAGCTAATGAAAATTCAAAAATCTTTCCCAAGGCATCTCAAATTTTTAAAACTGACTTCTACATGGACGACTTGCTTACAGGAGCGGATTCATTCAATTGAGGAAACATTGCAACTCCAGAAAGAAATCAGTTCAATACTAAGCAGTGCTTGTTTTCCACTGCGAAAATTCCTTTCTAATAGTGCTGAACTTTTAAATCATCTAACTAGCAGTAGCCTTCAGCTTCATACCGTGCCATTGGGAGATAGAGAAAGCGCAAAAACATTAGGGATAATTTGGAACTCTAGCTTAGACACAATACAATACAACGTTAAACAATTTAACAATACTTCCAAAATCATAAGCAAACGAACTGTTTTGTCCAATATTGGCCAATTGTACGATCCATTGGGTTTGCTTTTTCCTGCTTTAATCACTGGCAAACTCATCATGCAACAATTATGGAGCTCCAAGTTAAGTTGGGACGAACAATTGCCAGAAAATCTTGAAGCACAATGGAATGTGTTGGCAGTCTACAGTCTATTGAAGATAGTAGGCAGTGAACGTGTGTGTCAATTTTAATTAATTATTAGAGTTCAGTCACAATTAATATTCATACTTGTATTCATCATTTATAAATAAATATTATTTCAATTATATGTATATATATTAAATATATACATATCACAAGTACAACAGTTGGCGACGAGGATTACGGAGCTAATTATCAGAAAATTAAGATAATTACAACATATCAAATATGGATAAGTTCCAAAAAGCACTTTTGGATTTTATGGATTCTCAGAGATTACAAGCTCAACATCATCATGAACAATTAATGAAAAGTCAACAAGATTTTATGGTATTATTTGCTGAAAAACTTAATTCATCAACCAATCCAAATAAAACTGGACCTAGTGAAGAATTCCGCATGGAAACTTTGGGTAACAGCATTTCAGAATTCAATCATGATTTAGAATTAGGGAATACATTTGATACTTGGTATAATAGATATGAAAGTCTATTTACTGAAGATGCACAAAGCATTTCGGATGCAGCTAAAGTTCGATTATTACTTCGCAAATTAAGCACTACATGTCATCAACAGTATGTAAATTTTATATTACCTGAAGATCCTAAAAGTATTTCATTTAAAGAGACAATTAAAAAATTGCAAGAAATGTTTGGAAGTAAAAATTCACTTTTTAATATCAGGTATCAATGCATGCAATTAAAAAAATCTAATTCGGAAGATTTTATATCATATGCAGCTAAAGTTAATAAGGCTTGTGAACAATTTAAAATCTCTACAATCACTCCAGATGAATTCAAAGCTCTAATTTTTGTATGTGGTTTAAATACAAGTAAAGAAACTGACATTCGTACAAAACTTTTATCAAAAATTGATTGTGAAGAACCATCAAAAATAAACCTTCAATCATTAATAACAGAATGTCAACGTATCTCAAACTTAAAAACAGATACAGCAATGATTGCAAATTCAAATATTTCTGAAAGAGTGGTTCATGCAGTATCACAAAAACAATATAAAAAAAAGTACGAATCGTCATCAATAAACAATGCAGAACATCAACATACTAAAAAGATACCAAGCAAACCATGCTGGTTCTGTGGTCTTATGCATTTTTCATATCATTGTACTTTCAAAAACCATAAATGCAAGCAGTGCAGTGAAATTGGTCATAAAGAAGGATATTGTAAAAGTACAACAAACAAGAACAAGTCTAATATTAGACAAATCAATCAATCAACTCAAGTAAATTCTAGAAAGTATATCAAAGTCAATATTAATGGAATTTCAGTTAAACTCCAAATTGATACAGCTTCAGACATTACAATAATTTCAAAAGATACTTGGGAACAATTAGGGAAACCTGAAACACAAATATCAAAACACGCAGCAAAAACAGCGTCAGGTCAATGTTTACAATTGACCGCAGAATTTCAATGTATCGTTGAATTTCAAAACAAATTTCATACAGGAACGTGCTATATTACGAATGTAAAACATTTAAATCTTTTGGGTATTGATTTTATTACTAAACTAAATCTTTGGGATGTACCAATCAATTCAATTTGTAATAACATTACCGTAAAAGATGTTGGAAATCAAATCAAAATTTTACTACAAAAGTTTCCTGATGTATTCAATAACTCATTAGGACTTTGCTCAAAAACACAAATCAAACTTCATTTAAAAAAGAACGCCAAACCAGTTTTTAAACCAAAACGACCAGTATCGTATGCAGTCTTAAACGAAATTAATAATGAACTTGAAAGACTCCAAAATTTAGATATTATAACACCAGTTGATTATTCAGACTGGGCAGCACCAATTGTGGTTGTTAGAAAAGCTAATGGAACAATTCGAATTTGTGCCGATTACTCAACAGGCCTTAATAATGCACTTGAGCCACACCAATATCCTTTGCCTGTACCAGAAGATATTCTTAGTAAATTGGCAAATAACAAAATTTTCAGTTTGATCGATCTTTCTGATGCATTTTTACAAATTCAAATTGAAGAAAGTTCACAAAAATTGTTGACTATTAATACTCATAAAGGGTTATTCAAATATAATCGATTACCTTTTGGTATTAAAGTAGCACCTGGTGTATTTCAACAAATAATGGATACTATGATTGCTGGTTTGGATAGTACTGCAGCATATTTAGACGATATTCTAGTATGTGGTAGAACTGAAGAAGAGCATCAAAGAAATCTTCTCGCAGTTTTTGAACGCTTAAATGAGTTTGGATTTCATTTAAAAATTCAGAAATGCAAACTCTACACACATGAGCTAAAGTACCTTGGGCACGTAATAAATCAAAATGGTATTCAACCAGATCAAAAAAAAGTAGAGGCGATCACAAATATGCCACCGCCATCTGACATTTCAACATTACGCGCATATCTTGGGGCAATAAATTACTATGGTAAATTTATTAAAAATATACACTCGTTAAGAGAGCCACTTAACGAACTATTAAAGAAAGATTCAAAATTTATTTGGTCCGAAAATTGTCATAACTCATTTCTGAAATTTAAAGCTATTTTAAAATCAGATTTACTACTAACACATTTTGATCCTACAAATGAAATCATTGTGGCTGGAGATGCATCAAACATAGGAATAGGTGCATGTATCTTACATCGCTACAAAGATGGGTCTATAAAAGCAATTAGTCATGCTTCACGTACCTTGACAGATCCAGAAAAAAAGTATAGTCAAATCGAGAAAGAAGCTTTAGCGTTAATATTTGCAGTTACCAAATTTCATAAAATGATTTATGGACGGTTTTTTATATTGCAAACAGATCACAAACCTTTGCTAGCAATATTTGGTTCAAAAAAAGGAATACCTTGCTACACTGCAAATAGACTGCAAAGATGGGCATTAACACTTCGACTATATGATTTTCAAATTGAATATATAAGAACAGAAAGTTTTGGTTATGCAGATTTTTTATCCAGATTAATAGATAATCATACTAGACAAGACGAGGAGTACGTGATTGCAACTATTAAATTAGAATCAGATATTAATCAAATTTTGACCAAAACATTACAATCACTTCCATTAACATTTAATATGGTATTTCACGAAACTCAAAAAGATAAAATTCTTCAAGCAGCAATTTTATATACAAAGCAAGGATGGCCAAATACTACAAATTTTGATGAAACTTTGAAAGAATTACATTCTCGAAGAGAGTCATTATCAGTTGTTAATGGATGTTTGATGTTTAAGGATCGTCTTGTTATACCTGATATTTTCAGATCCAAATTATTACATCAATTTCATAAAACTCACCCTGGAGGAGAAACAATGAAATCAATTGCACGAAGTTATGTTTATTGGCCTCACATTGATAAAGATATAATTAACTATATAAAAGGATGTGAAACTTGTGCAGAAGCAGGAAGTTCACCAATTAAAGTTCCTTTGGCTCCTTGGCCCACACCACAAGGACCATGGCAAAGATTACATATTGATTATGCAGGACCTATAAATCAAAAATATTTTCTCATAGTAGTAGATGCATTTTCAAAATGGCCTGAAGTTTATTCAACAACATTGATAACATCTAATCAAACTATTAATATCCTTGGAGAAATATTTTCTCGATTTGGAATTCCACAAACCATTGTATCTGACAACGGCACTCAGTTTACGAGTGAAAATTTTCAAGAATTTTGTAAACTAAATGGCATTGAACATATTCGCACACCTCCATTTCATCCTCAATCAAATGGGCGTGCCGAAAGATTTGTGAGAACATTCAAAAACACAATTAAGAAATGTGAAGATGATAAAAACATTATGGAACAGATACATTTATTTCTTCTGCGTTATAGAACGACATCACACCGAGATTCACCAAATGGTCAAACACCATCAGAATTAATTTTTGGGAGAAATATTAGAACTACATTAGATTTATTACATCCATCGAATCAAGTATTATCTGATGAAACCGTTAATTCATCTTATTCAGAGCAGCAATTTAATCAAAAAAATGGAACTAAATATAAATCATTTAAACCTGGTGATAAAGTTTTCGTTAAGGTATATAAACAAAATAAATATTCCTGGGTAACTGGAGAAGTTATTAAAAAAATTGGTAAAGTCATTTATGAAGTTCTTCGTAAAGACAATGATTTAAATAAATTGATACGAGCACATGCAAATCAATTAAAAACGAGATATTCAGAGATAACTTCTTATCCAGTTGAAGAACAAGTTCCACTAAATATTCTATTAGATGCGTTTGAGGTATTCAATGAATCTAACGAAATAGTGAATGAAACATCTCCAATTGAAATAGTAGAAGATAAAAATAGTCCAATTGAATTATCAAAAAACGAAATTGATCTACCAATTAAGTCAAAAAGAAATTGTCGGATTTCTAAAAGACTTGATGGTTATGTGTGTTACTAAAAAAAAAGGGAGATGTTGGCAGTCTACAGTCTATTGAAGATAGTAGGCAGTGAACGTGTGTGTCAATTTTAATTAATTATTAGAGTTCAGTCACAATTAATATTCATACTTGTATTCATCATTTATAAATAAATATTATTTCAATTATATGTATATATATTAAATATATACATATCACAAGTACAACAGAATGAATTTCACAGGCAGTTGCCAATGCTAAATAAATTGCAGATTCCTCGTTGCGTTGTATTAGCTAATACTGTTTCATGTCAGCTGCATGGATTTAGCGACGCTAGTGAAAAGGCATACGGGGCATGTATTTATGTTAGATGCTGCGACTCATTAGGACACATATCCAGCAATCTATTATGTTCTAAGTCCAGAGTGGCTCCACTGCGTTCAGTTAGTCTTCCCCGTTTAGAACTATGTGCTGCTACTCTCCTAGCTCAGTTAATGCACAAAGTAACCGTCTCTCTCGCGGTAAGTTTTCACCAAAAAATGTATTGGTCTGATTCAACTATTGTTATTGCTTGGATTCACTCTGTGCCCAACAAGTACCACACGTTTGTAGCAAACCGTATTGCGGTCATTCAAGAATTATCCCACCCCCAAGATTGGTTTCACGTAAAATCTCAAGACAATCCAGCTGATCTAGTATCTCGAGGAGTTCAATCTTCTTTACTTCTTTGCTCCTCTTTGTGGTGGACAGGCCCAACATTTCTGGCCTCTGACCCTAAAGGCTGGCCTAAGGTTTCTAACTTAGTAGATACCGTAGTTCCAGAAGTTAAAATAACCTGTAGTGCCTCTCCAGAAATATGTTGTGGTGTAATCCATACTTTCAATCTTTTTGAGTTATATTCTAACTTAAACAAACTGCAACGTGTAACCGCATGGATAATGCGATTTGCTACAAATGCGAGGTTGCCCTTAAAAAATAGAACTACAGGTCCCTTAACTACAAAAGAATTGCTACATGTTATGACTAGTTTGATATTAATTTGCCAAAAGGAAGCCTTCAGCAAAGACATTAAGGCCCTAAGAGAGCAAGCTCCTGTTAGCAAAAATTCCGGCATTTTAAACTTAAATCCCGTTCTAGATAAAAATCAAGTTCTAAGAGTGGGTGGTAGGCTAAAAAACTCAAATTTTAGCTACGATAAAAAGTATCCCATTTTATTGCCAAAAAATCATATTTTCAGTACTATGATAATGAAATATTACCACGAAAAATTATTACATTGTGGCGCTCAGCAGCTACTAGCCTGCGTCAGAGAAAACTTTTGGCCTATTTCCGGTAGAAACCTCGCAAAACTTATAGTAAGAAAATGTGTCAAATGCGTTAAAGTTACTCCTACTATGGGTATCCCTATTATGGGTAATTTGCCTAGTAATCGTATTTTAGCAAACGAACGACCTTTTTTTGTACTGGTATCGATTATGCCGGTCCATTAATGTTAAAAGATCGTAGCACGCGTAACCCCAAAAAGATAAAGGCTTATATTTGCGTATTTGTGTGTTTGGTGACTAAAGCTATCCATCTAGAACTAGTAACTAGCTTAACTACCGAAGCATTCATATTGTGTTTGAAAAGATTCATAGCTAGAAGAGGAAAACCCTCGAAACTGTATTCTGACAATGCTACCAACTTTTCCGGAGCTTCAAATCTTTTGCAAGAATTGCAGTCACTCTTTAAGTCTCCTGATCATAAGGAAAAATTGAGTCAGTTCTTATCAAGAGATTTCATTCAATGGCATTTTATCCCCGCAAGATCTCCGCATTTTGGAGGCTTGTGGGAATCAGGTGTTAAGTCTGTTAAATTGCATTTGCAACGCGTTCTCGGAAACGCATTTCTAAATTATGAGGAATTTTATACTGTATTAGTGCAGATAGAGGCTGTTTTGAATTCCCGGCCTCTCTCTCCCTTATCTACCGAACCTGACGATTATAATCCTTTGACTCCTGGACATTTCCTTATTGGGCAATCAATGTGCGACCTACCTGCAGAAGATGTGACTCATCTACAGGAAAACCGCCTTTCCCAATACCAACGTTTACAAAATCTAACGCAGCATTTCTGGAAGAGATGGAGCAAGGAAGTTGTTCCAGAACTCCAAAAGCGTACTAAGTGGCTAAAAAGTGGTTCTTCTCAAATAAAACTTGGTGACTTAGTATTGGTGAAGGAAGAAAATCTCCGCCCTTTACAGTGGCCTTTAGCTAGAGTCATTCGTCTTCACTCCGGCAATGACTCTATAATACGTGCAGTGACTGTTAAGTTTGCGAACGATTCTGTCTCCAAGAGAGCAATACATAAGTTATGCGTACTGCCTACAGAAGCATAAACTTTATTCACCCTATGTAATAATGTTCATTTACTTTAATGCTTTTGCATTAGTTAAAATGTATTAATTAGATTTAGATTTAGTTTACTAAGCTTACTTGTTATTTTATTCTACTTTATTGAAATTATAATCTTAGCTAATTATTTCAAGGCTGGCGGCATGTTAACGCTTGGTATAAACCCAGCATAAGAATTTGTCTGTTAGCTATTAGAGTCTGATTGGCGCATTTTGCGCACGCAACATGAGCTGAGTGGGAAGCAAGCAAAAAAAGGCAGAGCGAGTAAGAGGCTCACGCACACACAAAGCAGCAGCTTCGCATTTAGCTTTCGCAAGAATAATAGCTATGTTCAATATAAAGTAAAGCTGTTATAATAATTTAACCATTTCGAGTCAATAAAGAAAACATAAAAGTGACGAAAGTGCATCACTTTATTACAACATTCCTACAGTCCACTACAAAACAAACAACTGCTATTGCTAAATATCTTTGCATAAACGAACCCTTAATTTAAAAAAAAAAACAATATTATATTATATTTATTTGGTATAAAATTATGTTTACATATATCATAGTTTTATATTTACAGAATATTATTATATCTTTGTTATAATTTAATTATCTTTATTATATTATACTATTCATTTAGGGTGAAGATTCTATTAGGCAGATTGGTTCTTTTAAATCTCTTTTCCACACCACCCAAGAGGTAGAGATTGTGGCGCTTTTTTTTATAGTGGTATCCCCAATAAGCCTACTCCACAATTCCAGCGCACCTCAACGATATCTCTATCGGAAATGCAGCTTTTTTGGGCGCACCTCAACAATATTTCTATTGGAAATGCAGCATTTTGAGCGCAAATTCTATTGTCAAGGAAATAAATAACGGAAAAATTAATGGAAAATATTCGCCTCAATTGCGAACTTTTGCTTTAACATTAAACTTCTATAGTACCAAAGCACATAAATATGTACGAGATGCATACAAAAATAAACTGCCTGCTCTTTCAACTATTCGAAGTTGGTACAGCAATTTCAACGGATCTCCTGGATTTACGTTTGATGCTATAAACCTATTAAAAAAAAAATGTCAACAGTCTGAGCATCAAAAAGTATATGCTTGCTTGACAATGGACGAGATGTCTATAAGAAAGCAAGTTGAATGGAATCATGCTGAAAATAGATTTGTTGGGCACGTGGATTGTGGAACTATATTTGGAGATGGTGCAGAGAACTTAGATATGCCTGTGGCAAAGGAAGCGTTAGTATATTTGCTAACTGGAATAAACCAACGATGGAAAATCCCAGTAGCTTATTTTTTTGTCAATGGACTAATTGCAGAAGAAAGGGCAGAAATAACAATTAAAGTCCTTGAAATGGTTGCCACTTCTAAAATTGAAGTTATCGCTTTAACGTTCGATGGGCTGCCTGCAAATATTACCATGTGTAAACTTCTGGGTGCAGATGTTTATAACAATAGATCATATTTTAGACATCCATCACAGACTCATACTGTTAGTATATTTTTCGATGCTGCCCATATGATAAAATTGCTTAGGAATACTTTAGCCAGCAAGCGTACGCTATATACTAGTGATGGTGACGTAATAAAATGGGAGTATATACAAAAGTTGCACCAGCTACAGGACAATGCGTATTTTCATTTGGCCAACAAACTTAGGCGAAAACATGTCGACTGGATCAAAAATAAAATGAATGTGAAATTGGCCGCTCAAACATTGAGTGAAAGTTGTGCGACTGCATTAGAACAATTAATGGAAGATGGACATCCAGATTTTACAGGATGTACTGGAACAATTAAGTTTTTGCGAATGGCAAATAACGTTTTTGATGCTCTAAATTCCAAAAGCTTGTTTTCTATTGGTTACAAACGCCCGTTAATGACACAGAATATAGATTTTATGCTTGAACTTTTTGCAGAAGCTACTGAATATTTTTCATCAATACAGCTATCCAGTCCTGGAAAGTCTATATTAGAAACTCAGTTGAAAACGGGATTCTTGGGGTTTACTATTAATATGAACAACATGAAAAGGCTATATTTTGAATATGTTGAAACGGGCTATTTAAAATACATCTTGGCATATAAACTTTCTCAAGATCATTTGGAATTGTTTTTTTCTTGTGTGCGTTCTATGGGAGGCAACAACAACAACCCGAACTGTAGACAGTTCACGTCTGCTTACAAAAGATTGTTGCACCATAATGAAGTAAAATCTTCAGCAGCGGGTAACTGTTTAAACATGGACGACACAAATATTTTATTAATTCCAAGTCGAAAGAAAGAATCAACTAATGCAGATGCACCAAATATAGAAGTTGAAAAAATTAATTTACTATACTCTTCAAATCAATAAATTAATTTAACATCTGAACATCCGATTGTATATATTGCGGGATTTGTAGAAAGAAGTATATTGACAAAAATTCAATGTAATATTTGTATAAGGCTTTTTAATGAAAATGAATCTATAAAATCATCATTTATTGATAAAAAAAACACTTGGATTTTTGCGATATCCGCTTAGAGACACTGTCAAAATATTGAAAATTGCGGAGCAAATTTTTAATTTATACAGAAATGAAGATAAACTTACATTAAAATATGCATTTTTTAAAATGGTTGTTAATACCATGCGCAATATACCATTCAATTCTGTTTTATTAAATTATAATAAACATGTAAATAACTTAGATTTATTAGAAAATCATAAATATTTTATAATTAAGTTAATGGTAAATTGTTACCTTAAAGTTAAATGTGCCCACTTTGGAAAGATCTATACCAGTTCGATGCCAAAATCCCTAATCAGACCAAACTTAACCAAATCCATAATTTTTAGTGGGCAATAAATAAATTATATTAAAATCAACTTGTTTTATTACTTACCATCATTTCCTTCTATTAGTTTTTATATTTTTTTACTATACCTTTTCAACTTCAATTTCATAATTGATAAGCATAATTTCGCAAAAAGTAAGTTATATATGAGAACCAGTAAATTTAGAAAATGTAAATTAATTTTTAGAAATCATCTACCAAATTTCAGAAATAATTTTTGGTTTTAACTGTTTCATCATCTGTATACAGTTTAAACTTTCGTAAAAACACAATTGAATTTAAAAAATAATCTAATTGTTATAATAAATTATTGTTATGTGTTAGATAAAACAATGAAAAATAAGATAGTTACTAAATGCATAATCATTAATATTAGAAGTTATAAATATACAGGATTTATGCAACCCGAATAACATTAGTACGGTATTTGACCGCAATTGGGCCATGACGCCGCTCTATATGTTGGATACCGGTGTAATTTGGCGTTGGCAGTCCATAGGTTATACGTCCATGGTGTATTCTATGAAATATGTTTTTGTTTTATTTATGTGAGTCCCCCAGATTAAGTAAGTTACGAATAGAATAAATTGTTTAATTTTTGTTTTTAGAGAAAATGTGATTTAGAAGCTATCTGATTTTTGCTATGTGATTTAAATATACAGTTTAATTCGTTTTTTTGGTTTGTTAAGTACAGTCGCGGCCAGAAAATTCCGCACGATTTTTAATCAAGTGGGTAGGTTTTTGAAAAAATTTCCTATAGTGAATCGAACTTTAAAAAACATTCAGAAATTCAGTGGCGTACAATTTATTTTCAAATTATAAAAACATAAAATAAATAAAAAGTTAACAATTTTATTTTAAAGTTTATCATTAATGAAAATTATTAGGTTATTTAATTTAATTAGTTATAAAAATAACAAAATTGAATCACATTCGAAGACAACAAATAAAATAATTTTTTTTTTAAATCGAAAATTGTGCTTTTTCCGCACTGAATTTCGTCAGCTACTCGTTGCAACGACCACCCTTCATCTAATTCTGCTATTGCAAAACCTTTTTCAGCTTCGGTTAACGTATGATACGGCATAGGAAACTTTGTAAAAGTAAGAATAAAACTGACAAATCAGCTAGTTTTTAAATTAAACTGACATATCAGAAATAGAAAAATAGGCGGCTGTGGTTTAAAAACCACAATTACAAACGAAAAACACACCGTGTGGAATTTTCTGACCGTGACTGTACGTTATCAAAACATTTATAAAAATGTGGTTTGTCATGTAGTATTTTTTTGTTTTTTATGTTTAAATATACAGTGCGTCTAATGGAATATGTTATCGAAGTGAGCTTTGAAATCGAAAAGTCACGTCGTAGCTTGCACCATACTTAGTATTGAATGTATTATTATTATCAATGTATTATTCAAGCTACGACATGACTTTTTGATTTAAAAGCTCACTTCGATAACATATTCCATTAGACGCACTGTAGAGTATATTCGTTGTTTAGTTTTATACGATATTATATTTGATACTTTGATATTTTTGTGTTTTATTTTTGACCTACTATATTATTAAAAAAAAAATTAATTAAAAATTTTGGTTTTTGAAGTTTCAATTCAATTATTTAGTTTAAACTTGAATGGAAATTTGAATTACATTAGATATTTCCAAATATAAAATTATGATTCAAATTTAATTCCTATGTTAAACTTATTTTAATATATTTAAAAAAAAATCTGGAAACGTATTTTTGTATTTTCAGATTACTCCAAATTAATATTCAAATTAAATGTCCGCTGCGGCGGATATTTAACATTTTATTAAAGGTTTGCCGCGGCGGACATGTAAAATTTTACTAAAGAATAGTCGCGTCAATTACTAAACATTTTGTAAACGGTTCGCCGCGGCGGTGCAGTAGTCACTTCCAACAAACATACAAGTAGTATGGACTGGAAGGAAGAGACTAGGAGACTTATCGACGTTGTAGAAACATGGCCCGATTATCGGTGCAAAGTCTCGAGATGGCGCAAGTGTGCTATTTTGATATAAATATGTTAATTTACAACGTCACCAAACGTCATGCACAAATTGTTTGCTGTTTGTTATTTGTTTGTAGGTTAGATCGTGTTTGGAATTTGTAGGTTGACAAAAGTGCGTGTAACAATAAAAAAATAAAGTGTATTTATAAAAAGTCAATAAGATGCCGTATTGTGTTTTCCCAGGCTGTAAAACGGGCTCTCAAAAGTCAACGGCCTGGAATAAAGAAAACCAGTTGAAAAACCCCGGTTTTTTTCGATGTTCTGCTATTACGGTAAGCATTTAATAAAGTTAAGTCTCAAGTTAATAATAATATTTGATTTAGGCTGAAACTTTTACGAAGTGGGAAAATGCGATACACCGAGATGGTAAATCACTGTCCAAAAAAAATTCCGTTTGTGAGCTTCATTTCCAAGAACAGGATATAGAACGAGATTATGTAACGAAATTACCCGATGGCAGTGAATTTCGTTTAAAGCGGGGCAAGTTGAAATTAAAATCAGGCGCTATCCCGTCAATTTTTCCAACCAGCTTGTCTGTAGAAAATGCTGGTACGGAAGGCTTGTCTGTACACCTACCTAGGGCGAAAACAATCAAGATCACTCCCATTAGCGTTGAAAATCAACTGGTCAACGAACAACCCCTCGAACAACCCAGAATCTTCAAAGAAGAAGATATAAAAAAAATTGTTTTACCTTCTGAGTACTGGTTCTCAGGAATCTTAAAAAACAATTTAGTATTTACGTGTTGGAAAGAAGATGTTACTACAATTATAAAACGTGTAATAGTAAAAAATGATCTGACCTTTCAAGTTAGTATTCTTTAGCTATTTATTATATGCATTTTTTCACATTTAATTATTTACATTATATCTTAAAATTTATTCATGTATTTTGATTAAAGGTGTTCCATAGTGAAAAGCAAGTTAAGATTCCAAAAATGGCAAAAGTCTCAGATATTTGCGGCATTTCAAAGGTCCTAAAACAATTAGATGAGCTACTACTCTGTATTGAAATTAATGAGCAGCAGAGGTATGTAAATTCAAACTATGTTTAATTAATCAATTAATAAAAATAATAAATTTTATATAGATCGGTGAATTGCTCAAGTTTTGTTTTTGAAAGAAATATGTTTGGTCCAAAAGTGAAAAGATATTCGCCCTATAAAAATCTAAGAAAACTTTTACTAAAAAGGAAGGCACGAAACCCCATGTTAATAAAACGACGGATAATATCTCATATGAAAAATACTAACAAGAGAAGCAGAAGATTAAAAGTGAAGGTAACATATATAAAAAAATATATTAAACACAAAACTAATTTTTTTTTATTAGATTGATAAATTAAAAACATCGGTAGATTTATTGAAAAAGCAGTGTTCTGAAATGAAAGAAAATGTACTTGAAGGATCCATTTCAAATCTACCTGATGCTCAAAAAGAAGCGGTTAAAGCTTGCTTTGCTGCTTCAAAATTGAAGAATTCGAAACAACGTCGGTATTCAACTTAATGGAAATATGAGTGTTTGTTGTTGCGGATAAAAAGCAGAAAGACTTACGAACATTTAAGAAATCATAAAATTCTGATTCATCCTTCCATAGGAACTCTTAATAAGTACCTACAAAAAATAAGAGGAGCTTATGGATTTCAACAGAATGTTTTTAATCTTTTAAAAACAAAATCTGCATTAGTGAGCTTAGACGAATGTAGAGGTATGTAGTATCTTAAAATCATGAAGTATGCGTACTTCATTGTTAAAATAGAATTAGGTATTATTAATATAATTGTGTTAATGTTGTTAATTAATTTTTTAGATATTCTCTTGTTAGATGAGATGAAGCTTTCAACAGCTGTTTCCTTCAATCGCCGTACTTTAGAAGTAGAAGGCTTTACGAATCTTGGAAGTCACACACCACCCAATCAGTCCAATCAAAAAGGCGATCATGCGCTTGTCCTTATGTTTCAGCCTTTTATGGAAAAATGGGTCCAAAGTATAGCATGCTTTTTAAGTAAAAGTTGTGCAGTTGGGTCCGTTTTGCATCAGATAGTAATAGAGGCTATCATTTTAACAGAGAAAGCTGGATTTTTTATCGATGTGGTGTCTTGCGATGGAGCATCCTGGAATAGAAATATGTGGGGAAGATTTGGAATAAATGAAGATAATGTTAGTTGTCAACATTTATATGATGAGTCTCGACAACTTTGGTTTGTCTCCGATTTTCCTCATCTAATTAAAAACTTCCGAAATTTTTTGATTAAATTTTCCGAAACTTGGGTAAAATTTTACTTAAGTTGTTTTAATAATTTTATATAATAGTAACGGCCGTTTTCATAATAAGTTAAAGTAACTTTAATTTTGTATACATTTTTAATACTAGCTAAAATGTTATAAAAACGGCCGATTAATTGATATTATTAATTAATTACAAGTAAAATTAATAAATAAATGATTTTGTTTATATAGACGCCTGACGGAGTTGTTAAATTAAAACATTGGGAAGCTTTATTAGAGATTGAGAACCCTACTGGATATAATTTGAAAGTAAATTATAAGCTCTCAGAAGATCACATTAGACCACGATATTACCAAAAAATGAATGTAGCTCTAGCATTTCAGGTATATCTATTTAAATTATTATGTTTTATCAAATTTTTAAACTTTTAAGTTTCAGATTTTTGGAGTATCAAATGGCATGAAATTATATGAAAATAAACATCCGGACTTAATTGATTCTAAGCCTACTCAAGTCTTTTGCCAGAGAGTCCATGATTTGATTAAGGCAATGAATTGTAGGACATCTTTAGGAGTACTTAAGATAGATAACGAACAATGGAAGGTATTTAATAAAACCAAAAATGTTGTCCACATGCGAAGCATATTTAAGTACACGATTTTTTACAGGTGCATTCCAAGATTTGCGTTGATTTTCAAAACGAAAAAATTCACTTTTTTCTTTTGGGAGAGGCGGCTTTTTTTGCCTTTGACGAAGCAGCAGCAGCTGTTTTGGTTGTTGTTTTTGGTTTTGGCGCCTTCGGTTTTTTCGTTGGACTTTTATTCGATTTTTTCGCCTTTGATAGACTTTTGGCGGCGGCGGCGGCAACCGCTGGTTTGGCGGCGGCTTTCTTTTCGGCGGCAGCTGGCTTCTTTGCCTTAATTGCAGCAACGGCGGCGGCCTTTTTCGCAGCGGCACCAACTACTTTTTTATTACATTTGGCAGCTGCAACGGCGGTCTTCTTTGAAGATTTCTTATCAGCAGCGGCGACGGCGGCGGCAGCAGATGCTTTTGAAACACCAACTCGTTTCACTGGCGATAAATACATATATCTCGGCTAGACCTATAAATACATATAAAAAGCTGTAAATAAAAAGAGGAAAAGTGTTGTGAAGAAATCATCATCGCCAGTGAAACGAGTTGGTGTTTCAAAAGCATCTGCTGCCGCCACCGCCGCCGCTGATAAGAAATCTTCAAAGAAGACCGCCGTTGCAGCTGCAAAAGGTAATAAAAAAGTTGTTGGTGCCGCTGCGAAAAAGGCCGCCGCCGTTGCTGCAATTAAGGCAAAGAAGCCAGCTGCCGCCCAAAAGAAAGCCGCCGCCAAACCAGCGGTTGCCGCCGCTGCCGCCAAAGGTCCATCAAAGGCGAAAAAATCGAATAAAAGTCCAACGAAAAAACCGAAGGCGCCAAAACCAAAAACAACAACCAAAACAGCTGCTGCTGCTTCGTCAAAGGCCAAAAAAGCCGCCTCTCCCAAAAGAAAAAAGTGAATTTTTTTGTTTTGAAAATCAACGCAAATCTTGGAATGCAAATTCCAAAACAACAGACCTAGACCTATAAATACATATATCTCGGCTAGCCAGGCTGTATATGTCGATGAAATGAGATTTTCAAACACTGATAGATGTAATGAAAAGATTAATTATAATAATAATTTTAAAGATATAGGATTAGAAGAAATCATAGTAATACCTAGTAATAGTAATGTAAACAAAGATATTATATCGTTTAAAAATGTAATTAAAAAGAATATAGGTAGTAATAGTATACATACGATAGAAGATAAATATTTAGGTAATAGTTTAGAGTTAGGATTGGCAAGAAAAAATTTACGTAGAGAAGAAGATAAGATGATAGACAAAAGAGTTAGAGATATAAATAAAGATAAGATTAAAGAAGATAATATTAATGATAGTGATATTGAAGTTGCAGTAAAAGAAAATAATGATATTAGAGAAAATGAGGTGTTTAGAAATAATTCGTCGACAAAATTTGTAGAAATACAGTTTAGAAAAGATATATGTAATAGTTGCGCAACATTGATGATTGATTCTGGTTCAGAAATATCCTTATTAAAATTATATAAAATTAGAAATATAGAAGCTATAAAAACGGATAAAATATTACAGTTACAAGGTATTAATGCAGAACCTGTGTTTACAATAGGATATTGTTACTTACAAGTGATATGTGACACAACATTGGTAACACATAAATTTTTTATAGTTAGAAATGAGTTTAATATCAGAACAGATGGAATATTAGGAGCTGATTTCTTAGATAAATTTAAGTGTAAATTAGATTTTAGTAAAAATATACTAGTGAATAACGAGCAAATATGGAAGTTATTAGCAGTCAAAAGTAACCCAACAATTCTGAGAGCTAGGTCAGAGAGTATAATAAGTGTTCCTGTAGAAAATGTAGAAAACAAGGCACAAGTATTGTGTTATAAAACTGTAATCAGTGAAAATGTAATTGTTAGTGACAGTTTATCTGTGGTTCAAAATGGCAAAATGGTAATAAGTATCTTAAATGCATCTAATAATGAAGTAGAATTAGATATAAATAAATTAAATTTAAATTTTAGCGAGGTAGACCAGTCTCGGATGCATTCGATTCAGAATAGCAGTTTTACAGTTCAGTCGAAATTTGACCGGATTGATAAGTTAAGAAATATAATTAAGTCAGAACACTTAAATATTGAAGAAGTTGAGTTATTATACGAAATTTGTGATGAATATTCAGATATATTTTTGTTAGAAGGTGATACATTTACATGTACCGACTTAATTGAGCATAATATTCCGCTGGTCAAAGAGAGTGCGCATAATATAGTTCATACAAGACCATATAGATTGCCATTTGCACAAAGAGATATTATTGATAAAGAAGTTAGCATTTCAAAGACTCATGAATACAATATTGACTGGTTTGCAAGGACTTAAATGTTTCGTTTATTTAGATGATATAGTAATTTTTGCAGAAAATATAAAAAAACACAATAACAGATTGATTGAAGTTTTTAAAAAAATTAGAGATGCTAATCTGAAATTAAATCCTGAGAAGTGTAATTTTTTGCGGAAAGAAATTATATATTTAGGACATGTAATAGATTCAAGTGGCGTATCACCAGATCCATCAAAAATCACAGCTATAACGCATACACAGACACCAAAGGATGAAAAAAGTTTAAAGTCATTTTTAGGGTTGGCATCCTACTATAGAAGGTTCATTTATAATTTTGCGAAAATAGCTCAACCATTACATAATTTATTAAAAAAAGATGTTAAGTTTGTTTGGACTGACAAGTGCGAACATGCATCCAGGTCTCTCAAAGATAGTATAACGTCTCCACCTATTTTGCAGTTTCCGAATTTCGGTAAACCATTCATAATTACGACAGATGCAAGCAATAAAGCAATAGGTGCTGTTTTGTCTCAAGGAGAAATTGGAAAAGATCTCCCGATTTCATTTGCAAGTCGAACTCTGAATTCAGCAGAAAGCAATTACAGTACGACTGAAAAAGAAATGTTAGCAATCTACTGGGCAACAAATTATTTTAGACCTTATGTGTTCAATACAAAATTCATTATATGCACAGACCATAAGCCATTAGCACAAATGTTTAAAGTAAGTAATCCAGGTGCAAGGTTAGATAGATTTAGACTAAAGTTAGAAGAATATAGTTATAGTATAGTCTATAAACCTGGGAAGAGCAATGGTAATGCTGACTTCTTAAGTAGATTACCATATTATAACGAAAATAAGGTGATTAACGAAAATAAAAGTAATTATGTTTTAGTTACAAATATTTGTGAAGCTGATTATAATTTTGGCAACTATATAGAGTTCGAAAGAAGTAAAAAAAAAGCAATTAGTAACAATAAAGTAGATGAATCAGATACCTATTTACTTGATCAATCACATGATTTCAATCTAGCGCAATTTTTTGCGGTTAACACAAATATTAATGATGATGACATTTGCCTAAATGAACTAGATGTTGAATTTAATGTGTTTTGTAAAATATAAGAAAGGTAACAATATAAGAAAGGGAAAAATTTTGGTAATTGATGAGAGAAGAAGTTTGTTTTGTTTAATGTACAAAGAATTTGAAGTTGACAATATTGATTTAGAAGTTATTTGGAACCTATTAAGTAGTTTAAAAGAATTATGTACAAAACTTGGGTTAACGAAAATAGCCATTCCGAAAATTAAAAATATTCAAGAAAAGCTGTGGTGTAAAATTATAACAATGATTAAGTACATATTTCTTAATGAAGATATTGATATATTAATTTGTAATAAAATCACTAAAATTACTAATGAATTGAGTGAAGAAGAGAAGATCAAGATAATAAGAGAATATCATGATACTCCATTAGGCGGACATCAAGGTATTATTAGAACTTTAAATAGAGTCAAACTTTTAAATAAATGGCCTAATATGAAGTCAGATATAGAAAATTTCATAAAGAAATGCGAAAGTTGCCAAAAGAATAAATTATTCAATGATAAAACGAAACTTCCGATGGAAATAACAACTACTTCTACTAAACCATTCGAGCAGATTGCTTTAGATATAGTAGGTCCGTTAACTGAAACAACTAGCAAAAACAAATACATCTTAACTTGTCAAGATAATTTGACTAAATATTCAATAGCAATACCACTAGAGAAGCAAGAGAGTGAAACTATAGCAAAGGCAGTGGTTGAAAGTATAATTTGTAAATATGGTACTCCACTTACCATTATGACAGATCAAGGAACAAACTTCTTAAGCAATTTATTTAAAAACCTTTGTAAATTGTTGAGGATTGACAAGATACAAACCACAAGTTATCATCCAGAATCTAATGGTCAATTAGAAAGATCACATAGGACATTAGCGGAATATTTAAGGCACATTATAGATAAAAATCAGCAAAATTGGGATGATTTTATTCGGGATCTTTGTTTACAATACGACTCCCCACACTTCGACTATGTATACCCCTTATGAATTATTATTTGGACATAGAGCTACCCTTCCTTCAGCCTGTAGTAAACCACCAAATTTTAATTACAATTATGATGATTACCTTAATAGTTTGAAATTTATATTTCAAACTATTAAGGTAATCATCATAATTGTAATTGCTCATGAAATAGCAAGAGGAAATATTTTGAAATCAAAGGTGAAATATAAAAGCGATTTTGACAAAAAATCTAAAATAGATCATTTAATGTAGGAGAAAAAGTTTTATTACATGATGAAACACCGCGACGAGGTAGAAGTAAAAAATTATCACCAATATGGTTAGGGCCGTATGAAGTTATATCAAAAGATTCCAATGTTAATTATACGATAAAAATGGGCCGAAAGAAAATAAAAGTTCACGCAAACCGTCTAAAAAATTTTTACGAATAACAATGTAGATAGAAGACAGTACCAAATATTAATTATACACTCATTATGATCGTATTCCTATTTATTTTATTTTTTTTTTCTCTTTTTCATTTTTAGTGTCATATCGTCCCTATTAAGTCTTTCACATGGGTTAGTAACTGAATCGGATATGTTTAATATAACAAAATATACGAACTCACCGGGTATACATTTTGAAAGAGTTGGAGAAACCAGGTTCTACAACAAAGAATGGAAATTGGTAACATACGTCGATTTCAGTTTATTTACTACTAAATTGGAACTTTTGAAGAATCAGTATTTTGCAACAGCTAGCCTTTGTTCTTCCAATAGATTTTCATCCTTGAATAGCGTTTGTAAAACTTCCGGATCCATGGCAAAATCAATGTTAGAGAAAGTAGAGTTAGAACTTGAAGAATTAAAAGATTTTGTAGGACATGTTCCAGAAAATAAAAGAGTTAGACGGGGTTGGTTTAACATAGTAGGTAAAGGGCTTAAAGTTCTTTTTGGCACGTTAGATTCTGATGATACAGACGACATCAATGATAACATTAATAAATTTGCAAATAATGAACAAACGTTATCTCATTTAATCAAAGAGCAGTGCAAAATTGTACAATCAGCGATAGAAAATTTCAATAATACCATTGGGTCTTTAGACTATAATGAGAAAATAATAAACGAGAATATTAAGAAGATAGCCGAACATATAAAATTAAACACTGAAGAAATTCACTATCTAAAATTATCCTCGGATTTAAGAGAACATACGGCAGTTTTTCATTTAGCATTACAACAATTTCAATTAGAAATTATGACACTTACAAATGCAATATTAGAAGCAAGATTAGGGAATTTACATCCAGCAATTATGAGTCCTAAAAAGTTAGTTAACGAATTGAGCACGCTTTTCGATACTATTCCGAGAGGATTAGATTTTCCTGTTCCATTAGACCGTAGTAATATTCATGCTATTTATAATATTTTAAAGATGCAAATCTACTTCCAAAATAACAAATTAGTTTACATTATAAGTGTCCCATTGCTAGAAAATACCTTATTTCATGTGCTTAAATTAAATAAATTTCCATCAAAAATCGAAGGATTAACATATGTTCACATTGAACCATCATCTCCATATTTGTTAATAGATGAAAATAAACAACAATTTGTAGGATATTCTGAATTTGATTTGCAAAATTGTAAAGAAATTGTCTCATTTAAATACATTTGTAAACAAAAAAAAAACAATACTTTTAGCTCATCTGTATGATTCATGTGAGGTAAAGTTATATATATATATAAAGCAAGATTAGTCAAACAACTCGTAGCATATTTGTTCAATTAGAAACGTCAAACACTTGGCTATATACAATACCAGAGATTGAGACAATTACAATAACTTGTAGTGATATGTCAACACACACAGATGTGGTATTGAATGATACGGGTAGTATTACTCTAGATAATCATTGTAAAGGATATTGTGCGTCAACTACTTTAATCCCGCGAGATAGTGTAACAATTAAAACAATACCAAGTGAATTTGTACCATCTATAAACATCTTCGACGATTTTTGTGACTACAAGAAACATATTAAGAATGAAACCAAATTGATAGTGAATACAAATCTAAATTTAGAAGAGACTCCAAGTCATTTTTATAGTAACCATGTATCTTACATTGCGTATATTTTGGCTGTAATAGTATGTTTTTACTTTGGATATGTGATCTACAACAAATGTTTTCGGAACAAATGCGGATGTTTATCGAGTCTATGCATAAAGGTAGAACAAAATATAACTACTAAAACTGAGAACGCTGTAAAAAATGCTAAGGGAAGTGACGAAAGTATAGTACATTTTGATAAACGCGAGCAACCATCGGTATCATTTGGCAGAACATCTATATATAGTCGTAATTGAAAAAAAAAACTACGTTTGTTTTTTTAATTAAAGGGTGAAGGGTGTATAAATATATATATATATATATATATATATATATATATATATATATATATATATATATATATATATATAGAGAACTATGTGGGATTAACGTATTTAAGTTTATTATATAGTGTTAGTTTATTTTTACCATGTTTAGTATATTACATACCTGCAGTTTTGGGACGCTGCATATTTCAGAGAAAGTCTAGCAGATGTATCTTTTAGATATAGTTTTGTGAATAGTTTTATTAGTTTATTAGTTTATTCGTATATTGTTTAGTTTATGTTTAAGTATTTTTATAGAGGGTCGTTGTAAGTTTCCTAGCAGATATGCTGCTTAGAAGATGCTATCTTTAACACAATAGAAGATGGAGAGAGGGTTAGGATATAAGTAGAGGGTAAAGAATTGAAAAAAGGAAGAGTATTATAAGTAGGAAGGTGGATGTACGACGAGAGAATAAGATTTACAAATAAAGAAAACTAGAAAACAAGTGATTGCGTCTTTTAACTGGGAAGATTTAAGGAGTGCGACAAGCGGGATACTACACCTGGACAAATAAGAAAACTAATGAATTCAGACAAAAAGAAAAAAATCCGTTGGTCACCATTGGATATTTCCTCCGCGATTTCTCTGCGTAGCGTTAGTCCAAAAGCTTATAAATATTTAAAAGCAAATAATTTTCCATTGCCAGCTTTATCAACGTTAAGAAGCTGGGTGTCTAATTTTGATATGAGTCGTGGAATCCTAAAAAGTGTCATAAATTTAATGAAAAAAAAAAGCTTCTGATTTTTCTGAGATGGAACGGCTCTGTGTGTTAACATTTGATGAAGTGTACCTCTCAAACAAAATGGATATCGATAAAAAAACAGGAACAGGTTGTGGGACCTCACAAAACTTGTCAAACTGTTATGATAGAATTTGATCAGCCAATGACAAAAAAAATTATTGAATTAATAATTTCAGAATTATTTTGTGCACAATTTATTGTAGTGGCATTTGCCAGTGATATGGGTACGGGAAATATTAGTTTATGGTCCAAATTAAAAGTCGGCCATACTAAAAGCTGTTTTTTTTTCGCATCCTTGTAATGAATTATTGAAAATATTTGTTTATGCAGATGTTCCTATGCAGATGTTCCACATTTAATAAAACTAGCACGAAATCACATTATTGATCATGGTTTCATTGTTGGTGATTCAATTATAAATGTTGACTATTTTGAAGCATTGCTGAATATTTCGACGTCGGAATTAACATTTGCGCATAAACTAACGCAACATCATCTGCATTTAAAAGGATCTATGCGACAACGAGTACGACCAGCTGTTCAAGTATTTTCCAATTATGTTGCAAAAACTATTGAATTTTGTGGAAAAAATAAGCTTATGCCAAAAAATAGTAACTGGAAAAAAACAGCAGAAATTGTTCAATTATTTAATGACTGGTTTGATTTGCTGAACTCCCGTAATAAATATGCTGGAAATTGTCCAGGACAAAATGCTTTTGGTACAGATTTAGAAGACCAGAAAAATGTGCTGCATCAAATGTCAGAATTTATTAATTTAATGAGAGTTGGTAATCACAAGGAACTTATACCATTCCAGAATAGAATTTTTCTTAGCAATAGATCTCTAATAGAAATGTATAGTTATTTAAAAGAAAAATATAATGTAGAATATATTTTGACTTCTCGACTGAATCAAGACGTACTTGAAATTTTTTTGCCTACATCCGAGGAATGGGTGGTGCCAATGATCATCCTTCTCCATTAGATTTTAAATATCGTTTAAGGTGGTATGTTTTGGGCAAGCAAGCAGCGGCAATATTTACTGAAAACCGAAATACTATGGAAAGCAATGAAACGCGCTTACTTAGTGTGTTCAACGAATCAGGTTTTCCCACAATCGCTAAAGAGCCAACCGAAGAAGTTTGTTTGACGCAGGTATTGCTTTCTAATTTATGTGAGGAAACTGAAGAAAGCTCAAAAAAACATCATTGTGATATCGAAACAACTATAAATCTACCAGATTCATTTGTAGATCCTCAATATTTAGATGAGGAAAATAATGAAGATATTTTACATTTATTGGAAAATTTTGAAATAAAGGAAAAAGTGAATAATGACTCTTTAAAATTTATTGCTGGTTATGTAGCTTACAAATTCAAACATAAATACACGTTAGGAATTCCCACCACTAAACTGGAGACAAATAAGGAACCTGACTGGCTACAGATGATTTCAAGAGGAGCTCTTTTACATCCTAATGCAGAACTGTTTGAAGTAGCTTTAAAAATGGAAACAGAATTTCAAAAAATGCATGGAAATGCATTATGCTATGAAAATAATATATTTCAGGAACTAGCCAAAAGAACAAAAGCGCAATTAATAAACAATTCAGTGCCATTTGAAGTTATTTTGTGTCTAAGCAGAACCCGAACATACATTAGATTGCGAGACCTTAACCGCAAAATAAGTTTCAACAATTGCCAAAGAAAATTAGACAGAAAAATGTCAAAATTTACCAATTTTAAAAAATAATCAAGAAGATTTTAGAATTCATTTTTTGAATAAAAAATTTGAATTTGAGTTGTATTTTCAGTATAATGTTGTCAATAATTTTTTAATTTTCAGTATAATGTAGATTACTTCAAATGAAAATCAATGTCTTCACAACAGTATATATTTTTGTGTATTACTATAACATGTTTTGGCTAAATAGCCATCATCAGATAGTAGAATATGGCAGAGAAAATTATTTTTGACAATAAATAAATCATTAATAATTTATAAAATAAATTATATAACAAAATATCAATAATAGAATAAAAAATTTGAGCAATATTTAAACAGTCTTTAAATTTCTGATAAATACACCTTCGTATACACCTATAATTTCGAATATATACACCTTTAATACGTAAGTCAAAGCTTACTTTTTATTCATTCATTTAATCATTACCCAGCAAACACACATATATATGTTATGTACCTGTGACGGCACAATAAAAGAACAATGTTATAGTACATTGTTATATCTTTAATACATAAATATTCCTAAAACTGATACATATCTGACAAATCACTATTATTATATTAATGCTACATCATGTTACATTACAATATGTATCTAATACATATTCATGTAATGTATTTGATATGATAATTGTTATTATATTAAATACATAATAAGAATATAATTGCTAGATACATAAAACAAAAATATAACATATATATAAGATTCATGATATAAATTATATATAAACAAAATTACGTAACGCGTACTAATATAAATAAACATTAATACTGGCTTATTTTCTAAAATGTACACTATTGTCAAATATGAATTTATTTAATTTTACACACATTACCCATTTTAGCAAACAAATATTTACAAACTTATATATTTCTTACAGAGCTTACAGAATTTGCTTATATTTTTGTTAATGTATTAATTAAACATCGAGTTAAACATAGTATGAAATATTTCTTAATCCAAATTGTGTTTAGTTTAATAAATATAAAATTATTACATATACAATGTCAAATTATATTTAATGTATAACAAAAAGGTTGCATTTACTTGCTGCAAATTAAATATCCCGCGAACAATATTTTGTTTGTGTGCCGCCCGAATTAAGCCGATTGCCCCGTAAAACTAACGAGTAGATTGTGCGCGCACACCACCAGCTTGTTGAACAAGAAGCAGGACCACTTGTTGTATGATCAGAACAGCTGGCCATTTTTAGTTTTTATTTGATAAAATCGGCCATTGTTCCTTATATGTTCTGTGGTTTATAGTTTCTGTGCACGTGTGACTGTTGGACAAGTTGAATATGGACAAATTGAACAGTAAAACGTAAGTAAAAATCATTAAGTACAAGGTGAATCGTTGGTTGCTGTAAAATACATATATTTACATTTATTTACATTTTTGCAAGTTAATTTTAATTATATGAAATTAAATTGTGCAGTACCTACAAGTGTCTCGTTTGAGTATTCTACATCACAAGTTGTATTAGTTTCATATTGGTGTTTGGTTTATGATGTCTGGTTCACAAACTTCTGCAGATAACCTCAAACCGGAGCATCTCTCTTGTAAATATTGCAAGAAAAGAGTGGTTAAATCGCAGGATTGCAGCAAATGTGGTGCTAGATACCATCCAAGCTGTGCATTGACTGCCAAGGTTCTGGATGCTGATGATATGGTCGTCTGCTGCTCAGCTGATTCTAATATTTCCGGAGGCAGTTTGGTTGTAAATAGCGATGCAAGCGTAAAACTCAAACTCACTCGTTCGGGGGTAAAACGCTCCTGCAGTGAGTTTGGTGATGAGTCTCATAATATTGACGACATGTACAACATGATGGAGTTCCTGCTGTCCAGATTCGAAACACTTGAGAAACGTTTTGATTTAATAGTAGCTGATAATGCAGCACTTTCAAAGGCAGCTCGTGAGTGCTCTAAATGCTGCGGTGCCCTTGCACCTAGTTTACCTGCTGCTTCTAAATATGCTACTGCTGTTAAAAGAGGAAAGTCGCACTCGATTGTGATTAAACCTGTCGATGCCTCACAAGTAACTCAAGTCACCAAAACCGACCTGTTTCGATCTATTAACCCAGCCGAGTCCAAAATTCCAATCAAACACATTAGAAACACTAGCGATGGAGGCCTTGTGATCAGTTGCAGTTCTAAGACCGACTCATCTGTATTTGCTAAGCTTGCCACCGAAAAACTTTCTGATAAATACACTATTAAAGAATCTGCTATGTTAAATCCTAGAATCCGAATCTCTGGCATCACCGAAAATTTAGATAAAGAAACAATTGTTAATTTTCTCAAAGTGCAGAATCCACACCTTTTTTCTGATAATAGCATTTGTACCTTAATATCATTTACACATACACGTAAAAACAATAATATTTTTCAGGCATGTTTTCAACTCGACACAAATACCTATAACGAGATCAAATCAGCTGGCAAAGTATTTATAGGTTATGATTACTGCTCAGTGTTCGATGCTATGGATCTGATCTGATACTCTCAGCATAAAGTCAAAGGTTGCGTCACTGAGTCACTCTCTTGCATAAACTGTACTCTTCATAACAAGCGTTTAAATGAAAACAATCCAACAGATCATGCAGCTTGGGAAATGAACAAGTGTCACTCTTATTCGTTAGCCTCTGCCAAATTTAAAGCATTTATTGTTAGTTCAACGTAGCAACCAAAATCTAAGCCAGTTTTCAACACTTTAAGGTGTTATTATCAAAATGCTAGAGGTTTAAATACAAAACTTAACACTTTGTACAATGCGTTTTACTCTGCTGTGTTGCTGTTTGATTTAATAGCTCTTACGGAAACTTGGTTGTCTGATGCAGTTGGTGATGCTGAAATTGTTGATAGTAACATTTACAATGTGTTCAGATCTGATCGTAACTTTGCTGGTTGCGGTAAAAGTCGTGGCGGTGGCGTACTGCTTGCAGTTAAAAGCACATTAAATGCTTGTGTACTGAATCCTAGCTCTATATCCTCGACCTTTTGTAATATTCCTAGTGTTGATTTTCTACTTGTGAAAATTTCCCAAAATTTTAAATACTCCTTCGTTATTGTAATCTATGTTCCTTCTCAATCTTCTAATGATGTTTACGAGCAAATATTTCTTTCTGTTGAATCGCTGTACTGTTTGTTAGGGCACTCACTGCTGATCTTAGGTGACTTCAACCTTCCAAGCTACTCAGATAGTAATACCCACTGTTCCAATAATGCTATTATCTCGTTAGTACAATTATGCTCGTTTTTTGATCTCAGTCAATATAATGGCGTTTTGAATGTTAATGGAAGATTGCTAGATCTTGTACTTTACAATTTTAACTGTACCGTTATTAACTGTTCTGATCCTCTAGTACCTGAAGACCCGTATCATCCATCCTTGGTCTTAGACTTATATACTGATCTTGAACCTAAACGCTTATTTCCTCACACCTCCTCAACTATTTATAATTTCAAAAAAGCAGATTTCTCGTCTCTTTATTGTGAACTTGCAACTGTAAACTGGTCTGAACTTGATTCGATGAGCGACGTGGTTATGGCGCTTAACACATTTTATAATATGCTCAATTCTCTTTTCAGTAAATACGTACCCTTAAAGAAACAATGTGCCAAATCCTATCCACCGTGGTTTAACGCTCAAATAATTCACACATTAAAATTGAAGACTTCTGCATTTCGTAAATATCGACGAGCAAAAAATCCCAATACTTTCAGTATTTTCAGTAAGCTACGAGCTGAACTTAAAGTGCTTATTAAAAATGCGTATTTGCTTTATACTGCCAACATTTCCGCTTCTATCAAATCCGATCCGAAAAAGTTTTGGTCCTTTATTAATTCCAAGCGTCATCTCTCAAATATTCCTTCGTCCATGTCTTTTAATGACACGATCCTTAACACTCCCAATTCCATTGTTAATGCGTTTGCCGATTACTTTTCTGAGTCATTCTCCCGCTCCTCCAGTGACGATAACTTGTTGAATAATTTCTTTTCTGCACCTAACACTAATTCAATACACTGGCATCGAGTTTCTGAGGAGGATGTCTACAAAGAATTGCGTAAGTCCAAAAACAAATTCTCAATGGGTCCCGACTGTATTCCTGCGCTTATTGCCAAAGACTGTGCCTCTGTTTTATCCAAACCTTTGACCATAATATATAATCTAATTCTCAAGCACTCCCATTTTCCTAGCGTTTGGAAAATTACTCGTGTTACACCTATTTTTAAGAAAGGCGATAGAAGTAATCTGATAAACTACCGTCCTATTGCTATAATGTCTTGTTTTGCTAAGTCGTTCGAATCGCTACTATATAAATTAATTTCTTTTAGTACCAAACATATAATATCTACTCACCAACATGGGTTTATATCTGGGGCCCTATTTTTGCGGCATGTGATCGATCACCGGTGACCGATCACTTCACTATCACATCATCGAAATTTTTTGACCCTATTTTTGCGGCCAATTTTTCACCCGCGCGCATGCGCATTATATCCACTTGCTCTAAGCGCCAACTTAAATTAGGTATAAATATGAGCGCTACGTTTTAAAAGTAATTAGTTCTTTACTACAAGTCTAATATGTCGAGTCCGAATAACGAGCGAATTTTGAAACGTGGTCCCAGTGTGGTTGATAAACAGAAGGAATTGTTGGTTAACTACATGAGTAGTAATCCGCAATTATTATCTGGAAAGTTCAGCGCATCTTTCTCAAAAAAGATGCCAAACAAAAATGGGAAGATTTGGCAGCCGAGCTAAATTTAGTGGAAAATGGAGCCACTAAATCTTGGCTGAAATGGCGTAAAGTAAGTTTTTTTTTATATTTATATTTATTTTATATTTATTTTATATTTTTCAATTTTTCTAATTTATTTGTTTTTTTATAGACTTGGCAAGATATGAGGTCTTCATCTGTGAAGAAGAAGACGTCATTCACCAGGAGTTCCAATTTAACTGGCGGTGGTCATCCTCCCAAGGATGAACCCAACGATTTGGACAATACTATTATTGATATGGTTAGTCCAATAATCGTTGACGGCCATCCTGGGGATGATGAAACCGACATTTATTACTACACGGATGATGATGATGATGTAAGTTTATATATATTTTTTACAATATTTGTGATATTAAAAAATTGTTTATTTTTTGTTTAGAACGAAACTGCACCTTGTGTAAGCCAACTATGCGTTGCTGGGCCTTCAGGCTTAGCCGCAACGTCTTCTACTGGAGCTGAGGTAGGATCGAAATCAGGGACCGGATCGAAAATCAACCCACCGTCCCGTAAACGCCCAAGAACTTCAAGAAAGGTAGAAAGATTGAAAACCTCCCACGACATGGCCGAACAAATGTTAAAGATAAACGAGGCGAAACTAGAAAATGATAGGAAATATAAAGACAAAAAACTACGAATAATGCGGCAGCAACTCGAAATATCAAGAGAAAACTGCGAAGTTAATAAAAAAATTTAATCTTGTTGAGTGAAATAAAAGATGATCTTGTATGATATTTATGTTTTAATATATTTTTTATTATTGTATTGTTTTGTTTTATTAAAAATAATTATTAATAATTTAACGTTAATAACATTACATTTTTTTTTATTAAAATATTAATAAAACATTAATATTAGTAATATTAATTTGAATGATCAAAATAATGATCATTGCGAATTATTAAATTCTTCTAAAAATTTCATTCGTATTGAGATAAAGGTATAATAACTCAATCACACTAGTGCAAGCTTAACATAAGTGTATTAAAAAACAGCTCAAAAGTTGAGTGAAATTATAATGCAATTAATTTCCTATTATCTAAAATGATTATTAAGTGGTAATAAAAATAAGGATTTACTCAAGTAAAAGTACACGTATGTTTGCTAAGTATTAGTTCAATTTAATGGAAGCTTAATTGAATTGTAATTTCTGTTACTTATATTAACTACATATTAAGAATATAAGGTATTAAATTATAATCCGTTTATACTTGTAAACACACCTAATGTACCCTTATATTCTCATTATAAACTTAAATATAAAAATATAAAATTCTAACAAATTACGTTTTCATATAATCGAAAACAATAAAATTCAAAAAATTGAATATCTTGTTTTTCTTTGTCCATTAATAAAATTGCAGGGATGTCTTATTTACATTTAGCCGTTAGGTCGTCTTTACAAGTCAAAAACTATTTTTAATTAAAATATGTATTAATAATTTGTCGTTGTAACATTCTTCCACTTGTTAAATCAGCGTTTGCTTGTCTTGGTAGCTGTTCATTATGAGCATTTTGTGGTAGAAGCCCAAAATCATCAGGAACCAAATCGTAATATGGAACTTCCTCCACATTATTTTCAATGCACATATTGTGCAGCACTGCACAAGCGTATATTATTTTTGAAGCAAACAATGGATGATAATTTAATACTCTATGCTTCAATAAACATCTAAATCTACTTTTTAGAACACCATTGCAGCGTTCTATAAGACTTCTTATACTTGTCAATTTATTGTTGAATCTCTGTTCTGCGGCTGCTTCCGGATTTTTTAAAGGGGTTTGCAACCAAGGCCGTAAAGGATATCCTGCAAAATACAGTCCGTAAATTATCTAGACGTATCACGTGTTAATAACATACCTGAATCACCCAATAAAAAACACTTATTATTTGGATTACGTCGATAAATATTTTCCATAATTTCGAAAATACGACATTGCCTCCAAATTCTTGCATCATGTACGCTTCCAGGAAATCTCGCGTTACAATTTAATATACGCAAGTTATCATCGCATATCTGCAATAAATATAACTATTAACTATTCGTAAATTATATAAAAATATAACTTACCAATTGAACATTTATTGAGTGGTATTGTTTTCTATTAACATAAATATTTTCGGGATAAAGTGGATCATTATCACTTGGAGCAATAATTGCCACATGCGTGCAATCAATACAACCCACAATACCAGGAAATTCATATTTTGCAAAAAACCTTGAACATAGTGATTAACAATTCACAATTTCTTTTTAAATATGTCTCGTAATTTACCTATTTTTTAAATCTTGCATTTCTCGACGATTGCTTGAAAAATGAATCCATTGTTGGAGAATCTCGGGTCGGTTGAGAGCGCTAGTTACATCATGTAGACTTTGCGATACGCTGGCTTGGCTCATATACAAATAAACGTCACTACCTATTAGGCATTGGTATGAACCCGTAGCATAAAATCTTAATGCTGCTAATACCTGCAAAATCATGTTGAAACATTTGCATACATAATGTGTTATTCTTTTAAAACCTTCTTTTCAACAGTCAATCGGCAATTAGGTTTTTCAATAGGCATAAAAGGCCTCACCAACTCTATTAAATTGCGAACGAGGTGTTTAGTAAGACGGTAATAACTTTTAAATAATGTGTCTGATAAATCAAAGGAATTTAAACCAGCATTATCCGAAAATCGCCTATCCAAATGCTGAACATCTTGTTCAGCCTCTTCCAAATCTCTAATCACTTCAATTGCTAATAAATTGTCTAATATATCCATAGCTAAAAGTCAAATAAAGCATTATACCAAAATCAAATTAATCAAAAATGTATTGTATTATTAAATATATAGTTATTTCTATATGTATTTAGTACATTTCATTTCTAATGGATAATAATAACTCACCACACAATAAAGTAGTTATAAATTAAATTAAACAACAACACAAATAAAATTTTATATTAAGAATCACAATGTTTACTAATTTTTGATGGTTATGTTTTGATATTCTGTTATTTTAATGTCATATTTAGAGCATTTTACCTACCTATTTCTTAAATTGTCCAGTGTGGCAAACATAGAAGTTTAGATGCGCACGCGTATTAAAATAAAAAAGCGGTGATGAGAAAACCGGTGATCTATCGTGTGGTAAGTAGTGAACGATCGATCATATTGGTCCGAAAAATACCACATCACTCGTTTTTCGCTCGATCGATCATCGGATGACCGATCACTTGTGACACAAAAATAGACCCCCTGGTCGCTCAACAACCTCTAATTTGGTGTGTAAAACCCAGTTCATTTCGGAATCCCTTGATAATCGCTGCCAAGTGGATGTTATCTACACGGATTTCACCAAAGCTTTTGATAAACTGGATCACAGTTTTCTACTTAAAAAATTGAATAATTTTGGCTTGTCGCCATCATTATTACAATTAGTTCAATCTTATCTTGTAGATCGGCAACAATTTGTTCAGTGTCATGGGTTTAAGTCTCGGTCATTTAAGCAGGTTTCCGGTGTCCCGCAAGGTTCCATTCTTGGTCCTTTATTTTTCAATTTATTTATTAACGATGTAGTAACTAATTTATCTGTACATCATCTGTTATATGCTGATGATCTTAAAATTTTCTATGATGTTAAAAGCAATTTGGATTGTCTTAAACTTCAGCTTAACATAGATCTAATTCAATCTTGGTGTCTAGTAAACAAACTCCCATTAAACCAGAATAAATGTGTTGTTATGTCTTTTTCTAGATCCAATAATCCCATCTTATTCCCTTACCAACTTAATAATTCCAACCTCAGTAGGCCACATCTAATTTCTGACTTGGGTGTCACTTTTGATCGCAAACTGTCTTTTTTGCCTCACATCCAATCAGCAGCATCCGCTGCTGTCAGACAACTGGGATTCATTTTTCGAAATGCTTACGATTTTGCAGACTGTGATACGCTTAAAGTTTTATATTGTGCGCTTGTTCGGTCTAAACTAGAGTATGCCTGTTGTGTGTGGTCACCTTTGTACCTGGGACATAGTGCCATTTTAGAAACAGTGCAACGCAGATTTTTAAAATTTTATGTTTTTCGTTCCACTGGAATATACCCTCCTAGGGGCTTTCCGCAGTCTGAATTGCAACAGAGCTGTAAGATCCATAGCCTAAGTGAACGTAGACGATTTAACTTGTTAGTGTTTTTGTCTCAACTTGCAAAAGGTGTTATTGACTGTCCCAATCTTCTAGGCAAGATCTCATTTCAGGTACCTAGGTTTGCCAGCAGATCCAGTATTTTGTTTCATAGCAATGTACCACACTCCAATTTGCTAATTTCAGCACCTCTTCAGCAAATGTACGCAACTTATGCCAGTTGTTCAAATAAATGCGACATTTTCTGTTGCACTAGAGCTGACCTGAAGTTGGCAATATTGGAGAAGTTTTAACTTTAATTATATGTATATACTCACCTTATCTGTACTTTTTACTGTTTATGTCTATTATCTGTTGTACCTCAATTTTAAGAATATTGCAACTTTCAAAATTTTTATATATAAATATTTTTTCTTTTTAGCTATTTTATACATATAGTCTAATGTGGCTGTAATTGTTTAATTTCTGTAAATGTGCTTACACCTCACCCGTAATTGGAACTTGTTCTGTGGGTGCTGTATTTATAAATAAATAAATAAATAAATTAGTAAATTAATTTATATAGAATTGTCACGCAGATATAATTTATATTTATTGCAAATTTATTACGTTAATTATCATTAATAACTTTTGTTATGTACTTATTTATTAACAAAATATGCGATTGTTAAAATATAAAATTAATTATAGTTCAAAAAACGCATATTAACGCTTTAATGAGTATTAATACTCATTAAAGCTGATACATATTTTAGTAGGTTAGGATAAATTGGCGCGAAATTGTCTAGCTTGTGCAACTGTGTACCGTGAAAACACATTTAGCTGCGGTTGTATTAATTTTTATTAGCATATTCTTGATATTCTCAATCATACAAATGGATCGCAAACGAAAACCTTTTTGTGATTTATCATATCGACAAAAAAAAAGAATTTTAATTAACGAAGATACTTTAAAGTCTAGTCAAATTTATAACAATAAAACTGAATCATTGACAAACAATATTGCTAGTACAAGTGCTTCAAAGTGTGATAGTACTAACAAAAATAATTCGCCAAATACTACAGAACATTATTTGTTGTCTGATACAAGTGCTAAATTTAATAGTGACCTCGATAGTGACGCTTCTTCAGACAAATTGATTCAAGATGTAGACAATAATATTTTATTGAATAATTGTAATTTTACTAAGTCTTCGTCAGAAAGTGAAAGTGATACAGAATCAGCAACGGCTGAAACTGAAGACATATTTAAAACAACGTTTGAAAAGATCCTTTGCGAGTCTTCATTTTCTGATTTTGATAGTTCAGCTATATTTGACCTCTTGTCGGTTTGTCTTGATCAAAATTTCTTCAAATTTAATGAAAAACTCTTTGCCCAAACTAACGGCTTACCTATGGGTTCTCCTTTATCACCGTACCTATCGGAACTTTTCATGCAATGGTTTGAGGAAAAAATCTTCAATTCAAATTGTAAACACGTGGGTAAAATTAAATTTTGGTACAGATATGTCGACGACATTTTAATCGGTTGGAACGGTTCAAAGGACGAAGTACTTGATTTTCTGCAATTCATTAACGAGATTAATTTAGACATAAAGTTTACGGTTGAATTTGAAATTGATTCATCTATTAATTTTCTGGGTTTGAACCTTAGGAGAATCCAATAGATTCATGCCACCCCATGAGCCATAAGCTCGCAGCGTTTTATTGCTACATAAACAGACTCTTCAACACACCAGTATCAACTTTTAATTTCAAAAAAGAGGTTGGAATCATAAAACAAATCGCTGTGGCCAATGGTTACAAACCGGACTTGATAGATAAACTTATTTCAAAAAAATCTTTTTTGAGGCTTACCGACCAGGCTTTCCCAAGTTCAACTACTTCAGAAATTAATTCAGAAGCCTACAAATCGTTTTCTTATTTCGGAGAGATTTCAGACAAAATTTCTTTTGCTTTACATGAAGTGCAAATTAAATGTGCTTTTAAACCGCTTTTCACAATCAAATCACTTTTTTCGAAAATAAAAGATAAAAACAAAAAATTGGACAATAGTGGAGTTTATTTACTAAAATGCAATTCTTGCAATGCAGGTTATATAGGACAGTCCGGTAGGCCCTTCGGCACTCGAATTAAAGAACACTTAAGATCAAAAAATGCGATTGACAACGATAAGTCATATTTTGGTAAACACCTAAGAGAATTCAATCATTCGTTTGACGCGAACGACGAAAATAATTTCATCATATTACATGTAATGAACAAGGGTTCGAAACTTACAATTTTGGAGAACCTAGAAATTCTAAAATTCTCGACCGATAAAGATTTTACGATGCTCAACTATATGCAACCAGAAATTTCTAATGTCCTTACAATGAACTTGAATCAATCCACAAATTCGAATTTGGCGCCTTCCGCGCAACAAAACAGCACGTCAAATGTTCTCGCTCACCTTCCGTCACAGAACCTAACCAAAGATTCCTAGTCAGACCACGCGCTGGTCGCGTTTTTTAATTAATTTATTTATTTATTAATTTTAATCTAATTTATTAAAATTAAACCTAATTTTAAATTGTAATTTTAAATTGTAACTGTTGCAACCGGTTTATGTCTAGTTTTAAGTGATTTCGATGTTGATATTGTGCCTTCAAAATACCGCTTCAAATTTGACTAATTAAAAGGGCCTTCTGTTATGGCTAATTAGGCTTTCAAACTACTGTTTTCAATCAAAAACTTGTGATGTTGCCAGTGAATTTGCTGTCCTCAATTGTGATGCTCAAAATAATCTTCTTATTTACCTTTTTGTAATTTAACAATCGTTGTAAGTAATGGAATTTTCCACTCGTTAAATTTAATCATAGTAATTTTTCTCTCTTATGCTTTATAAATTTTTAGAATTGTTTCCTGATGATGAGCTTGTAGCTCGAAACGCGTCGAACATATTAAAAAGTATTGTTGCCTTTTGAACAATTGACTTTCACTCGTACCTCAGTACACCACCTCCGAATTCATGGAGTTTCAAGAAGAATCACTTTCCCATTCAATTGGAGCCAGTCAAGCCACCCTTCTTCACAAATTCAAAAAGTTAGCATTTAAGAGAGAAAGAATAAATTCACACATCTGGTTCAACAGCCGATGCCTAAAAGAAAAAATCACACCAAACTTTGCCAAAATCAAAACACCAGTAAACAGTAGAAAGAACAGGAAAGTACAAAACTCCGTCACTTACGCCGAAAAGAAAACGGTCACCGAAGAACAAAGAAAGTGGTATGTTCAATTATCAAATACAGAAATTAGATTAAAAATCTTATTCACTTCAATTATGTCAATTATTTCAAATTTGGAATGGGACTCATTCAGATCTCTTTTAAACGAGGATATTTTAATTTACAATAAGAAGCGGTACACCAGCCTTAAATGGAAGTTAGAAAAATTGAGAAATGAGAAAACGATGATATTTTCAAAGAGCCAATCAAACATAGAAGATGTAACCTTTCACCATCATTTCCACCCACGCATCAAAAATTTGTCCGATACTGAATTTTCATCAGATGAATTAGCCTTTTTGGAAAAAGGCCTCAAATACAGCCCCAAACCAATGCTAAATCAAGAGAGCCTAACACTACTCATTACTGATATTGAAGCGGCGATCAATTTCAATTCGAAAGAAGTGAAGGAGTTTGCTAGGGGAAAATGCAGTGATATATTGAAAAAAGAATTGTCAAAGGTAAGCGAGAACACTTTCAACAAAACGCTGATTTCGGAAAATTTATTGATTAGGGACATTAGAAAGAAAATCAAATCAAAGAATTTAGTATTGATGAAAGCGGATAAAGGAAATTGCCTTGTCATAATGAGTAAAGTTGAATATGTGGAGAAGGTTGTAGAATTTCTAGATTCAAACCCGAAAGTTGAAGAGACGTCCTTAAAATCGGTCAATAAGTTTGTCATAAAATTCAGAAATTTGTATAAAATCCATCTCGAAAATATCAAATCTATATGCGAAACATTCGATTTCTTCATTCCGAAAATTCCAATGAACCCGAAAATTCCGAAACTTTATGGGTTACCAAAATTGCACAAGCCTCTTCTACCAATGAGACCGGTAGTCTCATACATAGATTCTTACACGTATAATATCACGAAATGGTTGAGTAAACTCTTCAATTCAGCTTTTCCTCTCAATTCAAGTAGAATTATCAAAAACTCAAAAGAATTAGTTAACAAATTAGAAAAGATTAAGTTAGAAGATAACTCCATTCTCTTCTCATTTCACGTCGTGAGCTTATTTCCTAGCATTCCGATTCCAATAGTCAAACATCTCATGGAAAAGATCCTTTGCGAGTCTTCATTTTCTGATTTTGATAGTTCAGCTATATTTGACCTCTTGTCGGTTTGTCTTGATCAAAATTTCTTCAAATTTAATGAAAAACTCTTTGCCCAAACTAACGGCTTACCTATGGGTTCTCCTTTATCACCGTACCTATCGGAACTTTTCATGCAATGGTTTGAGGAAAAAATCTTCAATTCAAATTGTAAACACGTGGGTAAAATTAAATTTTGGTACAGATATGTCGACGACATTTTAATCGGTTGGAACGGTTCAAAGGACGAAGTACTTGATTTTCTGCAATTCATTAACGAGATTAATTTAGACATAAAGTTTACGGTTGAATTTGAAATTGATTCATCTATTAATTTTCTGGATTTGAACCTTAGGAGAATAGGCAACAAAATTGAATTCGACATTTTTAGGAAACCTTCCCAAACTAATAACACTATTCCAATAGATTCATGCCACCCCATGAGCCATAAGCTCGCAGCGTTTTATTGCTACATAAACAGACTCTTCAACACACCAGTATCAACTTTTAATTTCAAAAAAGAGGTTGGAATCATAAAACAAATCGCTGTGGCCAATGGTTACAAACCGGACTTGATAGATAAACTTATTTCAAAAAAATCTTTTTTGAGGCTTACCGACCAGGCTTTCCCAAGTTCAACTACTTCAGAAATTAATTCAGAAGCCTACAAATCGTTTTCTTATTTCGGAGAGATTTCAGACAAAATTTCTTTTGCTTTACATGAAGTGCAAATTAAATGTGCTTTTAAACCGCTTTTCACAATCAAATCACTTTTTTCGAAAATAAAAGATAAAAACAAAAAATTGGACAATAGTGGAGTTTATTTACTAAAATGCAATTCTTGCAATGCAGGTTATATAGGACAGTCCGGTAGGCCCTTCGGCACTCGAATTAAAGAACACTTAAGATCAAAAAATGCGATTGACAACGATAAGTCATATTTTGGTAAACACCTAAGAGAATTCAATCATTCGTTTGACGCGAACGACGAAAATAATTTCATCATATTACATGTAATGAACAAGGGTTCGAAACTTACAATTTTGGAGAACCTAGAAATTCTAAAATTCTCGACCGATAAAGATTTTACGATGCTCAACTATATGCAACCAGAAATTTCTAATGTCCTTACAATGAACTTGAATCAATCCACAAATTCGAATTTGGCGCCTTCCGCGCAACAAAACAGCACGTCAAATGTTCTCGCTCACCTTCCGTCACAGAACCTAACCAAAGATTCCTAGTCAGACCACGCGCTGGTCGCGTTTTTTAATTAATTTATTTATTTATTAATTTTAATCTAATTTATTAAAATTAAACCTAATTTTAAATTGTAATTTTAAATTGTAACTGTTGCAACCGGTTTATGTCTAGTTTTAAGTGATTTCGATGTTGATATTGTGCCTTCAAAATACCGCTTCAAATTTGACTAATTAAAAGGGCCTTCTGTTATGGCTAATTAGGCTTTCAAACTACTGTTTTCAATCAAAAACTTGTGATGTTGCCAGTGAATTTGCTGTCCTCAATTGTGATGCTCAAAATAATCTTCTTATTTACCTTTTTGTAATTTAACAATCGTTGTAAGTAATGGAATTTTCCACTCGTTAAATTTAATCATAGTAATTTTTCTCTCTTATGCTTTATAAATTTTTAGAATTGTTTCCTGATGATGAGCTTGTAGCTCGAAACGCGTCGAACATATTAAAAAGTATTGTTGCCTTTTAAACAATTGACTTTCACTCGTACCTCAGTACACCACCTCCGAATTCATGGAGTTTCAAGAAGAATCACTTTCCCATTCATAAACATAGATGGCTTACCACTATCTAAAAGTTCAGCTAGTCAATTTTGGCCCATACTAGGTTGTCTATCAAATAATTATGATAGTTTCCCTTTTTTGATTGCTTTATATCATGGTTTAAAGAAACCTACTGATATTAATGATTTTTTATCATTATTTTGCAAAGAAATGGAAAAGCTAGATCGCGAGGGAGGGGTTTTAATTAATAATTATCGAATAAGTGTTAAAATTAATTGCATTATTTGTGATGCACCGGCCAGATCTTTCGTTGCAGGCACAATAAATTTTAACGGCTTTTATGGATGCTCAAAATGTACAGCAAGGGGATTTTATATTGATAATAAAGTAACATATCCTGAGGTTAGGTGTGAGTTAAGAACAGATGCATCTTTTAAAATGAGGCTGCAGCCACAACATCATAAATGTTTTTCTAATTTGGAAAACCTAAATGTTGGAATGGTCACTCAAATTACGTTAGATTATATGCATTTAGTTTGTCTTGGTGTGATGAAAAAACTAATACAGATTTGGGTACGAGGACCAAAATCTGAAAGATTTTCTAAAAATGAATTAGCTGAAACATCCAAACATTTAATTTCCATCAGAAAATCAATAACTACAGAATTTGCCCGAAAACCCCGATGCTTATGTGATATAGATCGATGGAAAGCAACAGAATTGCGACAATTTTTGCTTTATACGGGCCCACTTGTGCTTAAAAAATACTTAAGGGCAAATTTGTATCAAAATTTTTTGTGTTTATCTGTTGGAATACGTATATTAAGTGACAAAGATTTGTGTGTTGGTTTAAATGAATTTGCCAAAAAATTGTTAATTTTTTTTGTTGAGCAGTACGGTGAACTATACGGACAATCTGCATTGTCCTACAATGTTCATAATTTAATCCATCTTGCAGATGATGTTAAATTACATGGTTCGGTAGATAATTTCAGTGCATTCAAATTTGAAAACTACATGCAAATCATTAAAAAACAAATCAAAAATTCTGGAAAACCATTGCAGCAAATGCACAATAGGTTTTATGAATCGTTTTCCGTGCAAAATAGTGGTAAAAAGCATGTAAAAAGTGAATTTTTTCCTATAAAACATTTAAAAAACGAAACAATATTTAAATTAAAGTATCGATATTTTGAGTTGAAACTAAATAAATATGAAAATTGTTGTCTAACAAAACATAACCAATACATTTTAATAAATAAGTTCATCCAAAAATCAAATAACTTATTTGTACAAGGAAAAATCCTTAACAGCAAGGAAAATTATTTTGACACACCAATAAAATCAAGTGCATTAAATATAGTTGTTGCTAAAAAAAATGATACAAACGACATTGAAATTAATGCAAATAGTATTAAAAAAAATGTATATATTATCAAATGGATGAAGAACAATATTTAATTATATCTTTGATTCATTTTTAATTTAAAAATAAATTTTTATTACTTTATTAGTATATTTATATTAGCTATTTTTAATAATTTAATATTAGTTGGTTAATGCAGTGTTAATGTATGTTTTTAAGTATAGCCACAAAATAAATGTATAATTAAATCGATTATTACTGTAATTAAAATAAGTCTTGTTTGTATATAAAAACAAAAAGAAATACCAATTATATCTGTGTAACTTTTTGGTATAATGTCCTTACAATTGATTGTTTAAATCATAATATGTTATGTTTTTCCAAAGGTCAAAATATGCTGTAGTGTTTTTTGTGAAGGAAAACGTTGCTTCGGAGGTTCCCGTCAATTGGCTTTGTGACGAAAACAAATACTGTCTTTGGCCCTCAGAATCAACAAAAGTTAGACTTTTCATGAAGAATCAAAGTTGCCCGCAAAGTGACTGGACAAAACATGAAATCCATTTAGAAAAATATGCTTGTAATGCCCGTATTCACCAACGTTAGGATAAATTTATATTTAACTGTAGTTAGTTAACTAGAGAATAAATTTTATCTGTAGATAAATATATCTGGTATTCATCAAATAAAATATATATAAGCTTGATTCGAGTTAGCTACCTGTAGAATAAATTTAGTTTGACATTTATCAAGACATATATGTTAGTTTTCAAAAAATGGATAAACGCCAAAGATCGAGAAATTACACTGAACGAGAAAAAGAAACGTTAATTGAGTTGATCGAAAAGTATAAACATGTTATAGAAAATAAAAAAACAGACAGCAGTACTGTAAAGTATAAAAATGTTGTTTGGGAAGAAATAGCTAAAGAGTTTAATGCCGTGAGTCAAACAGGTCAAAGGACAGCTTTGCAATTGAAGCAGCTATATGAATGTATGAAAAAAAAAAGCAAAAAAAGAAAAAGCAGATGATAAGGTATATTTCACAATCAACTTTAAATAGTATATTACAACTAACAACTTAGGTGGAAATAATTTCATTTCGCCGAGTGCGATGATGATAGCGCGAAGCCAAAGGAAAGTTTCCACCGAAGTATGTATACTATTTTATTCACACTTGTTATCGACTTTGAACGTTGAACCAGCCGGAAATGTGCAATTTTCCTGCCTAGGACTTGCAAAGTGTGAATAAACATAATAAAAAAATTAATTAAAAATAATTTTAAATTTAAAATGAAACATTTTATTTTTCTGATTATTTAGATTGAAATTTATAAAACTGGAGGCGGAGTTTCACTACCAAAACAATTAACAGTAATAAACGAACGACTTTTAAATATTTTAGGCCCAAATATAGAACACATTAACAATATTTACGATTCAAATACTGTAAGTAATTATTATGTTAATTAATTGGACATTATTAATATTTAATAATTTTATATAGATTCAAAATTCTAATGTATCTGAGACCGAGAACTGGAAAAATGAAAATATAGAATTTGATTTTCCAGAATTTGACAAAATCAATGCTAACAAAATGGACGTAATAGTACAAGTACAAGAAAAAGAACCCGAAACAGAACTTAATGAAAAAACCATAGAATCAACCAAAAATAAGAAAATGCCTGTTAAAAAAACTACCCAAAAAAAAAACTACAAAAACAAGAAATAATGTTAGTTGTTATTTACGAAACAGTAAAATTTTAAAACTAAACATTTTACGAGAGCGTTTAAAAAAAGAAAAACTGTTAAACAAAAAAATAGAGCTAGAAATTGAAGAAAAAACAATTGATATTGCCATTAAAAAAAAGCAGTTGGAATAATATTTAATTGTTTTTTGTCGTTTCTTTTTTTTAATAATAATTAAATGTTAAACATATCAATGCGTTATAGAATTAAAAATGCATTTTTCAAGCAAACATTGTATTAATTAATGCTGTTCTAACAGCAGTATTTACATTTCCTCCAAAAATAGGTAAATTTCTATTATCATCATTAACCTCATCATTACCATTAACTTCAATATCATTTAAAAAAACTTCATCTTTCTCATCTATTGCTATATTGTGAAGGATGCAACAAGCCACTATTACTGGTATTGCATGAGCAACAGAAACTCGCAGCCCTAAAGATAAACAAGGAAATCTTCTTTTCAAAACTCCAAAAGTTCTTTCAATTGTGTTGCGAGTTCTAATTTGGGCCTCGTTATATCTATCTTCTTGCCTATGTCGAGGATTATGCACTGGTGTCAATAAATAATTTTTACATGCATAACCACCATCACCCAATAAATAAGAATCGTCAAATTCATTATTTTCAAAACGAGCTCTTAGCAAAGAATTATTAAAAATAGTACTATCATGTGTTGAACCAGGGCAACTCGCTACAATGTCTGTGATCTTAAGACGAAAATCACAAACAGCTTGCACATTAATCGAAAACCATCCTTTTCTATTTCTAAAAATAAAAAAATAAAAAATTTATTATTTATTATTTATTATTATTTTTATTTTTATTTCGTCGAGAATATGAACTCTCACTATCTTCTATGCTCCAAAGTTGTCAGAATTAATTGATTTCTTAGAAAAGAAATGTGTCGTATTAGAGTCGATGAACGCAATGACCATCAACACACAAAATAAGCAAAATGATGAAATTCGGATGATGAAATTCGGTTAAAAATTACCCCAAAACATTCAATCGTGTATCTCATGTAGCCACTGCGAATTTATTGTGCACCTATTGTAAGAAATCACATTTTATTAACCAATGTAGTGAGTTTTTGCAGTTAACTATCCCGAATAGAATTAAACAAGTGAGGGAGAAAAATCTATGCTCAAATTACTTACGAAATAATCATTCGCTACCTCAATGTCGATCCTTTGGCTGCCGAATCTGCAACCAAAGAAATCACACTCTATTTCATACTGACACACCCGGTTTGGATAGGAAAAATATATCCGAAAATTTGTCTGCAACTGTAACACACTGCTCGCCGAAATTTACAATGTACTTTTATCTACTGCAATAGTTCTCATAAAAGACGCACGCGATATCTACCATAAATGCAGAGTATTATTAGACGCCGGTTGTCAGCTTAATCTACTTTCAGGAGCATTGGCTGAAAAATTATTGTTGAATACTCAAAAATCTAACATCTCGATTTCAGGAATTAATGACTCTTTGAGTCACGGCTTAAAAACTGCTAGTATTACCATAAAATCGCTATTTAGCTCATTCGAAACCTTGTTCAACTGTTCGATAATTGCGAAAGTAACCGAAGACATTCCAACACATTCATTTAATAATTCTAAATTAACTATTCCCGACGACATTGAACTAGCAGATCCTTTCTATGACGAAGCTCGCCCAATCGACTTGTTGTTAGGTGCAGAAATATTCTGGTCTCTGCTTAGAGAGGGACAACATATAAAATTAGCTAATCCAAGCCTGTATTTAATTGACACTCAAATAGGGCATATCTTGGGCGGTGCAATCGATAATTTTCAATTTTGGGTACAGAAAAAAGCAGTATGTAACCTAGTTACTCAAAAGACCGCGAATCATTTTGATAATTTATTCGAACAATTTTGTATCCAAGAAGAAATTATGGGTGCTCCAACAAAATGGTCAAAAGAGGAGCTAGAGTGTGAACAACAATTTATTGACACATCGGCGCGATCAAACGGATGGTCGGTTTATTTAAAAAATTATTTAATTGAAGTATTAGATAACGCCGGGTTTAAGCTTGCTAAATGGTCAAGTAATAACTTAAATGTTTCAACACGTAGACATACGAACGATGCTATAGATCTTGATAAAATTATAACAGCAAAAATATTAGGATTGCGATGGAATCCTGTTGCCGACACATTAAACTATTATGTTGAGACACAAAAAAGTCCTGAATCACTGTCTAAACGACAACTGTTAAGTTCAATCGCTAAACTCTTTCATTCTATCGGTATAATATCCCCCGTAATTGTAATAGCAAAAATATTAATGAAAGAAGTGTGGATGTTGAAATTAGATTGGGACGATCGTGTGACACATGACATACATAGTCAATGGTCTAAATATTTAGAAAAGATAAACGAACTAAACCATATCGCTATTCCTAGGATAATAATTCCAGAAAATACCGAAGAGACTTCTCTAGTTGCCTTTTGCGACGCTTCAATTAAAGCTTTTGGTGCTTCCATATACATGAGATGCAAAAATGTGAGCGGTTTGTACAGCTCTCATTTAATTTGTAGTCAATAGTCCCGAATATCTCCTCAGAAAATCATCACTCTACCAAGGTTATAGCTAAGTGCTGCTCTTCTAACGTCCACTCTTATGAATAAAGTGGAAAAGGCTCTGAACATTACAATTAAACGAAAGTTCTATTTGACTGATTCTATGATTGTACTATATTACATTTCGGTTAACCCAAATTCTTAGCAAACATTCGTTGCTAATCGAGTATCTCAAATACAATCACTAAGGCCCGGTTGCACAGTTGAGCCTTAAGTTTACGTTGAGCCAAACCTTAAACTATAGTTTAAGAACAATACTTAGGGGCCTATTCACTAAATATCGTTATTAGACGACAAATTATTGCAACGACTTTATTTATAACGATACATCCAACGACGAAGTGAAAAATCCTATTCAATAACATTATCGTTAATGCATTGACCTTTAAATAAAAATCACAACACAAGTAGGAATTTTTGTTTAAAAGTTGGTAGTGTATTTGACAGAAATAACCTTAATTTTTCTGTCTTCGTTCGCATGCGGTTTTCATTTTGTTGTGTTCTTGTGTTTTTGTTGAAAATTTCTATTTATTCGAAAGAATGGCTGCCTCTAAAAGAGCCCCCAAAACATCCCATGCACAGTACGAACTATATTTAAATGAATTACGGACCAGTCAAAATTTTAGAGAAAACAAATTTACAGCAAGTGATCCTAATTCGCTCGATAAACAATGGGAAATGCTATGTAGCAAATTAAACTCGTGCGGTGGAGGTGCCAAAAGTATTGCGGGCTGGAAAAGGGTAAGTTAAAGTTTGTACTTAATAATAGTACTTAATATAAGTACTTAATAGTTTTGTTTGCATTTTTGTACAAGTTTTTTCGGATTGGAAATGCCATGTTCGGGCAAAAGCTCGAATTAACCGTAATATTCGTTTGGAAACTGGTAATCGTGGCCCACCGATCAAGCCATTAACAGATATTGAAGAACAATTGCTTTCACTGACTGGAGAAGTTGTTATAGAGGGTTTTAAAGCTGTGGACGAATTTGGATTAGGTATTTTTTAAATATAATAACTAGAGCATATAAAGACTAATGCTTACACCGAGCACATAAGCTGCGGTTTATTATTGTGACTGAAATATTTTATAAACCGCTTTGCTGTATACGGAAAAAGCCCGAAAAACCTTACTCAATATGTAGTGAGTGGTAGTTCTAACAAAAAGTATTTTGTTAAATTCAACAGATAAACCAGACGATGAGCCAGATGATGAACGAGAAAATGAACCAAAAGGTGAACCAATTTTAAAAAACAAGGTCAATTTAATGGAAACCAAAACACCACAACGTCCAAAAGTAAATATAAAAAGCAAATACACTTCTAGCGAAGCTAGTTCCTCTAAAAGAAAGAGACCACGCAGCCTTGTGGGCTGTTTACAGGAAGTATTGTCTCCCCAATTCCATGAATCAGACAATAAAGAAATATTAAATGTAATAAATTTAATTAATCAAAATGTAGTTGCTTTAACTAAAGTAGAAAAAAAAAATTAAAGTTGAAACAATTAGAATTGCAAGTAAAATATCCGAATTATTGTTTTCAACTATCTGATGAGGATGACGAATGGGCAGTCTGCCGTGACTAATAACTATGCCTTTTGCTGCATTTATTTTTCTTTTATCATGTAAAGTTAAGTTTTTGATTTAATTTTAATTTATTTAATTAGTTCAATATACGTATATACAGTGTGAGTACAAAGTAGTGAAACAAAGCTATTTTTTTTTAGAAATTAGAAAAATGTTTGTACTAATTATTGTCATTTTAGTTTGTACTAAAATGTCGCTATTGAAAAAGTTATAGCCTTGTTTCACTACTCTGTACTCACACAGTGTGTTTATAATATATAATAGTTTAGTTTCATTTTAATTTAGATTTAGGTTTTGAATTTAATTTTAATAAAACATTTATTTAAAATTTAATTTCGTTTTTATTTGTGGAAATACATTAACTTAACAAGGAAGGTTTAAAAGACCTCATCTATAATTGTGAGATATTTTTATTGTATTAAAATGCGTATAATATGTTATTACATGTTATTTAATTAAAATTAATTTTCCTCGTTTTTAAATCTGAAAATTGTTCTTAATTAAACGATTTCGAATTGTGTTTCCCCAATTTAACATAGCTGCATCATCTACGTCATCAATTTCGTTTATACCGAGTTCTGGTCATTGTTTTCCAAAATTATTAATTCTTCATCAACTAAAAATAGTTTTTTTTAAATTTAAATCGAATATCAATATTATAAATGTTACTAGGAATATTTCTCATTAGCAAAATATTATGCAAAATAGCACAAGCATTTATTATGTTTGCCGCAGTCTCAGGATGGTAATGTAATACTCTATCATGATGTAAGCACCGCCAAATTCCCTTTAAAATACCATTGCAGCGTTCTATACAATTTCTTATTTGTACATGTGCATGGGTATACCGCCCCTGAGATGTTTCTGGTGCAGCACCCACTATTGGAGTTAACAAGTAGGGTTGCAGCGGATAACCCGAGTCACCTAAATTATTAGTGTTTTAAATTTTTAAATACTAGATATAAATTAATTCTATATAAACCTATTAAATACGATGTATGGTCACCATTAATAAAATTTTGTTTTAACTGCCGTTGTATGTTGCTCATTCTCCATATGGCTGCGTCATGAAAGCTCCCAGGATATCGAGCATTAATGGCTAATATTTTAGTATTAATATCACAAATCTAAAAACAAATAATTTTAATTCCAAAAATAAATCGGAAAAATATAAATTTATACTATTTGACAATTGATACTAAATTTTTTTTTTCTGTTTATGAATACGTTTGCTGGATATCCTAGTCCAAAGTAGCTTGGTGTAACTATTTTTACGTGAGTGCAGTCGATGCACCCAATTACTCCAGGTATTTGAAATTTTCTATAAAATCTAATTACTAAATAAAAAATAAGTTTTGTCAGGGTATCGTTTAAACAGACCCCTCTTTTACGTTGGCCGCCTCTTCGGCCGTAGCAGGAAACCGTAAATATCTTCCGCCAAATGCCTACAAAAACATCCACAACTTCAGTGATTGAACGGCTTATAGATGCTTGTGACATACTATTTAATCGATCTTGTCCAATAGATTTTTGGTAACTCCCATGAGCCAAAAAGTGTATAGCAAGAAAAAACTATTTCGTTTGATTAAAGAGTTATAATAAAATAAAATTATTGTTATAAATTTAACTTACTCGTGCAATAGGTGGTATTTTAGTTGTTCGTTGGCCCAGTTGCAAAAACTCAGTTATTTCATTAAAAATGTCGAAAGCCACTTCTCGGTTTAGGCGATACATTCCTCTAAAAACCTCATCGGGTAGTTGAAAAGGATCACTAGAATCTCGTAAATTACGCATTAATTGTCGATTCTCATACCTAAAAAACGTAAAATATGTATAGTTAATTGACAAAATAATTAAACACATTTTTTTTATTGTATTATTATAATTAATATAAAATTTAAATAATATCTTACCTTCGTTCTAACTCATTTATCATTAAATTCACAAAATAATCTAAATTTTTCATGTTTACTTTTGGCAAATTTAACCACAAAATTGTATGTAGTTATACAACGACAGGTTCAGAGATAATGTTGAGTAACGACGTTACTTGTCGTTGGTAAGCGACAGTCGTTTACTTATAGAATTGTAAAAATCGTTCACAAATCGTTAATGAACGATAATCGTTCAATAACGATGTCGTTAAGCTTACTGAATAGGCCCCTTAAGAGTGAAGTGTTGCACAGTTAAATATACGCAAATACTTAGCTGAGGGAAATTTAATAAAAGTTGGCAGCCATGTAAAATATACTTCATACCGAATCGGTTCGAACATAACCAAGAAAGTATAACACACAGTGACTCTCTCCTTTTCTGTGTTGTTTTATTAGTTTTATTTATATAATGGAAAACTTGGCTGGACCGTCTGGACGCAAGGTAAAGCGTGCTTCAAATTTCAGCGAAGAGGAAGTTTCATTATTAATTTCATTAGTGAAAAATATAGTAGTGTTATTGAATGTAAGAAATCGGACTCATTGTTATGGAAAAAGAAAATCGCAATTTGGAAAAAAATAGAAACAGAATTTAATAGCGAAAATGGGCCCTACAGAGACCAAGATTGCCTAAAAAAATGCAAATTGCAGTTGATATTGTAGACGAAGAACTTTTGGAATTATTGAACACTCAAGTAACGGGGTTGCCAACGGAATTTGATAATGATGCTGTCGGTGATGATAAGTTTTTGAAAGTTGAGCCCCTTCTGCCTCTGAGAGAGGCCGAAGAAAATGGGGAGGAAGATGCTGATGACATTACAACACCACCTATCTCCAACACCAACAATGCTTTCAATATGGTCACAACAGATTGGAAAAATTATTCATCGGACACACTAAAAACCCGGAAAAGTGCACCATTGCAAGTAGTAAACGGTGAATAAAAAATACCATATGTTTTGTGTATAAAAATTGTTCATTTCGAAAAAAAATCATTTATCCAAAACTGTCAGATAATGTGTTTGTTATTGATTAGAATTTAAATTATAAAGTAGGCCATAACTCACTAGTGGACAAAAGTAGTGATTTAAAGTATACTTTATCTCACTAGTGAGTGAAAATGCACTGATACTCACTATTTATTAAAAGTTGTTCGTTTGCTTGTTGAAATATTATTTTGCTTGTTGAAATATTACTTTATTAAAAGTTGTTTGTTTGCTCACTATTTATTAAAAGTTGTTGTTTGTTTGCTTCGTTTGCTTCTTGTAAAATTTCGATAGGAATTTCACAATTCTCCATTTTGATGTATTCTTTTAGTAAACAAATTCGGTTTTCAACATGACAACCACAGTTTTCTGACAACCAGCCTTCTGTGATCAAAATTATCAATTTTCAAATAATGACGTTTTTCTAATTTAATTTATTATTTTAAAAATACGATTTAATAAAAGTTTTAGATAAAATTTTGTATTAAACACGTGAGTAATTACATATAAGTCACTCAAGAAAATTAGCCCACTCGCCCTTCGGGCTTGTGGGCTAAACTTTTCTTTCGTGACTTATATGTAATATTACTCACTAGTCTAATAAATAACTATTAATAGGTTTAAAAGAAGGGGGTCTGGAACCAGAAAAATCGCATTAAATGAACAATGGGCTAAACTGGCAACAACTAAAACCAGCATACTTGTGGATATGAAAAAGCAAACGGAAGAAAAGTGGACTTTGGAAAAAGCATTTTTAATCGAAGAACACGCATTAAAAAAAATTAAACTAGAAACAGAAATAAGTGAAATAAAAGTTAGAAAAGAATGCGCAGAAATAGAATTAGCTATACTTAAAAAAAAGTTGCAGGTATCCGAAAAACAATAATTTGAAAAATTTTAGAGAAGAATTTTTATAATAAATTTGTGAAGTATGCATTTACCAGGTTATTTCTAATAGATTGTTTTCATTGTACCTTCTATTTTGTTGTAAAATAACATTCGGCATGTTATTCACAAAATTAACTGCTGGTTCTAATTCTACATTAAGATCAGGAACTCTTTCACCTGCATCAATTGCAATATTATTTAGTATTGCTGTAGCCACTATTATACTTTGTACTGTATTAATCTTTAATCTTAATCCCACTGCTAAAACGGGAAATCTTCTCTTCCACACTCCATACGATCTTTCGACCACATTTCGAGTTCTAATTTGGCTTTCGTTAAACAGATTTTTAGCTGGAGTTACCGGATTTGACAAAGGTGTAAGCATGTAGTTCTTGTTTTGATAACCACTATCACCCAATAAAATGTTATTTCCCATTTGATTTCTTTTAAATCGAGTTCGAATAAAAGAGTTTCGAAAAATATTTGCATCATGAGCCGAACCAGGCCAACGTGCCACAATATCTCTAATACGTAATCGTGCATCAGAAATAGTTTGCACGTTAATGGAGAAGAAAGATTTTCGATTTCTAAATAACTCTGCATTTTCACCCCCTAAAAAGATGGCATTAGTTACTGGAAACAAAATATACATATAAACGTAGGTATACCTGGCGACTGCAATCGAACATGTGTACAATCAATTGCCCCCAGAACTCGAGGAAACCGAGCTATATTGTAAAATTCTTGACGTACGATTCGTTGATCTTGGGGACTATTAGGCATTTCTATGTATCTATGAAAATGTATATAAATATACGATTTTTCAATTCTTAAATTGGAGTTAATAGTTTACAATGAAAATAATCTTAAAGTCAATCTCCAAATAAATAGATGCATGCCAATAATTTAATAAAAAAATATTCGGGCACGGCTGGGAATCGAACCCAGATCTCATGGTTTTAAGCCAAGCGCCTTAACCAGTTAGGCCATCGAGCCACACTGATTTCGACGTGAAAATCTGAGAACATAACTCACAGCCGCTCCCGAACACTTCTTCATTAGACATTGGCATATTTGGTAAATATTTGAGTTCGCCTTTATATAAAGGCATCGTTCAAATTACGCTGTTATTCTATTGTGCATATAAATTAAATTTGATACAGAAGTATCCGAAAAATAGCAGTCTGACTGACAAATGTTAATGAAAATGTATATAAATATACGATTTTTCAATTCTTAAATTGGAGTTAATAGTTTACAATGAAAATAATCTTAAAGTCAATGAAGAAGTGTTCGGGAGCGGCTGTGAGTTCCCTCCGCTACTACAGCGAGATGATTTCGCCAACTATCACAACCACGCAAACCACCCCTACTGTGACTACTGCCACTTCGACAATCACCGAGACGACTCTCACTGTGACCGGGTCCACAACAAAACCTATAGTTTTTTCCGCACTAGCTAATCCTACACAAGCGCCAAAAACTACAGTCGAACAAATGATCACCGATGAACCTACCCCAAAACCAAAGGATTATACCAGCCAAGGGGCCAAGCCAAAGCTTACCATGATGAAAACCAAAAAGGAACGCCGCAAACGCAATCAATCTAACCAATCTCCACCACTGTCACCAGAGGGCTCAAATCCACCCCTGAAAAAAATCAGCCGACTTCTCAACAGGCCACAAACCTCAAATATAGTATTAAAAAATAAATTTAATATTTTAACTGATTCAGACACCGACACAGAAACCGACTTCAATGAAGCATCCCAACTGAACAAGAAGCCTAGGAAGCAGCCTACGACGCAAGCAGCGACGAAACCAAAACCACCGCCGCCCATTATTCTAAACACACTCAGAGATAATATCCTTTCTTAACATTCATGCTAAGAAAGGATATTATATAAAATATTCCAGGTACAACACAAACATCTACCTCAACGATCACAATGAAGCCAATGCCCTGAAGGACGTATATCGCGAGCGAGAGGATGAATTCCACACCTACACCCCTCAAAATGAAAAAACACACGCTTTTGTAGTTTCGGGCCTGGACTCCGAAATCAGCATCGATAAAATCAGACAGGAACTACAAGAGACGCACCAAATTCCAACAACAAAAGTTTTCGCTATGAAAACTAATTTTAAGGCACTGTATATGGTGGTTTCACCAGCAACCATTACACTTAACAAACTTACTAATACTGTACGCTTTTTGTCAAACACAAAAATTACGTGGAGCCGGCACATCAATAAGAAGTATATAATTCAGTGTAAGCGTTGTCAAGTCTGGGGGCACGCTACCAGTAATTGTAACAACCACCCAAAATGCGTCAAGTGTGCTGAGGAGCACTACACCAAGGATTGCACCCTGCCCAAGGATTCAACCCCGAAGTGCGCCAACTGTGAGCTGGGGCACACAGCCAATAATATAGAATGCCCTGTATACAAGGCAAGGATGCAGCAAATTTTAAAAAACAACAAGGCGACACCAGCAGCATCTGGCGAGGCCATCAGCAGCTCAGTAGGCAATTCCTGAACTGTTGCTACGCTATGCTACGCTACGCTAAGTCACATTTTCTTACCCCCACCTCAGCAGTCACGCTAAATCGCAATCCACAACAACCGCTGTTGTCCCCCACTCCATATTTTATAGCAAAAATAGTAGCGTCACTTTTGTACCTCGCGCTAAGGTTTGCTACCGTATCTCATAACCTTAAAATTTATTTAATTTTAGAAAAAAAAATACGTAAGTGATTAACACTCATTAATAAATATACGTTCGTAAACGTTTTATTCATATTCTAGTTAAAACACAAGTTATGGATAAAAGGGCAGCAAGAGTTAAACCAGAGCAACAAAAAACTATGTTGGATTATATGGAAGAACATCCCGAAATGTTGAAAATGAACTTTAATGTTCCAAATGCAAGGTTGTCGTACAATCAACATTGGCAGTACATAACTCAAATATTGAATTCCATAGGAATGGGGCAAAAAACTGCAGATAAATGGCAAAAAATGTTGTCAGATTGGTTAACCAAAGTAAAATTGAAGGTGGATGCTATTAATCAGGATAATAAGAGCACGGGCGGTAGTCCTAACTCTGGAAAATTTTTGAATGAATTGGAATTAAGATTAATGAATCTGAAAGGATGGTCTTGCGTGACTGGAGATGGCACAACTCAAGAAGCGGGTTTTGGCAATGTGGTTTTAATAAACAAAAGTAAATTTGTGAAAATTGGGTTTATATATGTTTTAATTTTAAAGTATTAATTTTTTGTATAGGTCAGATAGAAAATGAGTCCAGCGAGAATGTAATCACAATCCCAAACGAAACTTGCTCAAATGATGTCCAAGAAACAAAAAGAATAAAAGTGTCAACTCCACCTGCACAATGTTCGTTTGACATTGGAAAAGAAAATCATGCTCCCATGAGCACCAATACACCAACATTTAGTAAATTTAGACCGGACATTTCAAAAACCGAAAGTATTGCAGAGATGCAAAAAAAAACTATTGACACTTTAGAAAAAATTGAAATAAATACAAATCGTCAAGCACAAGCATTAGAAGATATTGCTGCACATATTAAAAAATTTACAGTTGAATAACTTCTTAGCTTTATTTGCTAAATATATTTTTTTATTTAATTTATTTAATAATATTAGAATTTTATCTTTTAGTTGCGTTGTTATCTTTCAAATAAAAATATAAACTTCAGTACAAAACTTTTTATTACAAACCTACAATTATAGTTTCAATAAGTGTTATTGCTAACGGCATTACTAGTAATTCTAGTGTAATGTAAATAATTAACAAAACAGGGTGATCAATATAAAAATTAATTGGCGAAAGTTTTGAAAAAAAAAACGTATGTCAAAAGTAAGTCCATTTAAATTAGTTGATCGTGAGATCGTCTAAACTGACTTCAAATAATCTGAATGAGTCTAACTTTGACATACGATTTTTTTTAATTTTTTACGACAATTAATTTTTTTATTGTACATTCGTAATAACTAAAGTTCAAGTAAAATAATTTCTTATAACATTTCTTCGGGTAGTTTGTCCTGCATTTAGTAAATTTCCTTGTACAATTGCATCATTGTTGTCATACACATTTGGAAACCTATCGTTAGGATCTGGCATAGGATGTTGTGGCAATCGGGCTTCGATACACATGTTATGCAGTACTGCACACGCTGTAGCAATAATTCCGACACTTGATGGGTCATATCGCAGTTTTCTTTCACCTAGTAAACATCTGAATCTACCTTTAAGTACTCCATTACATCGTTCTATGCAATTTCGGGCATGACAATGAGCTCTCGTGTATAAAAATTCTGGACTATTTGGTTCAGCATCTAGAATAGGAGTGGAGTAACCACGGTTGTAAAGGATAGCCACTATCCCCAATCAACCATGTATTAGTGTCGCCCTGTCTGTATCGTCTTTCCATTTCTTCTTTGGCCCTAGAATTCCTCCAAATAAAGGAATCATGAGATGCTCCTGCATATCGAGCGTTAAATGCTAATATTCGAAGGTTGAAATCACAAATAATTTGAACATTTTTAGAATGGAATCCTTTTCTATTCACATAATTGTGTTCTTCTGTAGATGGTTTCAAAATTGCAATATGAGTACAATCTATTGCTCCTATTGTACCAGGAAAATGAGCATTCTCCATAAATTGTCGTTTTTTATTTAAAATTTCGGCTTGAGTGGTTGGAAACTTAATCCATTCTCCAACTAATCTTGTATAAATTACTTGACTAGTTTTTTTTATACATCTACCTGCAGCTTGAGGAGACATTGGCATATTGTGATTTTGACCAAGTTGTCGTTGGTATCCACCAGTAGCAAAAAATGACAACGCAGTTAATATTTTCGTCTCAGACGAAATAGAAAATGCTTTTAATGGTTCGTGCATATATGGAATTAATTCGTCAAACAAATAGCGAACCATATTTTTTCGAAGTCTATATAAATCAATGAATCTACTTTCAGGAATCGAAAATGGATCACTAGCTTCTTTTAATAGGCGATAGTTCAATTTAACACGTTGAAATTGTTCTCTTCTTTCCAAAATCAGCAGTTGCAAAATATTGAAAGGAAACATCTGCATTGGATTATTGATGTCAATATATGTAAATAGAAATATTATTGAGATTCTTACCTTTAATTTATATTTACAATTAAGAAAGAAAGTAAAGTGTAAATTGTTTAATACAATTTACACTTTACTTTAGTATTCATTTTTAGGTTATCTATTCATAGAATATGCAATTTATAGAAGTAATACCAACATAAATTGAACGAAAATAGCTACGTTTTTAGAATAGATTATATATTACCGAATTCACTCGAAGGAGATAGCATATCAAATCTAGATAGTTATTTAGCGAAATCTATCACTAGCGGCGTTATGCTATCGCTTCGTTACAAATAGAGTAACGTAGCATATCTTTTGATCAGGAATTGCCTGCAGCGTTCCAGCCGCTGAAAAAAACCTACACACCTGCTCTACAACCAGCCACGAATCCTTGGAGTCAACGTGCACAACCACCAGCAACGACCTACAACCTACCAGCAGCACAAACAGCAACGCAACAACCGCAGCCATCAACTTCTAACGTACCTGGTGAGTACGCACAATTCGGTAGAGTCAGCGAATTAATTAAACAGACAAACAGTCTTATAAATTTAAAGGGGGCTATTGAAGCCCTTACTGAGCTTAACCGTCAGTTGGCGCAATTTACCTCTAAAGAGGACAGGTTTATGCACTTGTGGAATTTTGTGCAATATTCCCTACACAATTACGATTTGTAATCGGCCTACGGGTGTGTAGCTGGAACGGGAATAGCTTGGGCAGAAAAAATGCAATCGTTACTAACTTTATTTAACACAATATCGATATAATGCTTATAAACGAAACCAAATTTATAACGAAAGATAAATTTAAAATTAGAGGCTGCACTATTATTAGAAACGACCGACCCGGTGAAACCCGAGGAGGTAGGGTCGCTATAATAATAAAAAACACAATAAATTTCAAACAAGTTCCAATTAATAATATAATTTCAATCGAGATTGAAATAGTCCAACAGGACTATTATAATTGGTGCCTATCAGCCCCCTAAAATTAAGCTCGCAACTTCTGACCTAGACAAACTATTTGCCTCAGGGAGAAAAATAGTCCTAATGGGAGACCTGAATTATACGCACACAGATTGGAACAATATCAATAACAATAAAAACGGTAACATACTTAAAAATTACTTAGAGGGTAGGAGCTTGAACCTCTCTCATACAGATGGCCCCACTCACTTCCCCACTAATGGCGCTACTCCTAGTAACATCGACATACTAATCAGCAAAAACATAAATGTTCCGACCCAGTTGGCACAGTTATGCGAACTCGACTCGGATCACAACCCCATTCTTGTTGAGCTAGACTTCACAAACAGCCAAATAGCTAATAGCACCCGTCAGCACGTTAGCTTTCGAAACACCAACTGGAAGCAATTCAGAACAGACCTTAACAAAATAACAAAATTAAATTCAAACATAACTTCGACTGACCAACTTGACGCTGAACTAGAGACATTAAACAAAAATATTAAAAAAATTACAAAAAAACACACAGAAATCATCAGCCACAAAAACCAACAAGGAGCTCTACCCATACACATAACGAGACTAATTAAACACAAAAACAAACTTAGGAAACTTTACCAACGGACGTTAGATATAGACCTTAAAATCTGGACTAACCGACTGACAGACAAAATCCGCCAGGAGATTAAAATCTATAAAAACGCTGAATGGCATAACTTCCTCAGTGAGTTGTCCCCTAAGGACAACTCACTGTGGAAAGTAACTAAAAAATTTAAAAACAAAAAGACGAAAATCAGTACCATGAACGTTAACGGACTTGACTATTTTGACGATCACGCAAAGAGCTCCTTGCTGGCTCAAACATTTGAGACAGTATATTCACTGGAGAATCACCCATCACCTGAATTCGAAAATGATATTAATCAAGACTACAACAGAATCACTACCGAACGCATCCTAATCCCCATGACAACTTTGGGAGAGGTTCTGACCTCACCAGCTGAGCTTCAACACATTATCAAAAAGTTGAAAACAAACAAAGCACCTGGTGAGGAAGGAATAACGAACAAAGTTATCAAAAACGCCCCCAGGAAGGTGCTGGTACAACTAACTTACATCATTAACAGCATTATTAAACTACAATATTTTCCCCAGCTGTGGAAAAACGCGTTAGTTGTGCCAGTGCCTAAACCTGGTAAAGAACATCACAATCCGGCAAATTACCGACCAATCAGCCTGCTGGCTGCCCTAAGCAAAGTAGCAGAAAGAGTCATACTCAAAAGGCTTAACATTCATACAAGCCGAAACCGTATTTTGCCCGATTTTCAATGCGCCGCATTAGTGTGACGTATTTTTTGTTGGAGTATACCTGACTTCTGGGTCAAACAAATAATTATATCGAAAATTCTTACATCGAATGCGTCGACCATCGAATGCGTCGACCGTCGAACTCCGTCTGACGTTTGAAAATTGGAACCATTTTGCTGTCAGTCGCGTATTCATAATCGTTTTTTAATTGCTTTTCAAAAAGTATAATTGTAATAAAAGTTTCTTCATTATCATTCGTATTAGTGCGGTATCATTGTTACATGAGTGTTTCGTTTTTATAAACAAAAAATAAGGTAAGTTTATTTTAATAAGTGTTGTTTATTTAGTCGCGTTTGTAACTTTAATATTAAACATACAATTTATACCTAGTAATTTACAGGAACTTGTTAAAATGGGTAAATGTTGGGTGGATAGTTGTAAGCACTATAGTATTCGTAGTAAGTGCAGCTTTTTTTCGTTTCCTAAGGATATTAAAATAAAAAATACATGGAAGGATATGTTAAGGTAAAATTAAAAAAAAACATCCGATTTGATTTTGATTGATTTGATTTTTTTAGAGTAAATAGTCGTTATGATGAACCTACTGCATACTCACGTGTGTGTAGTTGTCATTTTCCTCAAGGAAGAAAGATAAATGGGCCCCAACTTGTTCATATTGCAGAACCCCAAAACGAAAAGTAATTTCTAGATATTTATTTTATTCCTCGTTTTATACATATTTTTATTCATTTATGTATTGTAGCTTAGATCCTGCTGGTATTGCAAATAATTCTGCTGCTTTTGGTTGTGCACAGCAAGTTGCAACTAAGAAACCTGAAGATCTTTTGAATGAAACTACAGGCTGGACGGTAGTTACGGAATCGGATTCGAATGAAACAGAAACTACTAGTTTGAAGACTGAAACAATGTCTACTTCTACTCAAACTATTAGTTTAGATTTTTCTGTAGATCATGCGTCAACATCTATAAATGGCCAAATAGAGCAAGAAATAATATCTACCGCACACCTTAAAGCTGAAAATTACTTTCTACAAAATAAATTAGAAGAAGAGAGGACTTTTAGACAACCATCATTCAGTTTCAAGCAGATATGCGACAATGAAAGTTTGGTTCATTTATATACTGGGTTGCCAAATAAAAGGATTTGTTATGCTTTATTCAAACTCGTCCAGAACCTTGATATCAACTATTATCTAAAATGGCACGTTAAAAAAATTTCCAAAGAGGATCAGCTTTTTATATGTTTAATGAAGCTGAGACGAAATTTTCCGCATCTTGATTTGGCTCAAAGGTTTCAAGTTTCACAAGCAACAATCAGCAATGTTGTAATAACATGGATACATGTATTGCATGAAATATTATTTAAACAACTTATGCAAACTATTCCTAGTAGAACTAAAAATAAGAGCTGCCTTCCTAATTGTTTTAGTAGCTTTACAAACTGTAGGATCGTACTTGATTGTACCGAAATGGCAACAGTTGTGCCAAGAAAATCCATGTCGGCGCAAAAAGCTACTTATAGTTCATATAAACATAAAAACACATGGAAGGGGCTTATTGGTGTAGCACCAAATGGGGTAAGTTAATTACTTACGATCGATCGTACTTTTGCTTACAGTTTTTTTTTTTAATATTGTGATATTCAAATTATTTAAATAGTTAAGGATTATAGTTAATTTTATAAAAAATTTACTGTGTGGGATATAAGGTTTTAACTATTTAAATAATTTGAATATACTTTAACATAACTTAACTTTGTCTTTCCACTAGGTGACAACATACGTTAGTGACTTGTATCCAGGTTCAAATTCCGACAAGAAAATTGTCCAAAATTGTGGAGTGCTCAGCCAAATGAAAGCAGGAGATTTAATTATTGCAGATAAAGGCTTTCTTATAAAAGATATTCTCCCTGCAGGTGTGTCTGTAAATGTTCCACCATTTTTGGTGACTCCTCAGTTCACACCGCAGCAAGTTCAGCAAACCGAATCCATAGCCAAAGCAAGAATCCACGTAGAACGTGCGATCAACAGAATTAAATGTTATTCCATTTTAGACTACATACCCGAATCACTCATACCTCATGCTTCATGCATTTTCCAAGTAGTAGGAGCTCTAACCAATTTGCAACATCCACTCATTAAAGAGGTCGAACAAATGTATTGAAATCAAAATTTAAAGTTTTAATCATAATTTTCAAATATATATTTGTATTTTATTAATTTAAAATAATAGTTCATAAACCTATTTTAATCCCTTTAGATAAGGTAAAAACTTCTGTTGATAAAAGTTTTCTAATATATTTATGTTTTTATACCAGTGTGCATCTTTAGATATAGGAACGATTTGCGTTTGTTTAGGTGTCCAAATTACTAAGTAGCATTTATTTTTTTTTGGTAATATGCAGCTGTCCCTGGATCTGATGCCAATAATCGTGCGTTTTATTGATTGTTATTTTATCATTTGTATCTTTAAATATAATGTAAGATTTGTCTTTTTTTAATCCATCTTCTAGATTATTATTTCTATATTTATAAGGGCATTTCACTTCGATTAATGAATCTTCCCCAACTAAGCCATCTGGACTGGCTCCCAAATAGCCACACTCGAGAAGCCACACACCCGTTTCAATAATTTTTAACCCTGTGACATCTTCGAATATTTTTTTAGCCACGACTTCGTTTTCTCTACCCCATTGAACTGCGCGAATTTTATCAATGTCGTATCCTTCCACCAAATTCGTAAAAAGCGAAGCAGAGAATCTATTTTTATTGGATGCTGACAGTACTTTTCCAAACTTACTAGCAGTTAATCTGTGTTTTCTTGCTATTTGCCAAAATTCATTTTTTGATTGCCCCGTTGTTAACTTTGCAATCTCTTCAATAACACCAGGAGTTATTAAGCAATATTTTTTAAATAAAGAAATTTTGTCGTTCGAAGTATCAAATTGCGAAGAAAATAATAAATCATCTATTTGGGGAAGAATACTTAATTTGTTTTCTGCTACCTCTGGGTGTAGTAACCAGGTAAATCCGACGACTTCATTATTTAGAGTTTCTAAAAATTCAGCAACTTCTGCTTTCGTAGCACTTCTTTTGACTGCACAATAGTCATCGTTTTTACAAGGATAAAAATCCTTCAATGTTTTAACATCGTTAGATGTACTTGCTTTGGGAGCACTCCAAGCACAAGCTTGATCAGTGACACTAATATTGTGATGACCATATATACACAAAGCTGCCATGTGATGGCATATCACCTGTCCTCGCGGGCACGAACACTGCCCACCTAATATTAACTTATTTTCTAAGTCAATTGATATCTAAAAAGGAAAATTAGGTTGGGTTAGGTTAGGTTAGGTTAGGTTAAATTTCGAATAATTCGACAATTATATGGTTTCGATTCAACTATATTTAAAGTAACACAATTCGCGTTTATTCGAATTATTCAAATTATTGGAATTATTCAAATAAGTTTCCTCTTCTTAATGCAAGATAATTGTAGTTTACTTTAGTATAGTTATTTCTAGTTTAGATAAACTATAAGAATAGTTCTTGATTGCGATTTATTGCTTCATATAGATATTTGAATAATTCGAATGATTGGAATAATTTAAATTGTTTGAATAATCTGAATTAGTCATTCGAATACTTCGAATAATTATTCGAATATAAATTAAAACAAAGTATTTTTAGAGTATAAAACTTAAAAGACTTACTTCAACGTTGTAGATTCTGGACTTCATACTTGCAGCTACTTCTCCTTTTAGATGATCTGGCTGCAGATCTGGTTCGAAAGACATTTTTTTCACATTGCCAATGGTGCAAGAATTTTCCCCTCTCAAAAGTTGAGTCTAATTTTCTTTAAAAAAATCCGCAACCATGGAAAAGGATAAAACCCGTTTATCGTTCATTATTCTACAATTAATGCGTAAATAGTAATCATTGTAGAAACAGAGAATAACAGATTAACAGCGATTTGAATAAAAATCTATTTTAACGTAAACCTCAACGTTAAAATAGATGTTTATTCAAAATAAATATTAAAAATAAACACATCAATTGATTTACTTACCTTATGTAAATTAATAAAACACCTATACACTAAATAAAATACTTTTTAAAACAGAAATACGAATATGTAATATAAATTAACACGATTAGGAAAGCGACTAACGAAAGTGATTTGAATTTTCGACTCCTGTCAGACGTAGTTCGACGTAAGACGTATTCGATGTAAGTCGAGTTTTCGATATAGTTGTTTGTTTGACCCAGAAGTCAGTTCTACTCCAACGAAAATGCCGTTTTACGTCATCACTAATCCAGCGTATTCGGTTTTAGAGAAAAACACAGCACAACACATCAGCTGGTGCGAATTGTCAACGACATAAGTCTAAAATTCAACAATAAACTGACTACGGTTCTGGCTATGTATGATGTGGAAAAAGCATTCGATAGATTGTGGCACCAGGCGTTGGTCTGGAAAATGGCCCAGTATAAATACCCAAACTACTTGACCAAACTAATGAGCAGCTATCTGTCGGGCAGAACGTTCCAGGTAAGGGTTGGCAGCTCATTGTCTGCGAAAAAGAGCGCGGCGGCTGGAGTGCCTCAAGGCTCTGTTCTTGGCCCCGCGCTCTTCAACATCTTCATTGCAGACATCCCAACCTTTGCCAGAACTAATTTGTCCCAGTTTGCCGATGACACCGCTATTTATGCTACTAGCTCTAGTGCAGAAATCGCTAATCGTCAAATACAATTCCACACCGACATCCTGATTAAATACTTTAAGACCTGGAAAATCAAATTAAACACTAGCAAAACGGAAACTGCAATATTTACACATAATCACCTGAATGTTCGGGTCTTCAACCCCTTAGTAATTGACCGAAACAAATTCTATCCAAGTAAAATGATAAAATATCTGGGCGTGACTCTGGACCAAAAACTTAGCTTCATAAAACACACTAACGCTACTAGAAACCGAGCCCTGGCAGCCTTGTCGCAGATCTATCCTCTGCTTTGCAAAAGTTCATCTATGGACATGAAAAATAAAACGCTCTTATACAAAACTGTAATACGGCCTATACTCACCTACTCAGCGCCGACCTGGTGCAGTATGAGCCACTCCTCTATGCAAAAATTGCAAAAAATTCAAAACAAAGGCTTGCGGCTGGCCGTCAACGGTGATTATCTTACACGAATAGCTGACATGCACGATGAGACTGGGGTAGAATACCTGGAAGACTTTCTTGTTAAATTGTCAGCCAACTTCTACAATAATTAATTGTCGATTAGCGACCTGACCATGAAGGAAAAGACAGGAGAACCATCGCTCATATAAAATATACTAAAAAGTGGGACAGTTTTTGGCTGAACTTCAGATCACAGTGGTATCAGCTTGATCACAATGCCATCCGTTGGCAATCTAATAAACTGACTAAACTGCCTATAATAAACTAAATAATATCTGTAATACCAACCTGACCACAATAGCGGAAAACACAACCTGGAATATTTAGGTTATGTTTAATCGAATTTTGTCTCATTCGTCTCATTTTGTTTATGAGAAGTGTAGCGTGTAAATACAAATACTAAATAGTAAATTTGTGAGTGAGTGAGTGATCAAAATGCCTAAAACATGTTGTGTTCTGGGCTGTGATAGTGGGAGTCGTTCTGCTATGCGTTCTAATAAAGAAAATCTATTGAAGCCTGTTTCCTTATTTCGTGCTCCACAAACAGTAATAAATAAAATACATTAATTCCTACCATTTTTGATTACTTATTGCTACTTTTATTTCTAGGATGAAATGCTGCATAAGTGGCAATTGGCTATTCCTGTTAAGGCTCACGTTAAGAACAAAGTATTAACCTCGGTTTTGACTAAAAATGATTATGTATGCGAGAAGCATTTTAGAGAAACTGATATTGATACAAAATATAGCCAAAAATTGTTTAATGGTACAACATTTTCCTATGAGAAGGGGATCAGATTCTACTTGTTATGGGTTAAAAATATCTTTGCAAGCTACATTACAAATTTGCGAGTTTTTAATCAATAAACATAACTATAGTTATCTTATGACAGCTCGACTGAACCAAGATGCTCTTGAGGTATGCATTAATTTAAAAGTATAATTTATTTGCTATTAAACATTCAACTTTTTAGCGTTTTTTCGGAATGATGAGAAATGCATGCGGGTGCAACGATCATCCCGATTCGATTTTATTCATACAAATGTACCGACTGGTGTCTACCTACTCACTAGTAAAGCCAGCGAAAGGTAGCAACGTGTCCAGCGGTGAATACTTAGACGTGTTGCTAAACATAAAAGATTTGACCGATGCAGATGAAAGAAAATCTCAATGGGAAGCTCAAATCGATACCATTCTAGATAAAGGGACACATTTTTCAGATTTACCTTATGCTGCTTCTATTTTGAGTGAACATAACTATTTTGCATGGGATCAATCAGATTATGTGTTAAGTTACATCGCAGGGTACGTTGCAAGAAAATCAGTACGGTTTGCTAAAATTAAAATGGAAAAGAAAATGATTGTTTGCAATGAATGCATAGAAAGTTTAAAGTTACCAGAAGGCACGGATTTACCTGGTAGAGACAGACTAATTAATATTAAGACACAAGGATTTCTTATTCACCCTTCCGAAAAACTTTTTAAACTGCTTTCAATATTGGAGGCTATTATATTAGAAACTTTGGCTTCTTCCAGTTTAAATGTTGAAAGCATTTTTGAAATAACAAAAAAAATGGAAAGTATAACTGAATTACCGCTTGTGGGTTGTGATATTCACAATTATAAGTTAAGTCATAAAATTATAACATTCTATTTGACGACAAGAATGATTTTCGTTTGTAAGGAAGCGTCAAAAGAAACAAACGAAAAAAGAGAAACTAAGGAAAAAAGGAAAGCTGCTAAATTGGTTAAAGCCAAATCTACTAATTAATCAGTATAATGTTTTTATGTATAATAAGTACTCGAATTAATATAATACTTAACACTAAAAATAACAATGTGAATTTTTATTTATAAATTACGAACTAAAAATTATTAATTAAAAAATTACCAATACAAAATATTCCAATTCATATCCAATTACCAATTATAAATTACTAACTGAAACTAATTAATTAATATTAGTTCAAATTAATATAATTCAATGAATTTGATTGATTCATAAATATTCATACATACACGATGTTTTTCTATGCATTGTTTAACGCATTTCTCTAGTAAATCATTAAAATGTATTACAATTAATCGTTAATAACTGTCACAAAATGATCTTAGAAATGCATGAAGAATAATTATTATGAATATAATTATTATTATGGTCGGCACAGTCTTAACACTTACATGACTAACTAGATGCAAATGAAAATGTAATATTATGGAGTATACTAGAGAAAAAACCCATTTTCTCTAGATGCAAACTAATCCTAATATTGTTCTGAGCCTGTTTATACATATCTTTAGTTAATCAATTGCCAATATCGTGCTTAATTTAATTTGCATCATGTGTTTCAGCTGCCTATTATGCAATTAAAATATCTGATATAAATACCATAATTATAATTCATCAACAAATTTAATAATCTCACTAAATTCTTGCAAATTGTTTACCCGCATAAACTTTGAATATAAAGTTTCTTCATCGTTAATGTAAATAGATATACGGGAATTAAAACGCAAAGCAATTCGTTTTTTAACAGTGCAATCAGTTTCAATTTTTTGCCACCCAATAAATTCATCATTCCCATAGTTATAACACCATTGCTTGGAAGGTAAATCAATCAATTGTATATTTTGCTTTATATAATAAAAAAGCTTTTGAATTTTGCAATCCTCACAAAAGGATTTTTTCTTTTGATCAATGATCTTTGTATTAATTGAATTAGTATCGTTTTCATTTTGTCTGAAACAAAATCATATTAATTATATATAAATATGCGTGAACAGTTATATTTCTTACCTTAATTGAATAGTAGAATCAATTTGATTATAGTTGTTCATAGTCGTTTACTATTTACATGATATAACTCATATAATCAGTTCATTTCATGTATATCAGTTAAATGTCGCGTTTTATTTACAAGTGATATTACTGGTATTACTGATATTTTTTACTTTCCCTTCACCCCTCGAGCACAACCTTTTTAGCTACATCACTTGTGCATGTTTTCAATCAGTTGAAAAGTGAGGTTAGTTTATACAATTTGTTTGGTTGCTGTTGAGTTTTGTTGACTTTGTGTGAAAAAATGTTGGAACTCGTTCGAAGTGAAAGTAACAATTTAATTATGAACGAAATAGGAGACTTTTTGGCGAAAGACTTAGGTAAGTGTATATGCATTTGTAATCTTTACTTTAAAATTGATATGCAATTAATCTTTTAGAAACCGGCGATACTTTGTGGTTACCTCAACGCAGCATAAAGTATAACGAGCAAAATTCTGCTTTTATTCAGTTGGATGAAAATAACGAAAATCACCAATTGGAAGATAGTTATGAAGATGCACATGAACTCAACGAAGCTCAAACAAGTTATGGTTTTGAAAAGAAAGTGTGGAACCACAACGAAACTTTAGCGTTGCTAGCAGCAATAGAATCCAGGTTTGATGATATGTATCAACCAAAGAAAAAAAAATGTTTTTGGATCATAATTGCCGAAGATTTCCAGTCCCAGAATTTGTTGGTAAATAATAACAATTTTAAATTAAATAATTTTTGTTTCATACATAAATTTTGTAGTTTTCAGCAACCACTTGCCAACGCAAGTGGCAAAATTTGGTCCGCACCTATAAGGCGACAAAAGATAACCAAAAGAAAACTGGACATGGTCCTACGCGTTTTTTATACTTCGAACAGATGGACCGACTATTGGGCGACAAGCCAAATATTAGTAGTCCACATTCAATAGATGTGGCAACGTTACCCAATAACGAACCCAATGACACCGAAGAGAGTAATGAGGAAAATTTCAACTTAGCTTCAACTAGTGGTAACGTAAAGAAATTACCAAAACGTAAAACTCCGACTATGGCGTTGGTAGCTGCCAAGTCGCAGCATTTTAAAAATAAAGAACTAATATTAAAAGAAAGAAACGGTATGCTACAAGACTATTTAAGAGAAAGTCTAGACATTAAAAGAAGAAAATTAAAACTACTAGAAGAAAAAAAACAGAAAAACTTAAAAAAAACAAATAGAAGTGATGATGTTTGTTATTACTTTAAAATACGTTTTAAGTTTTATTTATAAGCTATAAGATGTTTTTGTTTTGTTTTAAAAAGAAAAGACTGTTTTATTCTTGTGATAGCATTTATTTAATATTAGGATTTGTTACGAATAAAAAAAATATAACTAAGTACAAACTTATTTTAATTATTAAACATTTTGTAAAATATTTCATCTCTTCGTTTCTGTTGACTTTTAATACCACTTAACTCTGTCACGTTTAGCTCCTCTGTCTCGGTGTTGGATAAATGATTTTCAAATGCACTATCATCAAAATAATCATCATGACTTATGCAAATATTGTGCAACACTGTAGCCGCTACGACACATCTTACAATAAAATTGATGTCTAAATTTTCAAAATATCTTAATCGTCGGAATCTGTTTTTTAGTAATCCAAATGAATTTTCTATAACCATTCTGGATGATAAATGCTTAAAATTAAATGTTCTTTGATTCACTGTCAGATGACCGTTATCTTTAAATGGTGAAATTAACCAATTTAAGCAAGGATATGCCGAGTCTCCTAATAAAAAATCGTTGCCTAAAAGTCCATTAATTCCTCTTTCGTACAAAGACGATTTCTTCAATAACCTAGCATCGTGAATAGATCCAGCTTCTCCACAAAACACATCTATAAATCGTTTTTTATGATCGCATACACCTTGTAATAGAATACTATGTTGCGATTTCCTGTTGCAATAAACGTGTGCATCAACAACTGGTCTTTTTATATTTATATGACTTCCGTCAATAGCTCCCAAAATATTATCAATTCCTTGCATATTTTTAAATCCTTGGCGAACACTTATCTTCTCGTTTTCATTTGGCCAACTTATAAATTTTTTACTGTTGTTGACAAGATATTTGGTAACAATTTCTATCATGCGACGAGCCGTACTTTTAGTAACATCAAAGCGGTCTGCTATTTGTCTAAAAGTTTCCGTGTTACTTAAGTACCAAATAGTTAATAAAACAGCTTTTTCTGGAACGATTTTTTTTCTTCCAAAATTGTGAGTCAGAAATATATTAGCCGCTTGTGTTTCACCTATTTTTTACGGTATATTAATTTACATAGTTGTATTTATATTTTGAAGTTAACTTACTGCATATAAATTTAATCGTAGATCTCGCGATAGTCTAAAATGATACTTGAATTCATCATTACTATATAGATTTACAGTTTCCTCATAATAATTTTTAATTTTGTTAATGGTATTTCTCTCCCGAATATCTTCGTCGCTGCTGTCATCAGACGTTTCTTCTGAATCAAAACACATAATGATATCGTTTAAATCATCGTCATCGCTAGATGACGAATCTAAATCGGAATCTGATGTGCTCGATTTCTAAATAATAAGAAAAGTTAGAAAATTCTAGAGGAACAGATCTATTAAAATTACCTCAATTTGCAAGATATTCATCATGAAAATGTTTAAATTAACTTTATTTACTTAAATATACATTGAACATATATTTATGATTCAATATATATCGATTGAAAAATAAAAATGAATTGAAAAGTCATTTTTGACAATTAAACTGTGCTTTTACCCTCAGATGCGTTTTATTTAACTGATATGATATGAAAGTGTCAGATTAGAAGCGTTCTATTTAGCAACTGATATGATATGAAAGTATCAATTATTTAAGCGTCCTCTATTTAGCAACTGATATGATATGAGTGTATCAGATTATTTCACTTCACTTACTTAACTGATACGGTGTAAATAGTAAACGACTCATGTTGATTATATATACACAAACAAGATTTTTTTAATAGATATATAAGTAGTATAGATGTAGTTCATAACAACTATTCTTGTTAGGGCAGGGTGGGGCTATAACGAAAAAATTGTCAGGGCGCATGCTCCGCGAGTTCGTTGTAGATATGCAGCAATCCTGTTTGATACAGCGATTTTATCTGTCATTCCCCATCTGATTGTTCTTCGTTCAGTGTTGTGATTTTTTGTGCTTGTGTTTTCTCGGTGATTTTGACTACTTTTGACTATTTGTGATTATTTAAGTGCACTTTAATTGTGTTTCCTGTGAGTTTTTGATTAAATCAATTTATAAATTAATTTTAGTGACTCATAACCTCATCTTTTAGATATGGGTGCTAAGAAGTATACGAAGTGTTGGCTTTGTGAGAATCAGTTGAGTGCGACAATTTTTTCTTTGAAGCCGCATGTATCGTACCACAAGTAAGTCTATTCTTGATATTATAACATTTAAAGCAAGCAATGTAAATTTTGTATACCTTATATTGCAGTAATTTTCTATCGTAACTTGCTAATACAAAATTGTACAATGTTGTGTGTAATATTATAGTGTGTAAGTACTGTAAGTACTATAATGCATTTGCTTATTGTTGCAGATTTCCTACTAATTTGCAAGTTAGAAAACAGTGGCTTAACGTATGCAATTTTAAAGAAGGTGTGGACAGTGTAAAGGGGCTGTTTATTTGTAGTGAACATTTCAGTGCCGATTGTTTGTATTCTGTGAAAGGGTCAACGTCAAGAAACCGACTTCAAATGGGAAGTGTTCCTTCTATATCTAAACATGAGCGAGCTGGTCCTTCGAATGTCTTGAATATTATTTAGTTATTATTTAGTTCAAATGTCTTGAATATTGTTTACTCGATTATTTAGTTGTTGGCTAACACTAAATAATCGCCAACAACTAAATAATCGAGTAAATAATTATAATTTGTTATTTTGTAAAAAAAAATATTGTATAAGAAAAAAAATTTAATTTTAAACTGTGAAGCTGTTGTACTCTTAAATGGATTCTTATTTATAATGTTGTAGGTCTAACCCGAGTCTAATCATTATTTTAAAACAAAAATACTTTTCACATTTTTAGTACTTTTCTTATATTAGTATTTATATTATCATTATTATTTAAAATAGTGACGCTGAGGTAACAATATTATGACACTCCATGGTGATGTATTAGCGTGCCGCTATAGTTAGCAAAACGTTAGCGTGCTTCCAGTCACAGCGAAATTATAATGACGTATAAACGATGATCACAGCCTCTAGTCACAGCGTAATTTGGGAATATTTAAAAATTTTAAAAATCTGTATTTTACAGTAATTCTATGTGTCATGACTGGTTGACTCTGCTGTTTTCTTTGAAATGTACGTCCAAAGAAAACAGCAACAAATCGTATCGTCTGTTATTGATTTAGATAATGATGACGATAGATTTAGTATATAATATTAAATAAGCCGAATTTTAAATTTATACAATTTAGCACAATTTAGTTTAGCACACGTGTGCAGAGTCATTTAATCACACGTCTGAATGGAGCCCTCGCCCACGGCTCAGGAGCCCAACATGGTTTCGTAATTCATTGCATGCTCTAATTACTAACAAATTGATTAAATTTAAATTAAAAATTGATCAAATTAACTAATAAAAAATGTATTTAATAAAATACTTTTGTTTTTTTTAATAGGCTCAATTGCCTAAAAATATCCAAGCGCTACTATCACTTAAGTTGCAACAGGGCAGGAAGCGAACATATTCGCCAGAACTCCGGTCCTTTGCGTTGACTCTCCATTTTTACTCAACGCAAGCTTATAAATATGTGCGCGGTCAATGGGGAAACCTACTTCCACATCCCGTAACCATCTCCAAGTGGTATAGTGTAGTGAATGGAAAGCCGGGTTTTACCCAAGAATCATTTACAGCTTTACAAAACCGCGCGAAGAATGGAACTCTTTTCATCAATTTGGTGATAGACGAAATGTCCATTCGAAAGCAAATGTTGTTTTGCAAGGATGGTGGTTTTACGGGATTTGTGGATATGGGCATGGGTGTTATACACATGCCTGAAAACGATGACACCGATGCACCATTAGAAGCAGGGGCGGCTTTAACAATAACCCAAACGCGCTGCAGTTTGAAAGTGCTTATAAAAGACTTCTAGTCATAGACGGAGAGCTAGCGACCGATTTGGTCAAGTCATTTCCTCATGAACAAAATGTTTTTTTTTTCACATTCGGTATATTACAGGAGGTTACGAAGGTAAGTCTGGCACCTTGTACCGGCCGGGTTTGGCGGTGGTGGCGGTTTGAAATATAATAAAATATGGCTTACTCACCTAATAGCCTCATGAACGATTCGGGTCTTATTTAACTTGTAGTGACTTACAGTGATAGGAAATCATAATGCCAGACGTTTTTATGTTCACGAACCCACTGCCAGACCGCAATAACCCCCCATAAGCGTAAAAGCGCTTCACGTACATGCACGCACAATTTTAACTATTTTTCGAAAACTACGCGATAATCAAATAAAAGTTAAGATACCATTTTTGTAGAGAATTAAATTCCCTACAAAATAGATTACACACATTTTTTTTATCTCTCAATTTTCTTGAGATATTGTGAGAAATCTACGAATATATATATATATTTCAGAGGCCAACCGAACAATATTTTTTTTTTTATATCTCAGACATTATACAAAATACTGGAAAAAATCAAAAGATTCTCCTCAAAATCGAATTCTCTACAAAAAAAAACCTATAACTTTTTTTCGTATTTTGCTTTGTTTTCCATATATTGTGAAAATACTATTGTATATTTATTACTAAGAATTTTTCTCTTGTTGAATCTCATCAATGAAATACTAGAATAAAATTTATAAAGAAAAATTGAGAGAAAAATTATTAGGATTTTATAAAAAATATTGGTATAATTTATGAAAATAAAATATTCAACAATACGTTAATTTATCTGCGGCGCCATCTCTACCCCCGTTTAGTTTTACATGTTGTTACTTGTTGATGGGTCAGTGTGTGTAAGTTTACCGTGGATCATGGCATCGTTTGATTTTGCCTCCGTCAAATTCTGAATTACATCAGCAATTTCTACGAGCAACATATATAACCAACGTGTGGAAAAATGCACATTTAAAAAATATTACTAATTTATTCCCTCATGAGTACGGCTGGAGCATTCACGACAATGTATATGAATTTGTTTGGTTTGAAGGAGACCAATTACCACCACTGGTAAATGACGTCGTCATCCAATCCTCAGAACTGGACGACGATAAAAATTCTGATGGTACGTAACTTTATTGATTGCAAAAATTGTTAAGATTAACAACACGTTTTCATTTTTTTACAGGTGATGTTTCTATAATTGATCCTGTTGACGAAGGTGAGGGAGAAGATGAAGATGGAGATGAATACGATGATGTCGATGAAGATGAAGAATATTATTATAATATCACTGAATAAAGAAAGGTTTACTTGATCATTAATGTATTATTTCTATAAATTATTTTTAGCACATTTTTAGTGCATATACAATAGTATTTTCACAATATATGGAAAACAAAGCAAAATACGAAAAAAAGTTATAGGTTTTTTTTTGTAGAGAATTCGATTTTGAGGAGAATCTTTTGATTTTTTCCAGTATTTTGTATAATGTCTGAGATATAGAAAAAAAATATTGTTCGGTTGGCCTCTGAAATATATATATATTCGTAGATTTCTCACAATATCTCAAGAAAATTGAGAGATAAAAAAAATGTGTGTAATCTATTTTGTAGGGAATTTAATTCTCTACAAAAATGGTATCTTAACTTTTATTTGATTATCGCGTAGTTTTCGAAAAATAGTTAAAATTGTGCGTGCATGTACGTGAAGCGCTTTTACGCTTATGGGGGGTTATTGCGGTCTGGCAGTGGGTTCGTGAACATAAAAACGTCTGGCATTATGATTTCCTATCACTGTAAGTCACTACAAGTTAAATAAGACCCGAATCGTTCATGAGGCTATTAGGTGAGTAAGCCATATTTTATTATATTTCAAACCGCCACCACCGCCAAACCCGGCCGGTACAAGGTGCCAGACTTACCTTCGTAACCTCCTGTAATATACCGAATGTGAAAAAAAAACATTTTGTTCATGAGGAAATGACTTGACCAAATCGGTCGCTAGCTCTTAGACTATCAAGCACGATATACAAACAGTCGAAAACGCAAACTGCCTGCCGGATGGAATTCCAATTTTAACAGTTTCGTCCCGATTCAAACGCAAAAAAAATGACTTGGAAATCATTGAAGAAGAACCCGATGCAGCGCAATGCTTGACATTGATAAATTTGTCGGCATATGTCGAGCATGTAACCGAGTACATTGCGGGATTTGTGCTTAAATCGATAAAAACAAAAATAGAGTGCGAAATCTGCATTCATTGTTGCACTGCAGAAAGGGTAAACCCAGACTCCTTATTAATATTTATTAAAAATCGTGGCGGGCTCCATTGTGGTTCGCCAGACTTAATAAAAATTTGCAAGGCCACTGAACGTGCTATTCGAGCGGATGAGAATATTCTGCAGAATCCGTTGTTTCTAACAATTATCAGACAACGGGTCTGCAGAGAAGTTATTTGTAGCAATATTTTTTCTTCGCAATTAATGTTAGAACATTGCCAGGCGGAAAGCATCTTAAATAATCATCGAATACAAGTTATGAACATAATTATTCAAACATATACCAATTTAAGATGCTTTTACCTGGCAAAAACAAAATCTGAAACCTCGAAAAGCATCCGCCACAAATTCACAAAATTAATAACATTTAGCGGGCAATAACGTTTTTCTCTTTGTGTACATTTTAATTTAGTTATAATGTTTTAATTTTTTGTTATTAATATATTTTTTGTAATAAATATTGATATGTAAAATATTATGTTATTTATAAAAAGAATTGATAAATATATTTTTTATTATTAAAGTTGATTATATTATTATTATCATATACTTTTTGTTATGACAATAAATTATTGTTATTTTTAAAACGAATTTTTATTATTATTATCAGGGTTGGGAACGATTACTCAAAAATGCAATCGATTACGATTACTTATAAACATTATTAATGTTTTCAATTACGATTACATCAGTTTTACCAAAGGTAATCGAATAACGCGAGAAATTAAAATAAACCCTGATTTTTATTAATTTTCTTACAAGTGAACAGTGGACTAAGTGAACAGATTTGAATTTGAATCTGCCGCCTATTCTACGAGTAAATTTTAATTTTAGAGCACGCGCAGTATTCACTATTCCGTCGACTCCATCCCATGTAATTTTGCCTCTATTCGGCCTGAACAAAAAGTTTGTTAAGGTTATATAGGTTGGACTACATCTATACCTCTTATATATCTATTATTTTTTTATAGCAAATACATAACCTAGCCTAGCTTTTAGTTCAACATTTCACATATTTGACATATAATAAAATTACAGATTTTATTTAGTTAGTTTATTAAAATCCGATAGATGACACTTGCGACAGCCTGGCACCACAACTCGAACCTAAAATCGTCCCACTTTTAAATGCGTGGATTGTTCTCCTGTCTTTTCCTTCATGGACCTGACAAAAGACATAACAAAATCAATACACACTGTCACAAAGCAGCAGGATGGCAGAATAACCCACAAACTGCCCTATCGCAAAATCCACGATTTAGGGCTCCTAGATACATAAAACCTGAAACATTGTTGGAATTAATTAAAATTTGTACTAATACTTATCTTGTCTCAGAGCCCACTCTGATTTAGAAGGATTTAACCATTTGGTTGAATTTATAGGCATTATATCGATTGTTTATCACAAATATTTGTGGTGACATGGACCGTTATGAAAATTGAACTAAAACGAATTAAATAATAAATTCTTTTGGATTGATTATTAATAAAAGTTTTATGATCGGAACTTAGAATTGTTGGTACAACTGCAAATAATTATGAGTTCTTATAAAATTTGAGAACAGCTGCGAATTGAGGTCAAGTCTAAAGTCTAATCCAACTAGATTGACTTTAGCCAATCAGATTGGTTTGGAAAACCCTACTTAAAAACAGTAGCGGAGGGAGAAAGCATATAAAAAGGATTGCTACTGGAATAATGAACGAGCGAGCGAGCAGCGAGTAGCGAGTAATAAAAAGCAGTTAGTAAAGTCAATATCGCCCCAGATTTAAGAACTTGAATTAAAATCAAAGTTAAAGTCTAAGTCACCATTAACTTCACTCTAAATAAAGTTATTTAGTAATTGTCTAAGTAGACTAAATTATTAGTAATTATTTGTATTTTCCGTCATCTATTAAATTTGTCTTTGAAATAAATCTAAATGATAAAAAACAAATACGAGTCGAGTAATTATTAAATGTCCATCCGAATTCAACGCAAGAAGAAAGTAAACGTCTAGAAGCAATCCAAGACGAACCCAACAACAACGTTAATGATCAACCGCCCACAAAAGTCCAAGTCCAACCATCCAGAATTGCCAATGGTTCTGCCGTCGCAACTAAGTAGTAAGTCAATTTAAAAATCTATAACATTGGCTGGTGTCAGAAATAAACCTGAAGGTTTTTCAACCGCTCAACGAAAAGTAACAAAACACCGATCATTACATTGGTGTCAGAAGTGGGATACTTAAAATTCTGTTTTTTTAAGAAAGTGAATTTGTATCAATCACAATTGCTTCACGATTTAGTAGTTTTATACATAATAACACCAATATGTCAAGAAACGAAGGAGATCGTATTGTTAATGTTATAAATAATCCAATCACAGTTTCACTCGATTCTATTTCAACTTTTGATGGACAAACTGATATCTTATTGTTCTTTGAAGCAATTAATGAAATTGCGGAAATAGCTAAATGGTCAGATAAAGATAAAATAGCAATAACTAAACTTAAATTGAGAGGAATTGCAAAACAATTTTTAAAATCAAGTAACTTATCCGAAGAAATTAATTGGAGAAATTTTAAAAATGCTTTTATTATTCAATTCTCAAGAACTAAAGTTCCCGGTAGAGCATTTCAAAGTTTTGTAGAATGTAAGCAACAACATGGCGAATTAGTTAAAAATTTTGTCGTTCGATTAAAGTTAGCAGGAGCCAAAACAATTGTACTCACTGATAATGAAGGTAATAATTTAGTTTTACGAGAAAATCTAGAACAACAAATGCATTCTCAATTTCTAATGGGATTAAGAGATCCAATCAAACAAAGAGTATTTTCCCAAAATCCGACAGATTTAAAAACCGCAATAGAAGTGGCAGAAAGAGAAGAATTTATCGAAAATATAACGAATCCCCCAAAAGTTCATAAAGTTTATGGAATGAATCAAAATGTTGCTAAAAATAATCCGATATGCTCGTATTGCAAGAAATCCAATCACACGATAGAAAATTGTTTTAAGAAAAATAAAACTTGTTTTACTTGTAAGAAACCAGGGCACTTTGCTAAAGACTGTAGAAATATAACATCAAAGAATCCATCTCGAAATTTACCGTTTTGCACTAATTGTAAGAAAAATGGACACGAATCAAGAAATTGCTATCAGAAACAAAATTCAGAAAGAATTAATACTCAGAGGAATCAATACCAAGAAAAAAGAAAAATAGTTTGCTTTAAATGTAACAAGCCCGGACACTTAGCACCGCAATGTAGATCACACCCGACGAAAGATTTAAACGCCAACGCAGCCTTTTTCGAACCCCAGAGAACGGCTGCCGTTTCAGAAATGTAAACAAGCAGAGTCAAGTGGAGATACAGGGAGCTGCTGAAATTTTTATAAAACCCCGAAACATAGTAAATGTTCAGATAAATAATATAAAGTTTCTAGCGTTAATTGACTCCGGAGCAGCTGTATCTCTAATTTTATCGGATAGTATCGGGGATTTAAGTATAGGTAAAAATAGTAATGTTTGTTTAACAAATATACAGGGACAAAGAATTCCCATAAAGGGTAAAATTCAGATTCCTGTGTCATTTAGTAATAATAATTATAAGACTACAGTAAAACATGAGTTTTATGTAACTGATACATTAAGTTTTGAAGAAAACATTATTATAGGAATAGATTTTTTGGAAAAGTTTGAAGTAAATTTAAATTGGGAAAAAGGAATTTTGCGTATAGGTAATCAAGATTTTTCTTTACTAAAGAAAGAGCAAACATTACTGAACGGAATTATCACTAAAAGTAGTGATAAAAAGTATGAAAAAATAACAAAAGAATTAGAAGAATTAAAGGAAATTATTAAAGAATTTCGAGAAATTTTAGTGAATTACGAAGAAAGTTTTCAGCCATTGATCCTGACTGAAAGCAATAGTGAGAGAGCGAGGATCAAACGCTCTGTTACTAATATTCCATCTGAAAGTAAAACACAAAATAGTCAAGAAATTAATGAAGGTATTCTAGAGCCTTCTATCGAAAATAATTTTCTTAAGAAAGAAATTGTTGCTGAATTGGACATATCAAGATGCGCCTCTTCACCTAAACAATTTCTTAATGATTTTCATAGTAATGTTTTTGTATTGGAAGATGTTATTGTTCCGCCAAGAACGCAGATGACGTGCTTGGGGAAATTAAAGAAGAATAAGAATGTCAAGGCGACTGACATTATTTTTGAACCCAATTTGACTACTGATAATGGAATTTTAGTAGGAAGAAGTTTACATAAGAATAATGAAGTTATTACTGTAAGGATAATGAATATGACTCAAGAAGAAATCGTCTTAAAAGAAAAGACAAAGATAGGTGAAGCTTACGAAGTAGAAGTAGAAAGTGAAAAAGAAATGATAAATGTTCAAAGCATTTCGATAATTACGAAGCAAGATAATGATTTAATTTTAAAACAATTGGGCTTAGAGAATCCAATGAATGAAGATGTAGAGAAACTAAAAAGATTAGTAGCAAACTACATAGACATATTTAAAGCACCTAATGAAAAACTGACCTGCACCACTAAAGTTAAACATAGAATCATAACAGATGACGTACCACCGATATCGAAGCGACCGTATCAGCGAAAAGCAATCTTAGATGCAAAAATTCAAGAATTACTTGATAACAACATCATTGGAGAAAGTCAATCACCGTGGTCTTTTCCGGCAATTTTAGTAGAAAAACGAAGGCACGATGGTGAAAATGCAGAATTTAGATTATGCATTGATTACAGAAATCTCAATGTTATAACAAAAACAGATTTTTTTCCGTTGCCTAATTTACAGGATACCCTTGATCAATTAACTGGGTCTAGCTTGTTTTCTACAATGGATCTTGCTAGCGGTTATTTTCAAGTAGAACTTGATGAGAGAGATCGAGAGAAGAGTGCGTTTTCAACACCTGATAACCACTATGAATTTAAGCGAATGAGTATGGGATTGAAAAATGCGCCTGCTTCATGGTAGCGCATGATGTAAGCAATATTCAGCGGTCTAACCGGAACAGAATGTTTAGTTTATCTTGATGATATTATTGTATTTAGTACAAATGATGTTGATATCCATTTAAATCGTCTTAAAAATGTATTTGATAAAATGCGTGAAAGCAATTTAAAATTTAAACCAACTAAATGCCATTTTATGAAAAATGAAGCAAAGTACTTAGGACACATTATTTCAGAAAAGGGTTGCGAAGCAGACCCAGAAAAGTCGGAAATAATTCGAAAATATCCGCAGCCAAAATCAGTTAAGGAAATTAGAGCGTTTTTAGGATTATGTGGATTTTTTAGAAAATTTGTACCGAAATTCGCTGATATTAGTCAACCGTTAATAAATTTAACAAAGAAAGATGTACCATACAAATGGACAGAAAAGCATGAAGATTCATTTAACATCTTAAAGAAAGCATTAGTGTCACCACCTATTTTAAAATATCCTGATTTTAAGCGTCCATTTATATTAGTTACTGATGCTAAAAATGTAGCAATTAGTGGAATTCTATGTCAAAAGTATGACGATTTAGAACATCCGATAAGTTACGCAAGCCGTACTTTAAATTCAGCCGAGAGAAATTATTCAACAATAAAAAATGCTTAGCAATAGTTTGGGCAGTTAAGTATTACAGATGTTATTTAACTGGCACACATTTTACAATTTTAACCGATCACAGACCATTAAAATATCTTCTAACAATTAAAGATCCAAGCTCTAGGTTAGCGCGTTGGGCAATGGTACTATTAGAATACAGTTTTGACATTGATTACCGACCCGGAAAAATGAATACTAATGCAGATGCTTTGACAAGACTTAGAGAAATTACTGAAAATGAAAAAGATTTCGAAAATCAGCCTTCCATTAAAGAACTTAGAGATTTAAAGAATAACATCAAATCAGATCTATTTGAAGAATTATTAGATTTTAAAGAAGAAATTAAAAAAAAAATTAATTGAAGAAGTTGCTGCAATTTATATTGTGAATAATGAAGAGGAACTCGAAGAAAAAGATGATGAAATGTATCCTATAATTGATGCAATTTGGACGTCCAGAAATTAAAGAAATGCAAAGAAAAGACGAAAAGTTAATGGAAATTATTCGACATGTTGATAATCTTAACAAAGAAGACATTTATTATTTGGATAATGAAGAAATTTTATACAAAAAACGCATGCAGGATGAGAGACAAGACAAAATTGTTGCACCTGATTGTATTAAAAAGGAAATTATAAATCTGTATCATCGATTATCGACCGCCGCACATGGAGGGCAAAGAAAAACATTAGAATTGATTCGAAAAGATTTTTACTGGAAAAACATGAGCACTGATGTAAAGAAATTCTGTTTAGAATGTCATTCATGCAACTTACGAAAAACAAATTACATTCCGCCAGCAAATTTACAAAAATTGCCTGTGCCTAATTTAGTATTTGGCAGAATTTCTTTAGATTTAGTAGGACCATTAAACCGTACTAGAAATGGAAATAAATACATATTAACTTGTATGGATTATTTGACGCGTTTTCCAGAATGTATTGCAATACCTGATATAAAAGCTGAGACTGTGGCAAAAGCTTTTATTGTCAATATAATAACAAAATATGGAACGCCTAGAGAAATTTTGACAGATTGTGGATCGCAATTTGTTTCAAAGTTATTTAAAGAAATTTGCAAAATTTTACAAATTGATAAGTTAAAAACTACCCCTTATAGACCAGCTTGTAACGGAGTAGTTGAATGAATGCATAAATCGTTGAAAACCATGCTATCACACTATATAACAGAAGATAATAATTCTTGGGATGATTGGCTGCCTTTTGCAACCATGGCTTACAGAAATCATATTCACGAATCAACAAAAGAAACACCTTTCTTTTTAATGTTCGGACGAGACATGGAATTACCACAGCACGGCTTTATTAAAGATCCTACAGTTAAATATGATCTTGATGAGAATTACGCCACCGAAATGTTGAAACGAATGCAAATTTCTCATGAAAAAGCAGAGGAAACGTTAAAAGCAACTGCTGTTAAACAAGGATTAAATTATAGTAAAAAAGCTAAAGATCGAACATTCAAATTAGGAGACAAAGTGTATTTATATACTCCAGCAATTAAATCTACAAATTTAGCATCAAAATTTCAACCAAAATGGTCAGGACCGTATCGAATAATCGAGATCAAAAGTCCAGTAAATTATAAAATAAAGGAATTAAATGGAAGAAAAGAACAAATGGTACATGTTAATAGACTAAAACTATGTTTGAATCAGGACATCGATAAAGAAAACAATTACACAAAATTATATAAACAGATAACTGCAAATGTACCTGAATATCCAGAAGTACCGCGTTTTTATTCTCCAGTGACCAATGCCTCGAGTAACCATAGTTCCAGCGATTTCGAAGACGCTGTAAATAGCGATGAAAATATCATCGATGAAGATCTCGAAAATGCCGAAATTGCTGATACAGATGACGCTAACAACAGTGTGCACAATAATAGCACTGACACTGATTCCGAAGATAACACTGATTATCAAGATGTTAATGAAACAATTCACGAAAGTATTTACGCAGAAGAAAACAATGAAATAATAACTGAAGAAAATGCTAAGGCAAGTCAGAGTATCGAACACCGAGATCAACAATTGGAAACTGAAAATCTTCAAGAACAAATTAGGCATCGTCATCACACACGCTCAAAAGGGCCCGTTGAAAGATTTGAGTGGGTCTTAAAGAAACAAATATAAATACCGCGTTGAAGCAATACTAAAATGAGAGCGTGTAACTAAAAAAAACATATCGAAAGTTCTGCACGGTTAGCATTTTGTTAAGTAAACTAAATATGTCATTACGAACGAAATTCAATATTTAATGTGGAATTTTGTTCCAGTGGGACTCAAAATGTTATTGCTGATTTTCTTCGGACCGATCTCAAGCCTAGGACTAATCGCCTATGATTGCGAAAATTCATCGACCAACATTTCGGTTATATCTCTAAGGGATGTAGCCCCTTGTCCCAACCCTGACTCAGATTATAGAACGTCCAAATTAATGGTTCAAATTCTGGAGAAAAAGAAAATTAAAAAAATTCACGTTAAAACGTGTTTATTAGAAGTAACGCGATTAATTAACTATTGTGGTATGCACTCACATACTAGCATTGTACAGGATGGATTATTGACCTATATCCATCAAATAGGTGGACCAGAATGTAATAAAATTCATCGATATCGGGAATACAGAGGATTTCATGGAAAAATATTATCGCAATTGAATTCGAATGCTACAACATCCACTTATATAACATTAGCGGGAAGTCTAGATAATAATGGCAAGTGTGAAGGAACCACTTACATGGAAAATGGAAGATCATGTAAAAATGTTGTAGTTACAGCCACCTTAAAGATTCAGCTGACCGATTACCTTGCTCAAGTGAAGCTTAACGAAAATGAAATTTTGCTACAAAATGATTTGAAATGCCCTTATTTAACTGGGTATTGTATGGATTTTAATATTGGCGAAACAGTGTGGGAATCCATTCAATTCAAAACTTGCGAAGAATTTTCAGTAGTGTACTCAGGAGAAGCAACCCTTGTTTTCGAAAAGAGCGGAGACACTGAAAATAAATATCTAGTTGTTGAACAAGAGGACAAAATATTTGCATTAAAAATACAGAAAAGAGAATATTTATGTAATGAGGCATTTTTCTCTACGGAACACCCTCGTTTATTGGTAATTGAAAGAAAACACACCATCAATCTTCCCATATATAAATCTAAAGATGTTAATGATATAGATTTAATAACTTATGCTAATACAAAATTTTTGTACATGGAACAATCATTTAAAAGATCGATATCAGAGACATACGCGCAAACAGTTTATCGCCGTTGCTTACTTCACAGAGAGATTTTAAAAAATCGATTAGTCATGGCCCCATTATTACCAAATGGAATCGCAATATTAATAAAAGAGCATCTAGGATACGTTGCCCGAGTAGCAGGAGAAGTCATGTATGTTTTAAAATGTTTACCGGTTCAGGTGACAATACGAAGAACCACCAATTGTTTCTCGGAACTTCCAGTTCTTACGAATAATCAGTCGTATTTTATGTCACCAATTACACGTGTGCTACAAAAACATGCAATACAGACAGAGTGCAACCCAGTAATTCCATCACTATTTTTTTTTGGATGGAAATTGGATGGGATTCAATCCAAATCCAACTACAGGAATGTTACCCCAAGAATTGCTGGTAGCTGTAGAACCAAAATTACAATTCAAAAATATCCAAAACTTGGGAGCAGGAGGAATATATACAGCGGAAGAAGTAAGAAAAGCACAAGAGGCTATGCAATTTGGAATAAAAAGAGATGCAATTGCTAACATAATAGCAAATAAAGTAGATGGTCAATCAGTAGATGATCAAGGGTTCTCAATGATGCAAATGTTTGACCAAGCAGAGTTAAAGAAAATTGCGCATCAAACATTAAAAAAAATATATGGTATATTTCTGTCGATTGGTGATTGGACTAGCGGAATTCTTGAAATATTTATTCTATTTAAAATTATAAAATTTATAGTAGGAACATTTTTAAATGCACTGTCTATTAAAAAGGCAGGCGGAACAGCTATTCATTTGTTTGCATCTTGCTGGGGTACTTTAACTTTATTTATATTACATTCATTTCAAAGAAAGACAGAGTCAGCTAAAGCCAATGAAAACATTCAAACGTTGCCGAGCGCGCCTAAAAATTTAGTTAATACCATAACACCAAAAATTGCTAACGAAGCAAACGATTTTAAATCACCAGTAAAATTTGTTTAATATCAACAATTCTCCTCAATATAATCTTAATATAAGCAAACTCTGACCATATAAAAGCTATAGAAAAATAAGATCAGTTCAGTTCACATTTAGTTCTTACAAGAGAACGTTTTAAATCAAACCAAAGCACCAAAATCAAAAAAACCAAGTACAATGGAAACAGCACTTCAATACGCCAGTAACCTAAGCTGGGAAACAAGAGCAGTGGTGCTCAAGAACCTTAGTAGGATGATCGAGGAAAACTACAAGACCCTGAACAAATTAGTTGATCGACAAGGAGAATACTCCGAGAAGACCAAAAAAGCCATAGCAGAAAACCGCTGCTATGCCGTGATGGTCCACCTGCAGTACTCAGCAATTAGGGGAGAAGATTGCTTCGCAAGACGCGATTACAACGATGACTGCAATTGTACATTGTGCAAGGGGGAAATGGATCTTGGATTTAGCCAAGAAGTGGATCGCCTTCTAGCTCAAGAATGGGCTGTGCCAGAACCACAAACCCCAATTGAATTAATTCATGTGTCGGAAATGGAGGATGAGTTACCACCATCCTATGAGGAATCTATCCAGGAACTCATATAAAAAAAAGGAAGTGGTGCGGTTTTGTGTTGTGCTTCGGTTCTACTGAATTTTTGTTTTCTTTTTGTTCACGGTTTTATGTTGTGTTTAGATTTATACTGATGTAGTTTTACTACTGATGTAGTTAACATTTAATTTTTATTTAAGATTTTTTTTATTTTATTATAGCTTTATTTAAAAAAAAAATAATAATAATAATAATTTGCTTATTTTTATGAATTTTGTACTATTTTCCTTATGTACTATTTTTATTTTTATTTTATTTGTATTCACATTTAAAATTATAATATTTGTTTATTTTTATTATGTTATCCATTATTTAATAGTAATCAAATGTATTTGTAATATATGTTTAAAAAAAAAAATAATAACAATAATAAAATAATTTTTTTTCCGCACAATAATCTTGTTTTAAATTTTATGGTTCTACCCTTATTTGTCCTAGCAAGCGCAGAGAAAAACTTAATTTAATACGCGAGTAATAAATTATTTAATTTAATACTGCAGCAAGAAAGAGTGTAAGTTAGAGCAAGAAACGAGCCGGCGAGATTCAATTTCGAGCGTTCTTACCTAGTATCTAAAGTTCACATTGTCTATTTTCTGTAGTATCACTTACCGTTTTGTGATATAAATAACTATTATACTAACCGTTGCACTATAATAGCATTGTCTCTGCGCAGGCCAGATAAATAATGAACAGAAACACTCTACAGTAGTTGTATTCTATATACATACTAATCTTGATGTTAAGATTTTGTTTAATTGTGCTTTTTTAAAAAAAAAACAATTTATATATACAAAACAAAGAAGAGTGTTAGTGTATTTATAGTTATATATTATATTTATATTTAGTCTTTTGATTATCATTAACAGGTTATTTTGTGATTGTTATATGATTTTATTTTAACTGTTAAGGTATATGTAATTTAGAATTTTCTTTTAAGAACTAAGCAATAAAATGGTGTTTTAGTGAAAATGCTATGTTGGTTATTGCAATAGTTAATTTTTAAAATTATATTAACTTAATTTTGATAATATGCTTTAATGTAATGTATGTTTAAGAGTAACAGAATGATAACTTGATGGAAGAATGAAATGTATTTAACATTACATTCTTCTTGAGATTAGGGAGGTATGTGGTGACATGGACCGTTATGAAAATTGAACTAAAACGAATTAAATAATAAATTCTTTTGGATTGATTATTAATAAAAGTTTTATGATCGGAACTTAGAATTGTTGGTACAACTGCAAATAATTATGAGTTCTTATAAAATTTGAGAACAGCTGCGAATTGAGGTCAAGTCTAAAGTCTAATCCAACTAGATTGACTTTAGCCAATCAGATTGGTTTGGAAAACCCTACTTAAAAACAGTAGCGGAGGGAGAAAGCATATAAAAGGGATTGCTACTGGAATAATGAACGAGCGAGCGAGCAGCGAGTAGCGAGTAATAAAAAGCAGTTAGTAAAGTCAATATCGCTCCAGATTTAAGAACTTGAACTAGAATCAAAGTTAAAGTCTAAGTCACCATTAACTTCACTCTAAATAAAGTTATTTAGTAATTGTCTAAGTAGACTAAATTATTAGTAATTATTTGTATTTTCCGTCATCTATTAAATTTGTCTTTGAAATAAATCTAAATGATAAAAAACAAATACGAGTCGAGTAATTATTAAATGTCCATCCGAATTCAACGCAAGAAGAAAGTAAACGTCTAGAAGCAATCCAAGACGAATCCAACAACAACGTTAATGATCAACCGCCCACAAAAGTCCAAGTCCAACCATCCAGAATTGCCAATGGTTCTGCCGTCGCAACTAAGTAGTAAGTCAATTTAAAAATCTATAACATTGGCTGGTGTCAGAAATAAACCTGAAGGTTTTTCAACCGCTCAACGAAAAGTAACAAAACACCGATCATTACATATTGCACGCTCAAACTCCCATTCGGAGACTAGCTCGTAACGCCGTGCGAAAGCACAATTATCGCTGATTCTGCCGAGTTGTGCGTGCTCAAGCCGATCGGGCTTGTCCGTATTAATTCGGTCCTAAAAATGTAAACATTAACTATACTTTCGTTTATTGCACTGATAACACACTAATTATCGGCATCTATGCCTATTCTATTATACTACAGCCTAATCTGCGTACTCATTCATACTCATTCATACATGCAAATCAAAACAATTGTACACAAACTCGCAAAAACTATTATGGCAGCGATTGGCAATAATAATGTAAACAATAAATAAAAAACTACTCACCTATCCTTCCCCAAACACAATCCCCGCCGCCCATAGGCCTTCTGCCACAATCAACACTAAATACACTTATTGAATTGTATTGTTGTTCAAAACAAATACAATTTAACCACACTAAATTTTAAAAACAAATACAAAGCACAAACTTTGCGGCTGACAGCTGACTTTGCCACGACACGACCGATGAGCGATCGATTGCCTGAGCAGAGTACAGTTGCCTATACACGCCCCTTCTCAAACCGCGCTACCATCTTAGAGATGGCGCCACCGGTATTTTTTCAGTCAATATTTTTATCGAATCAGATTAATGCTGATGGCGCCAAACGCATTGAATCAAACCCCCCCCCCCACATACTTTTTACACCAAAACTCCCTAAACCAGGTTTTTAACCACTTTCCTGGATTAACGCAATAAACAAATCATTCCCATCCCCAACGAAAACAACTGCAATACAAAGTGGCAGATGTATTACTTGCAGTGATACATCACCACTGATAAATCGACATTCAGTCAAATTATTATTTTTTTTAAACACTTTGGTACAGCATCAAATGCTAGGAACTTAGTATATATAATTGAAATATCTTAAGTTAAATTAATTGTATAATATGTAGTATTGTATAGTGTAATTGATTTATACATATTAAGAGCAAAATAAACAAATTTAAAAGTAAGTAGAAACCATGAGATCTGGGTTCGATTCCCAGCCGTGCCCGAATACTTTTTCATTAAATTATTGGCATGCATCTATTTATTTGGAGATTGACTTTAAGATTATTTTCATTGTAAACATTGATCCTGTTGCATAAAATCGCAAAGTTAGCAGAAGCATTTGTATTGGTGTGATTGCATAATTCCTAAAATATTAGATTTTATTACTATATCCACATTTTCCACTATCATTACCAGTTTGTAGGAGAACTAATACGAGCCTCAATTTGTTGTAGTATTAACGTACAGCTTTCTTTACTTAATCGAAATCTGACATAAAATTCTTCATCATTCCATTGATTAAAATTATCGAATCGATGTCTATACACAGGATTTCGACGAGGTCTCAGAAAAATATCAATAATTAACACTTCTTCTTCGTCACTCTCGTCAATTCCGACATAAATAATTACATTAATTATTATTTAAAAACATTTACCAGCATAATAACAAAATGTTACAAATTTATAACCTTAAACTTTATTTAAACCAAACCACATCCACCGCTTAAGTATTTACATATTTGAGGCAAACTTTAAACCTAAAACCAAAACTGTGCATCTGCTAAACCTTAAATTAAAAGTTAAGGCTAAAAAATAGCTTAAGTGCCAACTGTGCAACCGGGCCTAAGTGACCCAAAACGTTAGTACCATATTGATACAAAACAAAATCCCGATGATATTATTTCGCGTGGACAACTGCTAGACAACTGCTTAATTCAACATTGTTCTGGAACGGTCCATCATTTTTATCAAAATAACTGACAATATGGCCCGAATCTCGTTTTAAAAAACACGATTTTGATGGTAAAGTTCCTGACAAGAGAGCTATTAACGTTTCAGCAGTAACAACTTTTACGGAAATCCCTTCTGTTTCCTCTAAATATTCGAAATTCGGACAACTAGAACGAGTAATAGTGTACTGTTTGAGATTTCTCTATAATGCAAAAAAACAAGACAAAAAAAAAACGATTAGGTCTCCTCCTACCTTTCGAATTAATAGAAAGTCACGATACAATCATAAAAAATGTCCAGCAAGATGCCTTTCCACAAGAATGTGATGCTTTAAAATTAACTAAGACTGTTCCTAAAGGAAGTAAACTCATACCTTTGAACCCATTTTTGGGAAAAAATGGAATTGTTAGAGTGAGCGGGCGACTTAATAATTCATATTTATTGATTCGACTAACTTTTATTACACTTTTACATGGAGGGCCAAATCAAACTCTGGCAAATTTACGCCTAAAATATTGAGCATTACGTGCGCGAAGTGACATTCGAAAAGAAATACGTACCTGCCATAATTGTTTTCGCGTATCTCCTACCAAAATCGACCAACAAATGGAAGATTTACCAAGACAGATTAGAATGTTACAAGCCTTTCCTGAAGACGGGAATTGATCACTTTGGGCCGCTACAGATTAAACAAGGCGGAAGACGTACTAATACTAAAGTAAAGGCTTGGGTCGCGCTTTTTGTCTGTATGGTTACGAAGGCTGAACATTTGGAAGTAGTAAGCGATTTAAAGTCGGAATGTTTTATAAATGCCTTAAAAAGATTTATGACCAGACGCGGTCAAGTTTCAGATATCTGCGACAACGGAACGACGTTTGTAGGCGCTAAGCGTAATCTAGACAAAATTTGTAATTTCTTAAACTTTCATTTGTCAAACGAAACTTATTCATTACTTTCAATGGGACAAATTACATGGAGTTTCATACCTCCAAGATCTCAAAATTTTGGGGGGTTGTAGGAGCGCATAGTTAGATCAGTAAAAATCCTCTGAAAAAGTAATTTTGAATGCTAGTTTAACTCTTGAAGAAGCAGCAACCCTTTTTTGTTAAATTGAAGCCGTCAATTGACGACCTTTGTGTCAATTATCCAATGATCCAAACGAAGTCCTTACCGCCGCACATTTCCTTGTTGGAAAGTCGCTTGCTAGTTTACCCTAAGTGGAATTATCGGAAATTGCCGACAATCGATTGTAGAGGTGGCATCAAATTCAAAAAATGCAACAACACTTTTGAAAACGTTGGCATACCGAAGTTTTGGCACAACTACAACACCGCTCAAAATGGGATAAGATTGAAAATTGTCCTCTTAAAGTTGGGACTTTAGTGATCATATCAGAAGACAACTCACCGCCAATGGTATAGAAGTTGGTACTAGTAAAAGAACTTTTACCTGGACCTGATGGGCTTGTACGAGTGGCAACGGTTCAGACCAGTGTAGGAGTGTACAAACGATCAATAAGAAAATTGGTCGTCATGCAAATAAGCTACGATTAACTTTACTTTAAATAATAAAGGCAGTGCACTTTGTAGTGCAGTATTTAAACTGTTATTAAAGTGATTTAAGACCAATATTTGTTTGTATTTTACTCATTAGTATGTAATTATACTCATTAGTCCTGCCTTTGTGTAAAAAAATAAACAGTTTTTTAAACAAGATACACACTCGATTCTGCTCATGCACTTGCAAAAGTAAAAATCACGCACAACTACCCTTGTTAACAGCCAACATGCATATTAATTTGCCAAAACTCGAGCTACCAACGTTCAAATGAGAATACACCGATTGGTATCTTTTTCGCAATGCTTTCTGTTTGAATTACAGTCCACAATTTGTTTGTTATATGCACTATCGTGCCATCTATTAGATTAATTTGTTAGTTTGTTAATATTGTTTGGAACCCGAGAGCTCCCTCTACTTTGTAAGTTGTTATTTAACTTGTCACGTGCACCAAGGCACCCAATCAAATGTTAACGAGAAAAAGGAGGGAGACGAGAGGTTCGCCGGCCATTGTACAATAAAGACTTGTTGTAAGCACACTGCCTTTGAGCATTATTACTCTTTTTGGCCATTTATAAAAGTAGCAGTTTATACAAGTAGTGAATTCCAGCGTAAAAGTATACATGGTCCTTCGAGCCGGATTCACAAGGTGGCAATAACATCCTATTGCCAGAAACTCACTCGTTTTGGGAAGAATACAACTTCCATTTTGGGTAAGCCAGAGAACCACGCCGCGGTGAAAACTCAGCATTGTGGTTGCTGTGCCAAACAATCGCAATCAAAAACTCAACAATCCTTTCAACATCGGTAAATCAAGCAAATTCTGCAAAAGGTGAGCATCCTTATACTCTATTTCCTTTATCTATCAGTTTCGGTTTGATTTGGTAAAGCGTGAGCTCACTCTTTCTCTCTCTAATCGTTAAAAAAAAGTCACGAAGAGCTTTCAACATTCAAATGAAAGCGAAGTGCTGTAAAAACCAAGCTCACCAATTTCGAAACATTTGTAACTAGGCTCGAAAATGTGGTGATACCGGGAGAAGCTACACCGGTAGCAACTCTTAATGAAATAGAGATGTTCGAACTTAAGGCACGAATCCCAACGACCTCCCCGTTGATTGGCGAATAAGAGGAATATCATTTTAGGGTATTAGAGTTTGACGATATCGGTTTGGATAATGAAAATGCTGATTATGATGCCTTTCAAAATAATTTTTTTTCGGTCATGGCTAGACCAAGCTAATTGATCGGTAAAGTTGATAAAAATAATCAGAAAATGTCTGAACAAGACGTACGTTCAATCTCAGAGTCCAGGCGAACACTTTCACTTAATGAAAGCAGCCATTCAAACGGCATTAACAATTTCCAGAAAATTAAGCTCCCTCAAATGAAACTACCAACATTCTCGGGCACCTACGAAAGTTGGCTAGAGTACAAAGATACATTTGAATCTCTTATTAACTCAAAAGGTTCTATAGTAAATCACGTAGACAAATTCCACTATCTTAGAGCTTCGTTAGAAGGCAGTGCGGCTGATGTAATTAGGTCACTTGAATTTTCGGCGGCAAATTATTCGATTGCCTGTCAGTTGCTTGGCGATAGGTACGACAATCCGCGTCTTCTGGTTCAGAATCACGTAAAATTAATATTCAATATAGAACCAATTGCTAAAGGTACAGTGTCTAATATTCGAAACCTACTTGATACACTCGCAAAGAATTTAAGGGGATTGGAAACTTTAAAGCAATCCATCAAAGAATGGTACACTCTCTTAATTCATTTGGTGGTTAATAAACTTGATTCGATCTCGGTGCACGAATGGAAAAAAATACGCAGTGGTATGACCTTACCAACATTTACTAAATTAAACAACTTTCTTAAATCAAGGGCAGACCTTCTAGAAACTTTGGAAAATACAAAGTCAGAAAGAGTCACCGAGTCCAAACCAAAGTTAGGCCGACACAAACTAAATCATTTGCCTCTGCAGTTAAGTTATCTTGCGTGCTTTGTAAAGGCGATCACCATTTACAGAATTGTAGCGAATTTTTGGCATTGTCCCCAAATGAGCGTTTAGAAAAGGTATGCTTGAATTGCTTGCGTCGCGGACATTTTGCAAAAACTTGCACTTGGAGAAATTGTCGGCAGTGTAAGGGATTACACAACACCTATTTGCACATAAGAGGGGGGCTTCTTAGCACCAATGCGGGTCAAACCACACAATCTAGAGAGTCGGTATCGGCTCTATCTTCTCAAACTAAACTCAATGGTGTTAAAATTTTGCTATGTGCAGCTTGTGTCATTGTAAAAGATCTAAATAGAATAAATCATCACATTCGCACCCTGTTAGACAGTGGGTCTCAATCCAATTACGTTTCCTTAAATTTAGTCAAGCGTTTAAATTTGCCAACCGAACGTATTGATATGCTAGTTGGAGCGCTCAATGGGAGCACTTCAACAATTTCGTCATGCTGTACTATAACAATCTCGTCAATTCGTAGCAATTTCCAAAAAACGCCGGTAGGTTTAGTTTTTCCTTGTATAACGAGAGTATTGCCGAATTTCTCTATCAATCGTAACGAATTGAACATACCTTCTCACTTTCGAACACCCGAAATTTAGTGAGCCCGGTGACATCGATTTATTACTTGGCGCGGAATTATTCGCTCGCTTAAACTCTGTAGGAAGAATTGAGTTATCTTCAGTTCTCGTACTCCAAAACACCACACTTGGATGGGTAATTTCTGGTTCAGTGTGCGGATTATCTATTTTGGCGAGTAAATCCGTATGCAACTTTTCAAACACACTGAAGCAGCAGGTTTCCAGATTTTGGGAAGTGGAAGAGGATATTCAGACACGGGCTTATACAAACGAAGAAGAAAAATGTGAGAGCAACTTCGTACAAAATACGTATCGCGATGCTAATGGGAGATTTGTAGTTTCCCTTCCGATAAAACAATCTCTGGACACTTTCGGTGAGTCTCGTGAAAAAGCAGAACGATGTTTGTTTAGTTTGGAACGCAGTCAAAAGAAATCTAATGCTATATGAAAATTATTCAAACTTTATGCGTCAGTATGAGTCGTTGGGACACATGACAAAGGTGGAATCGCCAAATTATGAAGAAATATGCTATTACCTTCCACACCATGGCGTGATCAACGAAAATAGTACAACTACTAAACTAAGGGTGGTATTTAACGGATCCTCCTCAACCACCACGGGCGTAAGTTTAAATCAACTACAGATGGTAGGCCCAAATGGTCACGATGATCTTTTCTCAATTCTGATTAGATTTAGACAGCATGAGTTTGTAATAAGTGGCGACATCAAAAAGATGTACCGTCAGATACTATTAAATCCTAAGCAGAGAGCATTACAACGTATTCTGTGGCGAAAAGGTCCTGATGATCCGATTGACACATTTGAGTTAAATACTGTCACTTACGGAACAGCAGCAGCATCGTTCTTGTCTATTCGTTGTTTAGATGAGCTTTCAAAGGAGTGTAAAAATGACCTTCCTGAAATTTCGCGCATAATCAAGCATGATTTCTATGTCGATGACCTGTTGACTGGAGCATCTACGATTGAGCAAGCCAAAGAAATAATTAATGAAATTTTTTGCCAAATTCTAGGTGGAGCGTGTTTTTCAATACGGAAATGGTTATCAAATGACGAGAGAATTTCAGAAAATATAGTAATGGCGGAGAGGGCGTTTGATGATCCAGATCTTCATCCCGACGATATAATCACAAAGCTATTAGGCATGCGTTGGAAATATCAAAGTGACGAATTTGTATTTTCCATAACTCTTCCGCCAGTTGGAAAGGTGACAAAGCGGTCCATTTTGTCAAACATCGCTCAAATCTTCGATTCATTGGGATTTCTCACCCCGGGCACCATAACAGCCAAGATAATTATGCAAAAATTATAGCAAGAAAAATTGACATGGGATGCTGCACTACCAAATCATTTACACTATAAATGGATCAAATATCGTGATTCGTTGACGGAATTAAATGCCTTAAATATTCATCGATTCGTACTCTCAACTAAGACTCGGTCAATAAAACTTCACGGATTTTAGGATGCCTCAGAGGCTGCTTACGGTGCGTGCGTGTACGTGCGTTCTATTAATTCCGCTGGGGTGGTAAGGGTGGCCTTGTTTTCATCAAAAACTCGCGTAGCTTCAATAAAAATGGCAACGATTCCCCGCCTTGAATTATGCGGTGCAGTCATACTGGTTAATCATATTGATAAGATTTGCAAGGCTTTAACTATAAAAATTGACCGTGTCATTTATTGGACTGATTCAAGTATAGTATTGGGTTGGATTCGGTCTAATTCCAGCTCGTTTCAAACTTTTGTGGCCAACCGCGTTGCACAGATCCAATCTCTCTCTGATGTGAAAAATTGGCGACATATCCCTACCGCAATGAATCCCGCTGATCTCTTGTCTCGTGGTATTCATCCAAAGGCCTTACTTGATTAAATTTATGGTGGAACGGCCCTGCCCTTGAATATTGAATATTGGACTCGGATATTGAACTCCCGTCCTACTTCCCTACTATCTGACAATTCACACGACTTAGTACCCCTCACTCCAGCTCATTTTTTGATTGGCCGACCGCTTACCTCGGTACCAAGTTACAATTTTACCGAAACTCCTGAAAATCGATTATCGCGTTTCCAAAGAATACAGCAACTTCAAACACATTATTGGAAGCGTTGGCACAGGGAATACCTCAGTGAGTTGCAGCACCGACACAAACGCCACTTGTCACATAATCCCAAAATTCAACTCGGCTCTCTCGTCCTCATCAAAGAAGATAATCTGCCACCATTGCAATGGCGATTAGGTCGCGTTATCGAACTGTTTCCCGGAAAAAATGGTGTGCATCGTGTCGTTGGACTTCGTACCTCTACCGGCACCACGAAAAGGGCAGTAGCTAAGATTTGCCCTTTACCAAGTGTATCGAAGTGAAGTGTTTCTAGTGATCGTTTCATTCCTATTTCAGTTGATGTGACAATTTCATTCTTTGTTTGTATTGCAACAGTACTAAATAATTCGCTTAACTTTGTATCATGATTTTGAAAGCCCTGCCTCTCAAGGTGGGGGGCATGTTTCAATTACAGTCCACAATTTGTTTGTTATATGCACTATCGTGCCATCTATTGTTGAATAGATTAATTTGTTAGTTTGTTAATATTGTTTGGAACCCATTATTACTCTTTTTGGCTATTTATAAAAGTAGCAGTTCATACAAGCAGTGAATTCTAGCGTAAAAGTATACACTTTCCAATTGCTTATTCACAACAATCAACAGCTAAACAATTTTCAAAAATTTTCGTAATTGAAAATTTGTATTAATGGCGAGGCAGGACGAACGATTGAATTATAATACAGCGTGGAAGTTGTAGGAGGAACGGTTCCAAAACAAACGTCTGAGAGTTCAGAATCATCTGAATGCCCTATGCAATTTGCCGACTGTAAACAAGGAATCGAACAAATCATTGCGGTCATTTGTCGATACAATCAAAACAAATCTGGAGGCATTAAAGACCAGTGACGTGAAGGTAGAGGATTGGGATCCAATATTAGTGCATTTGATAGTGGCTAAAATCGACACCCAAACTAAGACGCTATGGGAATCATCTTGAATTCTAACGAATTTCGCTCGTATGAAAACCTAATTACATTTCTGGTAAAGCGATGCATTGTACTGGAAGTATTCACAGGTCAAAAAACCAACCAACAAGTAAATTAAGCCACAGGTAGCATGAGTAAATTCAAGCCATACTCACACAAATCATGGACATATGTATCTACTAACGCAAAATGTTCAATGCGCGATGGTCCGCATCCACTGTTCAGATGCCGACATTTTTTTTCTTACCTAACAGTAACAGCAAGGATTGATAAGGTGGGAGGGCAACAAAATTGTTTGAACTGTCTGCAACCAAATCATTCTAGTAAATAATGTCTTTTAGGCCAATGCAAATATTAATAGGAACCTTAATTCCAACGACGAATGCATCTGCAAGTTCGCATACAGAATTAGCAGCACTAGTCACTTACGTTGTAGCGAAACTAGCAAACTGGGTTTTGTTGTCAACAGCATTAGTCAACATTTATGATGCAAATGGCCAAGTCCATGAAGGCGTTATTAGATAGTGGATCACATCTAATTTCATCACCAGTCAATTATGTCAAAAATTGAAATTAAAATTAAATCATATTGAACTACCTGTGGGAGGAATAGCAGGTGCACAATTAAACATCAAACATCAGCTACAATCGTATCAGCTACAATCGGTTCAAGAAGCTGCGCCTTTCAGACAAATCATAAATTTCTGCTATTAAACATCATTACAGACAGATTACCGATTCAATCGTTTCCATCTAATGGGCTTGATATACCCAACAACATTACATTAGCTGATCCTCATTACAATAGGGATTTTTTCGCGAGGTACCGTTGAATCAACGGTTCGTATTGGTACGTGACCGCTATATTTTGGCGAGTGACCGGGTGTTTATTTATCGCTCGAACGCAGCTCAACGGTACACAATTTTAGTGACCGGGTAAGCGAGCTGTTGGATGGCGATCGGTTGTTAAAACATAACCTCAAATAACTTCAAAATAGTGCTGTTGTTTTTGTGTGTGTATTTTTTAAAATGAGTGAATCAAATAAGTGTTTAATTCATCTAAACCATAAGGGAGATGACTATGACGTCGAAGTGGACGAAGAAATGGGCAATATTCTATTAAATGTGTGGTGATCTAGACAATTATAAAATATGAATTAAATATTAAATAAACTTGAAATGATTCTCAATAAGAATCTTCATGACTTGAGCTCTCAATATTGTTATACAGCTGCAAATAATTCCCAGAAATAAATACAGATCGTAGAAAAAATAAACACCTGCAAAATGAGGTCAAGCCTACTCCAACTAGAGTGAAATTAACCAATAGGGTTTGTAGAAGGAATTTAAGTGCAGACTCAGCAGAAAATTAGCCAATTATATTGTCTCAGAAGATCCTACCAAAAAATAATAAAAGTAGGAGAAATGCTATAAAAAGGACTGCAACGAGAATAAGAGCAATCGAGAAATGTCATATTTTACAAAGTAACTGGTCAAAATCGTAGTCGGTCAAAAGAACATACAAAAAGTAATTAAAGTCTAAATTGCCACTAACTTCACCTAGAACGAAATTATACGAGAGTTGTCTAAAATAGGCTAAGTGAACTTTTGTAATTTCCGAAATCATTATTATTTTGTATTTTGAATAAATATCAAAGTTAAATCCGAATCGAGTATTTTATTGAACGTTCATCCGTGATCAATCCCAGAAGGAAGAAAGCATCTTGAAGCCAAGAAGACGAACCCGATAACAGCGTTAATGATCAACCGCTCACAACAGCCCAAGTTCAACCGCTCAGAATTGCCATTGATTCTGCCGACGCATCTAAGTAGTAAGTCAATTTAAAAATTAATACATTGGCTGGTGTCAGAAACAACATTGAAGTGCTAAAGAACGCGACGAAAACCCCGATCATTACATTGGTGTCAGAAGTGGGATACTTAAAATTTTGTTTTTAAGTACGTGATTTTCTATCAATCGCGATTGCTTCAAGATTTAGTATTTTATACATAGTAACACCAACATGTCAGAAAATCAAGGAGATCATGTTATTAATGTTATAAATAACCCGATCACAGTTTCACTCGATTCGATTCCAACTTTTGATGGACAAACTGATATCTTATTATTCTTTGAGGCAATTAACGAAACCGCTGAAATAGCGAAATGGTCAGATAAAGATAAAATAGCAATAAATAAACTTAAATTGAGAGGAATTACAAAAGAATTTTTAAAATCTAGTAATGCAACCCAAGAAATCACTTGGAGAGAATTTCAAAATTTATTTATTACTCAATTCTCAAAAGCCAGAGTTCCCGGAAGAGCTTTTCAAAATTTTGTAGAATGTAGACAACAATATGGCGAATTGGTTAAGAATTTTGTGGTCCGATTGAAATTAGCAGGAGCCAGAACAATTGTACTCACGGACAATGAAAATAATAATTTAATATTGTCACGATTTACGCGACTGGGGAACGTAGCGGGTTTGAATTCCAATAAATTAGTCGAGGGGCCAGTGTTAAAATTATATTTATTAACTCACGTATTGATCCCCGCACATTAGGGTATTAATTTTTTCTAATACTATTTTAGAATAATAACATTCTTGAACTAATTTTAATTTGAGAATGTACTCATTCTGCAACAAGTGCGAGAATATTCATTCTTACACAAGTGATAGAATGACCACATGTGGCGCCATCTCATGGAAGTTGACGCAACATTAAGCTAATGTATTATGATTAATGAATTATTCATTTAACTTATTAATTGTTGATATTAGTAATATTATAAGTCAATTAACTAAATCATTCATATTTAGAACATTCTTTATGTCATTTTATAACTAATTTTGTTTATTAATACATATATTATAGCAGCGACATCTGTGAACTAATTGCCTAAAAGCGATAGGTACTAGACAGCGACTCAAACTGACATATTTTAATTGACGATAGTATTAGAAAAAGTATAGTCTGAAACTCGTCGGAATGAATATTCAGCCCTCGTGAAAACCGTCAAACTCGCCTTCGGCTCGTGTGACAAATTTTCACTCGGGCTGAATATTCTCATTCCGCACTCGTTGCAGAATATACTATACTTACATCATTATGGGTCCTAGCGGCAACGAGCGGAGGGCAATGGTCATCTTGGCACTTGGTCTTCTATGATATTTCTCTGACACCAGTTCGCGACGCGTTTATTATATTTGGGTCGACCTATATGGTTCGATCCTCAAAACAGACTAACTCTCTTTTGCATTACAATAATTATTGTTACTTTGCAATTTGTGTCAGCTCAGCGTTCGATCGGTCATCCCGTTCGATCACCTTGCTGGCACCGCGGCTCGTGTTGCTTTTCCGGTGTCTTCGACAACGTGAGATTCATGTAATCGCTGATAAGGAGGATCATTTGTTATTTGCATAATGCCAAATAATTCCACAATAGTTTGAGTCTTGACATATGCCCTCCCTTCGAAGCGCTGGGCTCACAGTGCTACCTGAAAAAGAGAGACGATTTTTTTTTTTTTTATGAATTTGAACAATAAGTGTACCAATATATGCCGATAATAAATGTACCAATTTGTTTAGTTTAGTCCCTAAGTTCTGGTAACTGCATTGGCAATTACCAGATAACATAAACAGATGTGGGCACTTAAAAAAAAGGTCGGACCGAGCGTCGTACAATTCTTGTAATTTTCTAATACTATTTACGTCTAACACCCCCTAAAAATCTACTTAAAATTAACTATTGTATTATGCTAATTTTATTGCGTTGCTTTCCCCAAATCCACGAAAGGCCTTTAGTGCGAATTTACAGACATTGATTATGTGTACGCTCGGTATATCATCTTATACATTGTATTACTTATTATCTGAATTATATTAGCTTATATTATTTCTCCATGTTTGTTTATCTTAATAAACGTGCCTGTTCCTAGTTTTGGGTGTCGCATTACATTACAGTCTCTTGGGTTTTCGTTTAGTTGTCTGTCAACTTCGTCCGTTGGTGTGCGTTTTCCGGGTTCCTTTCCGAGTGTTTTTTTGAGTTATTTTTTTTTTGTGTTTTGGACTATCCATTTAATACATGTAAGTAGTATACTATTTCCTTTTTTTTTTTTTTTTTTAATTAAAACTTTAACTTTTTTAGCATGTCTTCGTCCACTACTACCCGTATGGAGTCGCCGGCTCTCGTGGAGTTGGCCCGATTGTTGGGCGTAATGTCTCCGGCTGAGCTCGTCGAGGCGACGCGCCTCTTCCAGGAGTTTTCCGAGGCGTCGGTCCGGGAGGGTGCTTTCCCGGTGTTAATCGCCGAAGTCGATGTTCCGGCATTGGCTAGCGATGTTTCGGCATCTTGCGCGGTTTTGGCCGTCCCAACGCCATCTGTTGCGTCTAGTGCTGCCGTTGATCCAGTTCCCCGGATCTATCGGACGGAGCTCGACTGGGTGCCATTTGTTCCACCGGTCGAGGAAGTGGTCGTCCTATCAACCAAGGACGAGGATGTTCTGTTGTCTAAGGGGACAGAAACCCTGCCGACCGCGGAGGGCAATATCCCGCCGGAGATGCCCGACCTTTCCGTGGCCGCTTCCTCGGCATTACCGACGGTGGTGGAGGGCGACGACGATGATCATGCGGCCCTACTGGAGATGTCCGACCTTTCCCTGTGCGCTCCCTTGGTATTGCCGACGGTGGTGAAGGGCGACGACGATGATGCAGCCCTACTGGAGATGTCCGACCTTTCCTTGGGCGCTACCTCGGCATTGCCGACGGTGGTGGAGGGTGACGACGATTATGCAGCCCTACTGGAGATGCCCGACCTTTCCCTCGGTGCTTTGGGCACCGATCTCCTCCCTTATCGGGTTCGTGCGCGCTTAGGCGCGCAGGGACGACCCGGACGGCGCCTAATGCTGGTCTCCGAGAGTGGTGCTCCGGTGACTCCTAGCCTTGGTTTGCTGGTTGTGACCCGTGTGCCGACAGTGATCCCATCGTCGGTGAGGGCCACCTATTCCGGACTCCAGGACCGGATCAGTCCAGATGCGTGCTGGGATTGCGGCCAGTTTGGCCATTTGAGGCGGGATTGCCCGAATGAGCGCCTCCCGTTTTGTTCGCGGTGTGGTTTTCGCGGGAGGTCGTGGCGGCAATGTATGTGCCCGGGGGCCGTGCAAAACCGTCGGCGTGGGGGTCGCCCCCAGTCGAGTGGACCACCCCTGTCGTTACCGGAGTTTTTTGATCGGCCCATGGATCGATGTTTTCGATGCGGCCGGCTATCCTGTTGGCGTTCGGCCTGCGATAATTATCCCGTCGCCTTTTGCTCCAGGTGTGGGAAGGTCGGCATTCTGAGCCGAAATTGCCCGTGTCCGCCGTTGCTCGAGAGGAGTCGGCGATGATTCATTACTTTGTTGATGCGATGGTTAATAAATCATTTATATAAGTGAGTGTCGTTTAATTTATATTAACCCTATTCTCTAGTACACTGACATTCTAACCTGACAATTAATTTACCTTATTAAAACTAATCCTTTATTAAAACTGATTAAATAACCCTTATTGGACATAAATCTGCTAGTACTACTAAAACTAGCCTAATAATTACTAAAACTAACCTAACCATTACATTCGAGTCACGATTCTAACCTGATTTTCCCTTTATTAACCTAAAACTACCCCTCTTTTCACATCCCCTCACTATTTTAATTTGTCTGCGAGTCCGTTTTTTTTTTTTTTTTTTTTTTTGTTGATGCCATGTCCCGAATATAAAATTTACTTATTAGTACTATGATTCTCTGTTTACTTTCTTTTATACAATTAAATTTCATTTTCTCTTTAAAAACTCTTAAATTCTCTATCCTGCGCGCTTACGGTCGCGTCCAAGGTCCGGTTTTACATCACCCATCTATTACTTATCTGCTTATGTAATAGACCGGTGACGAATACCTTCCCCTAGATTTTGTCCGTCTGACGTGGGCACCCGTTTAACCCCCGGGCACCTGCAGGGCAAACGTTGATTGGTACCTAGGTTAGAGAGACGCTACTCTCGTGTAGCGTCACCCTAACTGATTGTCCTTGGGACAGGGACTCCAGATCTCTTCTGTTCATGTCTATTTCCATTGGTCTTCTTTCTTCTTCTTCGCTACCGGGTGGTCTTCGATATTCCACTCTCTCGATGTTCCACTCTTAATACGAATATGGCCAGTCCTGTTGCTATGCTGGCCAATAATGCTTCGTGGTGCAAAGTGTTGGCTTCTTCTCCTTCTTTTCCATTTACTCCTGGCGCTGCGGCTACGACCATTCCTACTGGGTTTCGGCGGAAGACTACGTACGCTACCGCTATTGACAGCAGCGCCATCCACGTCAGCATCATGGAGTCGCTGTGGTAACTATACATTTCTCCATATGTGGGGTACTTCCTCGGCAATGATTGGATGGCTTCTTGGATGTCCTTCAGATTTTCTTTCTGGCTGGTGAGGTTCAAGTGGGGAACTTCGAGCGTCCAGTTGGTATTGAGGCACTCCGAAAAGTTGGTGTATATCTGGTTATGGGCTGTGTCCACGGGACGGATCTTCAGTGATTTTAATTTGGACCACATTGCGGGCAGGATGTGCGTTGCATATGCGTCCAGGTTGATGTCGCTCCTGCATGGAAATCGTTTTGGTATAAGCACATCGTTCCTCACTACCAGTTCACAGTCGCATGGTAAGTTGACCTTAACTGCACCCATATTTCCGTGGCCTTTGGAAATTTGGGTTTGGTTCCGGCCGCACTTTGTCATTGCTCCTTCTCCTCCATTGGTTATAACGTATTCCCCTTCTAGAGTCTCCACGATGGACATTACTGTGGATGCATGGCAAGACATGTGACAGTGGTTACTTAGTTCTTCCACTGTTGACCCCAGAAATAGTTTTCTTGCACACATTGGTCCATGGATGGAATCGCTTGAGAATCGAGGAAGATAGCAAAGTTTGTCGTGGTATGGGCGACATTGATGTAGAGCCGCCCCTGCCATGGTCCTGATGTTTCCTCCTTCTTTGAAGCCAGGTACAGGCTTTCGTGTGGGATGCGGCATATTTGGTTATGCCATGCGAACGGGATGGTTACCAGTTCGAACAGTTTCCAGTGTTGGAGTCTTTGGGTGATAGGGACTCGGATATGGATGGTTAGCAGTTCCTTCGTATATGCACAGTCACACAGAGGGAGTTGGTAGTACCTGCTAATGTCTTCAATTGGAATGGCTAGTCCTTGATTGGCGTCCCTCAATTGTTTCTTCAGTCTGGTGAGATCTTCCATCAGCACATTCTGTTTTAGTACTCCCACAGGAATCTGGTGTTGATTGCATGACATTCGAATTTCATTCCGCCGGACTACCCTGAAGGTTGAGATGATCTTCTTCAGGTTTGCATAGTTGTCGTAGTATGCTTTCATTACTTGGGCCTTTTCCTTGACTTGTTCGACTTTTAGGTCTTGGGCCAACTTTACTGCAAATCCCTCGATGGTGTGAATAGTCTGCTCCATGTTGTGTAGGATCCCGGCTGACTTCATAGTGTACTCTTGGAATTTCTGTGACGTCTCTCCTATGTTGGTGATGGTTTCCGACAACCCTTTGTGTAGCCTTGTGACTTCTGCTTCTAATTCTTTTTCCCCCATGTGTAGTTTGTAGTTTTAATTTGTGCTGGGTTGCTACTCCGCAGCACCATGAAAGCCCGTCCCCAATGAAATCCAACGCTCTCTTGCTTCTTCGGTTTCTCCCCACTTTCTTGGGTTTATTTCCACGCCCCAATTATTTAGTTCTTCATCGTAGTCTTCTTCAAATGTGCTCGCCAAAAGGTCTATCTGGGCGAGCAGTTGACAGTCCGTCCTGTCGCTATCGTCTTTGCACTCGGGTAGTTTTAGTGTGTTTTTATCTTCTTTTACTTTGTTTAGCCTCTTTGTCACCCAGCCTCTCGTATAGACCAGGGGGATAGTGGCCTCGTACCTGATGGTTTGGACTAATGGCCTCCAGAAGGCTCCGGCAGTCACTTCCACTGGATGGTCCTGACCACCCTGGGCGTTCGTGATCATCACACCCCAGAATCTGTGAATCAAGAAAGGTTAACTATTTGATGTTCACTTATTTTTTTTATTTATTTATATTTTTTTTTTCTTAAACACTATTATTTGCTACATATCCCTAAATTACTGTTTTAAATCTATTTCTTATTGTCTCCTTATCTAATTGTTTGTGTTAATTGTCCCTGACTATTTTCTTCGCGCTCCCGAGTTCAACACTGTCATCTTTGCAACCCGGGCTAATCTGGGCTGTCCATGGGTCGTTGTAGCGTAGTATGCGGTTGACATGGACTACATCCTTCTTGGATTTCGGTGTGGGACCCTTCTGAATCTCGTAAATCACATCACTTAGTTTTTTTGGGATGTAATAAGGCCCGAACCAACGTAACAAAAGTTTTTCACTGCGTCCCACTTTCCGCACTGGAGTGAAAACTTTCACTTTATCACCGATTGCGAATTCGATATGTCTATGCCGGTCGTCGTAGTGATCCCGATCATACTCTTGTCTCTTTTCGATTTCTTCTACAGCCAGAGCTCTTGCTGCGAGGGCTCTTTCCCTAATTGTATTCGAGTCCGTATCCGGGCTGGGTTGTGTTAGATTTGCTTCCGTGGGTAGTACTGCTTCCCGTCCATACACTAGCATGAACAGCGACACCTTCGTGCTGTCTTGCTTTGCGGAATTGTAAGCAAACGTCACGTGTGGTAAATGTTCGTCCCAATCCGTCTGTTCGGTATTGGTGTACATACTTAGCATGTTGGCCAGTGTCTTATTCAACCGCTCGGTTAATCCATTGCAACAAGGGTGATAGGCCGTTGTGAATGTACTCACCGTCCCCATTGTCTTTAGTAGTTCGGTCACTAATTCTGACTGAAATGTTCTTCCGCGGTCACTTAGCAAGTATCGCGGTGCCCCGTGGCGTGCGAAAATGTTTTCCAGTATAAACTTCGCTACTGGTCCGGCTTTCCCACTGGGTAAGGCTGCGGTCTCCGCCCAACGAGTGGCGTAGTCGGTGGCGACGATAATCATCGTCTTTCCGTTCTTGCTCCTCCTAAATGGTCCCAAGAGGTCGATTCCCACTTTGTCGAACGGTGTCGACACTGGAATTGGCTGTAGTAGTCCTTGTGGTTTTCGATGGTGTTCTCCTTTTCTGGCTTGGCAGTCCGGGTACCCCTTGACGAATTTTTCTACGTCCTTTTGCAGTCCTCTCCAGAAGAACCTATTTTTTACTTTGTCAAGTGTTTTGGTGATACCTAAATGGCCAGCCAGTGGTTCACTGTGGTGGCTAAACAAAATTTCACCTACAAGGAGTCTTGGTACAACCAGTAGATTGTCATTGCCGATCAAGCTAGCATTTTTTTTGTATAACACCCCGTCTAACATACAGAAGTTTTTTGCATACCGTCGCGACGCTATTGACCCTTTTGATGAGTCTTGCATGATTTCTATTAGTTCCTTCAACTCCGGATCTCTTCTTTGTTGTTCGCCTAAGTCGTTTTGGTCGAATAGGTATGTATGCAATTCATTTGCTTCGTCTTCGTCTTTGACGTCCGCTGTCGGATATCGGGAGAGGCAATCTGCATCCTTGCGCGCTACACCACTTTTGTGTACAATTGTATGGTCAAATTCTGATAATTTGATTGCCCATCTAGCTAATCGTCCTGTAGGGTCCTTTACCGTCTTGAGCCAACAAAGAGCGTGATGGTCGGTCACAATCTTCACGTGTCTGCCGTAGATGAGGTGCCGTAAATATCCGAGACACCAAATTACAGTTAATCCTTCCAGTTCTGTAATCGTGCAGTTTTGTTCAGCCTTTGTAAGACTTCTGCTTACGTATGCGATGGGGTGTGCCTTTTTGTCGTCCCCTTCTTGGAGGAGTACGGCTCCGATTCCCTAGGTGCATGCGTCAACCCTCATTTCGCATCCTATGTTGGGATTAAAATAATTCAATACTGGGGCGGTTGTTAGTTTCCTCTTAAGGTCTTTGAATGCCTGTTCTTGTAGTGGCCCCCAGTTAAATGTCGATGCTTCTTTTGTGGACTCGTATAGTGGCCTGGCTATAGCAGAATAGTTTTCGATGAATTTCCGGTAGTAATTACACATCCCTAGGAAACTTTGTACGTCTTTAATTTTTCGCGGGAGAGGGAAGTCTTGGATACCGGCTACTTTCTCATTGTCCACCCTTATACCGTTTTTTCCAACTATAAAGCCTAAGAGTTTCACTTCCTCTTCTAGGTATACACACTTACTAGGTTTGAGGGTTAGGCCGGCGCTACGCAGTCTTTTGAAAACCTTTTCCAATTTCGCTAGGTGTTCTTCAACATTCTCCGAAAATATTACTATATCGTCCAGGTATATCAACACTTCACTCCACTTCATCCCTTGGAAGACAGTGTCGGCCAAGTGTTGGAATGTCGCCGGCGCGTTGCATAGTCCAAATGGTAGTACGTTCAATTCGTACAATCCGTGTCCTTGTGCTATAAACGCCGTAAGTTCTTTATTCTCCTCCTTTACGTTTACTTGCCAGTACCCACTGAACAGGTCGAGTGTAGTAAAATACCTAGAGTCGCCTAAGTATGTCATAATGTCGTCGATATTTGGTAGTGGGTACGTTGATTTTTTCGTTACGCTATTTAATTTTCTGTAGTCCACGCAGAACCTCATTGTCCCGTCCTATTTCTTGGCTAAGACTACTGGGCTCGCCCAAGGCGAATGACTGTTTCGGATGATTCCGTTTTTTAGCATTTCGTTAATTTGTCCGTCAATGATTGATTGACCTCTCTTTGTGGGACACTCTGTATGGTTTGCTTCTGATGGGGTCTGCACCTTGGACGTCAATTTCGTGCTCGCACCACCCGGTACTGCCCATTGTGTTTGTGGTTTTAGAAAATACGTCGGAGAATTCCTCCAGCAGTACTTGTAATTTTTCTCTTTGCTGAATTGGAATTCTTGGGTTTATTTTGTGGTCGTCCGCCGTGATTTTTTCTTCTGTCTCCTCAACATATAGCATTATTCCTACGTCGACGGCTCCTTCGGCTTCGTATAGCCATCCCACCGTTGTATCCTTGAATATTCGCTTTGTCAAGTGTCCTCGGTTTTCTATCACAATTTCAATCCCTGCACCCATCATTCTTGGCTTTGATTTAAGGGCCAATCCGTGTTTCGTTATGAAGGGTTCGGCTGCTTGGAAGTCGTAGTTGTCCGGAAGCCGTAGTTGATAGATAACCCCGTTTGTCCCCGCATGGCTAGTTTCATTGTTATTTCACGTTTTGGGATCAGCTTGTAGTCGGCCGCCGCGCCTAATTTCATTCCTTCCGGCGCCCTCTTGAGATTTTCTACTGTTAGTGCGCTGCCTTCACTGGTATCCTTGCCAAATGGTAGCTTAATCCTTTTTCCATTGTTTGTTAGTTCGATTTCATTGTTGGAGAAGTCTACCACAGCGTCGTATGCTTTGAGAAAATCTACTCCTAGGATCGCGTCTTTTGGCAATTGTTCGATGACCAACATTTCGTGGCTGCAACGAAATGGTCCGATACTAATCTCTACTTTTGTTTTTCCCAGGGCGACAACTCTGTACCCCCCTGCAGTTGTTAATACCTCCGTAGAGGGTATTAGTGTTAAATCTTTCGCGAGTTCCCTTTTTATTATACTTGCTGTGGATCCTGTGTCTAGTACGAGTTCTACTCCTTGGCAATTGTCTTGTATTTTGCCTTGGACTGTCAGGATCCTCCTATATGCCCCCGCTGTTTCTTTTTCTGCGTGGAGGACGACATTCGGGTCGTTTAATGTCGTCCGCCCCCGTTTGGGTTTCGACGATTCTCGATCACCAAACGACACTCTGCGTTCTCTGTTCTGAGGTGGTTCTCTACACATTGATGCGATGTGGCCCGGTCGATTGCAATTGTAACACTTCGGCCTACCATCGGTGGTGCGTGTGTTAGGCAGTTGCTGTTGGTTCGTTTCTCTATAACGAACATCTTGGGAGTTTGGTCTTCCTCTATACCCCTCGTTGTTGAAGCTTCTTCCCCTGTTGTAACTTCCACGGTAGTTCCCTGATCCGTTCCCATTACCATATCCGTTTGTACGCGAAAAAGAGTTTCCACTATTATTTTGGCGGTAATTACCTCTGTAATTGTTGCCTCGATAGCCCGTTCCGAAGTCCCGGTAATTAGTACGTAGATTTGATCCTTGTGGGTAGCTATTCTGTGGGTATCGACTGCTTCTTTCTTGCTGTCTAGGGTAGGCTGTCTGGTCGTACAGACTTAGCCCCCTAGCAGAAGCCTCCAATTGACTATCTGCTTATAAGGATATAAAGCATTAATCTTTCGAAAAATCTTTTATCCTAATTTTTAAGATCCTCATATCTCAAGTTCTCCAGTATCCTTCACTCCGATTTACAATGGACCAAACAACAGATCTAACTATTGGAGGAATCCCAAACAAGTTCAAGTATATAGATGACTTTGGAGATACACACCCAGAATTTGCAAATTTTTCTCTGAAGATTCTCACTATAGCAGTTTTTGATGCTGAAGATGCTTCCGAAAATACACCAGCAAAGAGAAAAGTAAATATTACTGCGCCTATTTATATTCAGAAAGTGAGTCCGTTCATAAGGATTTTCAATCAGTACTCTAAGACATCCATCCAGTCTTATCTAACCTCTCTCAAATATGAGACAACCAGCAGAAAGAAATCGGGAGAGATTCAGGTAATAGTGACTTTGATTCAGCTCGCTGTCAACAGTTTAAGCTCAAAAGCTGTGGTTCTCAAAGTTGCATCGCATGGAGGGAGAATCCCACTCTCCTACGATCAAGCTGCGGCTTTTCTGGCTACGAATGGTAGTGAAATTCCCATTGTAACAAGCCCTAATGATGCTAGAGATGCGACCCTCTTAATAGGGTTGATGAATCACTACTGGTCGAGATTTCTAATTACTCTAGGCAAAGAACACGCAGCAGACCTTTGTGGGCAGATTATAGAAGCAGGGTTTCTCTCTTCTGAGAAGCTCCTGGGTTCATACATTTCTGAGGCAAATTTGGATTTTACTGTTTCAGTTAATTCTATCCTTCTGGGATCATTTATATTTCCTCTGGCTCCATTCAAAAACGCAAATACTGACGTAATAACAGGATTTTTAACAAATAGAACTAAGACACTATCAGTAAGTCTACCTGTTGCTGTCACAGTGGATACAACTCGGTCTTTCGTTACAGATTTCTTAATGCTTCAAGAGGCCAAATTGAGATACCCGATGTTTTTTCAGCAAATTTATAGATTTCTTTGCATGAAAAATCTAAGTGCAGACAACATCTGCGCCGGTCTCCAAATTCAATGGAGGATGGTCTTGGAATGGGCTGAGCTATCAACATTCAAAATCACGTATGATTATGCAAGGCTGCCATGCATGGCTGCTCACCTACAACAAGATGTTTTGCGTGAATGTAAGTCTATTGAAGAATGTATGAGAAGAGTTGAGAATGAGTGTGATGAGATAGGAATCGACCCGAAGTATTACGCTTTATGTTGCAACCATACTCCTGATATCCTGCTTAAAAATTATCCCAATGTTGCCTACTGTGCTCTTTTTGCACAACTGAATAGCAAAAGTAGTGCTTCATGGAACAATTATATAAGCTCAGTGGTGCCAACTGTGAATAGAACTATGTTGGAAAATGTAGCTCTAGTGCCTCTAAAAACAGGGTCGCTTACATCAAATCTTCCTCAGGACTTGCTTGACTGGTTAGTATCCAAAGGACTTACCATAGCTGATATTGATCAAGATATTCAAAGAATCACTACTCTCCCTAATCTAACTGTGCCGAATCAGCATGCACGCAGGCCGAGAATGAGAAGCGGAAATCCGTAATACTGTAGTTATCTGCTTCAGAGTGTAAGGAAATAGAATTAGAATTAAGATTTAAATCGCATTTAAATAAAAAGCGGACAATTTTTAGACGCTCATCAAGCTTAATTTCCGTTTTCTCACTAATTAAAAAAAAAAAAATTCGTCTCTCTTTTTCAGGTAGCACTGTGAGCCCAGCGTTTCGAAGGGAGGGCATATGTCAAGACTCAAACTATTGTGAAATTATTTGGCATTATGCAAATAACAAATGATCCGCCTTATCAGCGATTACATGAATCTCACGTTGTCGAAGACACCGGAAAAGCAACACGAGCCGCGGTGCCAGCAAGGTGATCGAACGGGATGACCGATCGAACGCTGAGCTGACACAAATTGCAAAGTAACAATAATTATTGTAATGCAAAAGAGAGTTAGTCTGTTTTGAGGATCGAACCATATAGGTCGACCCAAATATAATAAACGCGTCGCGAACTGGTGTCAGAGAAATATCATAGAAGACCAAGTGCCAAGATGACCATTGCCCTCCGCTCGTTGCCGCTAGGACCCATAATGATGTAAGTAAATTAATACCCTAATGTGCGGGGATCAATACGTGAGTTAATAAATATAATTTTAACACTGGCCCCTCGACTAATTTATTGGAATTCAAACCCGCTACGTTCCCCAGTCGCGTAAATCGTGACAATATTGCAAAGAAACTTAGAACAACAGATGCATTCACAATTTTTAATGGGATTAAAAGATCTACTTAAGCAACGGGTATTTTCGCAAAACCCAAATGATTTAAAAACCGCGATAGAAGTGGCAGAAAGAGAAGAATTTATTAAAAGTATTACAAATCCTCCTAAAGTTCTTAAAGTATTCGGAATGTCAATGAATAAAAACAAAAATTTTGCTAAAAATGTTCAAACATGCTCTTATTGTAAGAAAACGAATCACACTATCGAAAATTGTTTTAAGAAAAATAAAACTTGTTTCAATTGTAAAAAGCCAGGCCATCTTGCTAAAAACTGTAGACAAACAACTCGACCAATAACATCAAGAGCTCCACCTCAAAATAAGCTGTTTTGCACTAATTGTAAGAAAAATGGACACGAATCAAAAAATTGCTATCAAAAACCAAATTCAGAAAGAATGAATTCTCCGAAAAACCAGAATCAAGAAAAGAGAAACATAATTTGCTTTAAATGCAAAAAGCCTGGACATATCGCACCGCAGTGTCGATTACTTCCGTCGCAACATTTAAACGCCAACGCAGCCCATTTCGAGCCCCAGAGATCGGCTGCCACCTCAGAAATCTAAGCAAGCAGAGTCAAGTGGAGATACAAGCAGCTACTAAATGTTTAAAAACACCCCGAAACATAGTAAAGGTTCAGATAAATAATATTAAGTTAATAGCATTAATTGACTCAGGAGCAGCTGTATCTCTAATTAAATCGGATAGTATCGGGGATTTAGATTTAGATAAAAATAGTAATGCATGTTTAACTGATATACAGGGACAAAGAATTCCCATAAAGGGTAAAATTCAGATTCCTGTATCATTTAGTAATAATAATTATAAGACTACAGTAAAACATGAGTTTTATGTAACTGATACATTAAGTTTTGAAGGAAACATTATTATAGGAATAGATTTTTTGGAAAAGTTTGAAGTAAATTTAAATTGGGAAAAAGGAATTTTGCGTATAAGTAATCAAGATTTTTCTTTACTAAAGAAAGAGCAAACATTACTGAACGCAATTATCACTAAAAGTAGTGATGAAAAGTATAAAAAAATAACAAAAGAATTAGAAGAATTAAAGGAAATTATTAAAGAATTTCGAGAAATTTTAGTGAATTACGAAGAAAGTTTTCAGCCATTGATCCTGACTGAAAGCAATAGTGAGAGAGCGAGGATCAAACGCTCTGTTACTAATATTCCATCTGAAAGTAAAACACAAAATAGTCAAGAAATTAATGAAGGTATTCTAGAGCCTTCTATCGAAAATAATTTTCTTAAGAAAGAAATTGTTGCTGAATTGGACATATCAAGATGCGCCTCTTCACCTAAACAATTTCTTAATGATTTTCATAGTAATGTTTTTGTATTGGAAGATGTTATTGTTCCGCCAAGAACGCAGATGACGTGTTTGGGGAAATTAAAGAAGAATAAGAATGTCAAGTCGACTGACATTATTTTTGAACCCAATTTAAATACTGATAATGGAATTTTATTAGGAGAAGTTTACATAAGAATAATGAAATTATTACTGTAAGGATAATCAATATGACTCAAGAAGAAATCGTCTTAAAAGAAAAGACAAAGATAGGTGAAGTTTACGAAGTAGAAGTAGAAAGTGAAAAAGAAATGATAAATGTTCAAAGTATTTCGATAATTACGAAGCAAGATAATGATTTAATTTTAAAACAATTGGGCTTAGAGAATCCAATGAATGAAAATGTAGAGAAACTAAAAAGATTAGTAGCAAACTACATAGACATATTTAAAGCACCTAATGAAAAACTGACCTGCACCACTAAAGTTAAACATAGAATCATAACAGATGACGTACCGCCGATATCGAAGCGACCGTACAGAGTACCGTATCAGCGAAAAGCAATATTAAATGCAAAAATTCAAGAATTACTTGATAAGGACATCATTGGGGAAAGTCAATCACCGTGGTCTTTTCCGGCAATTTTAGTAGAAAAACGAAGGCACGATGGTGAAAATGCAGAATTTAGATTATGCATTGATTACAGAAATCTCAATGTTATAACAAAAACAGATTTTTTCCCGTTACCTAATTTACAAGATACTCTGGATCAATTAACTGGATCTAGTTTGTTTTCTACAATGGATCTTGCTAGCGGTTATTTTCAAGTGGAACTTGATGAGAGAGATCGAGAGAAGAGTGCGTTTTCAACACCTGATAACCACTTTGAATTTAAGCGAATGAGTATGGGATTGAAAAATGCGCCTGCTACATGGCAGCGCATGATGTACGCAATATTCAGCGGTCTAACCGGAACAGAATGTTTAATTTATCTTGATGATATTATTGTATTTAGTACAAATGATGTTGATATCCATTTAAATCGTCTTAAAAATGTATTTGATAAAATGCGTGAAAGCAATTTAAAATTTAAACCAACTAAATGCCATTTTATGAAAAATGAAGCAAAATACTTAGGACACATCATTTCAGAAAAAGGTTGTGAGGCCGACCCAGAAAAGTCAGAAATAATTCGAAAATATCCGCAGCCCAAATCAGTTAAGAAAATTAGAGCGTTTTTAGGATTATGTGGATTTTATAGAAAATTTGTACCGAAATTTGCTGATATTAGTCAACCGTTAATAAATTTAACAAAGAAAGATGTACCATACAAATGGACAGAAAAGCATGAAGATTCATTTAACATCTTAAAGAAAGCATTAGTGTCACCACCTATTTTAAAATACCCTGATTTTAGGCGTCCATTTATATTAGTTACTGATGCTAGTAATGTAGCAATTAGTGGAATTCTCTGTCAAAAGTATGACGATATAGAACATCCGATAAGTTATGCAAGCCGTACTTTAAATTCAGCCGAGAGAAATTATTCAACAATAGAGAAAGAATGCTTAGCAATAGTTTGGGCAGTTAAGTATTACAGATGTTATTTAACTGGTACACATTTTACAATTTTAACCGATCACAGACCATTAAAATATCTATTAACCATTAAAGATCCAAGCTCTATGCTAGCCCGTTGGGCAATGGTACTATTAGAATACAGTTTTGATACTGATTACCGACCTGGAAAAATAAATACTAATGCAGATGCTTTAACCCGACTTAGAGAGATTACGGAAAATGACATGGATGTTAAAAATGAACCATCAGTTAAAGACATCGATGAATCTAAGGATGACTTGAAATCAGAATTATTTAAAGAATTATCGGAAATTAAGGAAGAAATTAAAACTGAATTAATTGATGAAATAGCTGCAATTTATAATACCAACGTTGAAGATAACGAAATGCATCCTGTAGTTGATGTAATTTGGACTCGTCTAGAAATTAGAGACAGGCAGAGAAAAGATACAAAATTAAAAGAAATCATTCAACACATGAATAATAATGCTGAAGAAGTTTATTATTTAGATAATGAAGGACTCTTATACAAAAAACGCATGCAGGACGAAAGGCAAGACAAAATTGTTGCACCTGATTGTATTAAGAAGGAAATTATGAATTTATATCATCGATCATTGACCGCCGCACACGGAGGGCAAAGAAAAACATTAGAATTGATTCGAAAAGATTTTTACTGGAAAAACATGAGCACTGATGTAAAGAAATTCTGTTTAGAATGTCATTCATGCAACTTACGAAAAAAAAATTACATTCCGCCAGAAAATTTACAAAAATTGCCTGTGCCTAATTTAGTATTTGGCAGAATTTCTTTAGATTTAGTAGGACCATTAAACCGAACTAGAAATGGAAATAAATACATATTAACTTGTATGGATTATTTGACGCGTTTTCCAGAATGTATTGCAATACCTGATATAAAAGCTGAGACTGTGGCAAAAGCTTTTATTGTCAATATAATAACAAAATATGGAACGCCTAGAGAAATTTTGACAGATTGTGGATCGCAATTTGTTTCAAAGTTATTTAAAGAAATTTGCAAAATTTTACAAATTGATAAGTTAAAAACTACCCCTTATAGACCAGCTTGTAACGGAGTAGTTGAAAGACTGCATAAATCGTTGAAAACCATGCTATCACACTATATAACAGAAGATAATAATTCTTGGGATGATTGGCTGCCTTTTGCAACCATGGCTTACAGAAATCATATTCACGAATCAACAAAAGAAACACCTTTCTTTTTAATGTTCGGACGAGACATGGAATTACCACAGCACTGCTTTATTAAAGATCCTACAGTTAAATATGATCTTGATGAGAATTACGCCACCGAAATGTTGAAACGAATGCAAATTTCTAATGAAAAAGCAGAAGAAACGTTAAAAGCAACTGCTTTTAAACAAGGATTAAATTATAGTAAAAAAGCTAAAGATCGAACATTAAAATTAGGAGACAACGTGTATTTATATACTCCAGCAATTAAATCTACAAATTTAGCATCAAAATTTCAACCAAAATGGTCAAGACCGTTCGAATAATCGAGATCAAAAGTCCAGTAAATTGTAAAATAAAGGAATTAAATGGAGGAAAAGAACAAATGGTACATGTTAATAGACTAAAACTATGTTTGAATCAGGACATCGATAAAGAAAACAATTACACAAAATTAAATAAACAGATAACTGCAAATGTACCTGAATATTCAGAAGTACCGCGTTTTTATTCTCCAGTCACTAATGCCTCGAGTAGCCATAGTTCCAGCGATTTCGAAGACGCTGTAAATAGCGATGAAAATATCATCGATGAAGATCTCGAAAATGCCGAAATTGCTGATACAGATGACGCTAACAACAGTGTGCACAATAATAGCACTGACACTGATTCCGAAGATAACACTGATTATCAAGCTGTTAATGAAACAATTCACGAAAGTATTTACGCAGAAGAAAACAATGAAATAATAACTCAAGAAAATGCTAAGGCAAGTCAGAGTATCGAACACCGAGATCAAGAATTGGAAGCTGAAAATCTTCAAGAACAAATTAGGCATCGTCATCACACACACTCAAAAGGGCCCGTTGAAAGATTTGAGTGGGTCTTAAAGAAACAAATATAAATACCGCGTTGAAGCAATATTAAAATGAGAGCGTGTAACTAAAAAAAAAAAACATATCGAAAGTTCTGCACGGTTAGCATTTTGTTAAGTAAACTAAATATGTCATTACGAACGAAATTCAATATTTAATGTGGAATTTTGTTCCAGTGGGACTCAAAATGCTATTGCTGATTTTCTTCGAACCGATCTCAAGCCTAGGACTAATCGCCTATAATTGCGAAAATTCATCGACCAACATTTCGGTTATATCTCTAAGGGATGTAGCCCCTTGTCCCAACCCTGACTCAGATTATAGAACGTCCAAATTAATGGTTCAAATTCTGGAGAAAAAGAAAATTGAAAAAATTCACGTTAAAACGTGTTTAATAGAAGTAACGCGATTAATTAACTATTGTGGTATGCACTCACATACTAGCATTGTACAAGATGGATTATTGACCTATATCCGTCAAATAGGTGGACCAGAATGTAATAAAATTCATCGATATCGGGAATACAAAGGATTTCATGGAAAAATATTAGCGCAATTGAATTCGAATGCTACAACATCCACTTATATAACATTAGCGGGAAGTCTAGATAATAATGGCAAGTGTGAAGGCACTACTTACATGGAAAATGGAAGATCATGGAAAAATGTTGTAGTTACAGCCACCTTAAAGATTCAGCTGACCGATTACCTTGCTCAAGTAAAGCTTAACGAATTACTTTATGTAATGAGGCATTTTTCTCTACGGAACACCCTCGTTTATTGGTAATTGAAAGAAAACACACCATCAATCTTCCCATATATAAATCTAAAGATGTTAATGATATAGATTTAATAACTTATGCTAATACAAAATTTTTGTACATGGAACAATCATTTAAAAGATCGATATCAGAGACATACGCGCAAACAGTTTATCGCCGTTGCTTACTTCACAGAGAGATTTTAAAAAATCGATTAGTCATGGCCCCATTATCACCAAATGGAATCGCAATATTAATAAAAGAGCATCTAGGATACGTTGCCCGAGTAGCAGGAGAAGTCATGTATGTTTTAAAATGTTTACCGGTTCAGGTAACAATACGAAGAACCACCAATTGTTTCTCGGAACTTCCAGTTCTTACGAATAATCAGTCGTATTTTATGTCACCAATTACACGTGTGCTACAAAAACATGCAATACAGACAGAGTGCAACCCAGTAATTCCATCACTATTTTTTTTTTGGATGGAAATTGGATGGGATTCAATCCAAATCCAACTACAGGAATGTTACCCCAAGAATTGCTGGTAGCTGTAGAACCAAAATTACAATTCAAAAATATCCAAAACTTGGGAGCCGGAGGAATTTATACAGCGGAAGAAGTAAGACAAGCGCAAGAGGCTATGCAATTTGGAACAAAAAGAGATGCAATTGCAAACATAATAGCAAATAAAGTAAATGGACAGTCAATAGATGATCAAGGGTTTTCAATGATACAATTATTTGATAAAGAAGAATTCAAGAAAATTGCACATCAAACATTAACGAAAATTTACGGTATATTTCTATCAATTGGGGATTGGACAAGCGAAATTATTGGAATATTTATTCTATTTAAAATTACTAAATTTATTATAGGAACATGTTTGAATGCTCTGTCTATAAAAAAGGCAGGTGGATCAGCGATCCATTTATTGGCATCTTGCTGGAGTACGTTAACCTTATTTTTATTACATTCATATCAAAGAAAAACAGAGGAAGCTAGAAACAATGAATCCACTCAATTTCTGCCCACCGCGCCTAACTTAGATATCAAATCAGGAACCATTCCCGAGAAACAATTAGATAGGGCTTCAGTAGAATTTGTTTAAAATCACTAAATCCACAACCTATTTTAAAAATTATTTTATTCATTATTATTTTTATTAATTACGTGACCATATAAATAGACCTCAAAGAAAATTAAAATCAGTATAGTTCATACTTCATCCTCGATCGAGTCATTGAAAGAAAAAGAGAAACAAACAGAAAAATGGAAGCAGCTTTGCGTTTGGTAAACCAACTGAGCTGGGAGGCGAGGGCGCCCATGCTGAAGAAATTTAGCGAAACACTTCGTGGCAACTATAATTCGCTGACAAAACTAGTGGAGCCTAACGGTAATTACTCCGAGAGGACGAAAATGGCAATTGCTGAAAACCGGTTGTGGGCCGAGATGGTCCACCAACTTTATTTATCAATTCGAGGAGAAGCGTGCTTCGAAGAAAACAATTACCGCGACGAGTGCGACTGTGCCCTGTGCGTCCTGCCTGACCTCGGCCAGGAACTAGATCTTCTGGTGGAAGCCTGGGCTCTGCCGGAGCCAGCAGAAGCAGCTGCCCCCGAGGTGATGCCAAGAATGCCGCATCCCCAGGACATTCTTGACGACGACCCACCACCGCCATATGCCGAGGCGGCATAAAAAGATAACAAAAAAGAAAGTGCGGTCTTGTGTGTGTTTTTTTTTTCTTTTTTTTTGTGTTGTTTTTCTTTCCTTTTATGAACCTTTTTCACCTTATTAATTTTTTTTTCTCTCTTCTCCGTAAATTTTATTTCCAAGTTAGATAATTCTTGGATGGATAGATAGATAGATAGATTTAGTTTAGGCTTTTACAACGGGTGTTTGCACAGGTAAAAATTATACTTATCACATATATATACATGGATTAAATTTAACATAGACAGCTTAGAAAATACACGAATAAGTCAAGTAATTAATAAGCGAACGTAAATAAGAACTAAGATTAATTCAGAGCAATTTTAGTTAAAAATAATTTTAAAATAACCTTCAATAGAATAATGCGCATTTATTTCATTAATATAAAAAAAAAGAAAAGGAAAAAAAAATTAATTCACCTTGTTCCAATACTATTTTATTTGTAGTTATGTTGTTTCTTTTATATGTAGGTTTCATATTATGTTCCTTTATGAGGAGGGTTTATTTTTATAAAATATTTTTAGGGTATGTTTTAGTTTATAAGGTTTAGTCCCGTATAGAATAGGATGTAAGTGGAGTACCACAATAACTTTGTTGAAGAATGCAATATATTTAACATTACATTCTTCTTGAGAATAGGGAGGTATGTGGTGATCTAGACGATTATAAAATATGAATTAAATATTAAATAAACTTGAAATGATTCTCAATAAGAATCTTCATGACTTAAGCTCTCAATATTGTTATTCAGCTGCAAATAATTCCCAGAAATAAATACAGATCGTAGAAAAAATAAACACCTGCAAAGTGAGGTCAAGCCTACTCCAACTAGAGTGAAATTAACCAATAGGGTTTGTAGAAGGAATTTAAGTGCAGACTCAGTAGAAAATTAGCCAATTATATTGTCTCAGAAGATCCTACCAAAAAATAATAAAATTAGGAGAAATGCTATAAAAAGGACTACAACGAGAATAAGAGCAATCGAGAAAAGTCATATTTTACAAAGTAACTGGTCAAAATCGTAGTCGGTCAAAAGAACATACAAAAAGTAATTAAAGTCTAAATTGCCACTAACTTCACCTAGAAAGAAATTATACGAGAGTTGTCTAAAATAGGCTAAGTGAACTTTTGTAATTTCCGAAATCATTATTATTTTGTATTTTGAATAAATATCAAAGTTAAATCCGAATCGAGTATTTTATTGAACGTTCATCCGTGATCAATCCCAGAAGGAAGAAAGCATCTTGAAGCCAAGAAGACGAACCCGATAACAGCGTTAATGATCAACCGCTCACAACAGCCCAAGTCCAACCGCTCAGAATTGCCAATGATTCTGCCGACGCATCTAAGTAGTAAGTCAATTTAAAAATTAATACATTGGCTGGTGTCAGAAACAACATTGAAGTGCTAAAGAACGCGACGAAAACCCCGATCATTACAAATGGTAATGACCGTTCAATAATATTTATATTCATTGTAACATTTTTTGGTTTAGATGAAGATGCAGCAAACCAATATATGGCAAATAGATTACTAGAATCAGAAGAAAACAACTTGGAAGAGGACTTGGATAATGACTTGCAAAAGGACTTAAAAACTTACAAGGCAAATGACTTGCAAACAACGGAAGCTACTATTGAATTTCTCAAGTTGCGAGCCAAATATAACACAAAATTTTCCGACAAAAAAACAGTGAAATCAACATTATGAGCCAAAATTGCTGTTGAATTGGAAAGTCAAGAGTACAAAATTGCTGCAAACAAAAAAGAAGCCACAGAAAGATGTCGCCAGAAGTTTTCGAACTTGCAACGTACATACTTAAAGCACATAAAACATATGAGTTCAACTGGGGAAAGTAGAAAGGCACCTCCGCCGTATTTTGAGGAAATGCATGATTTATTGGGCGATAAGCATAAAGTTTATCCTCCATACTTGGAAGATTCGTTGAGCAATAACTGTTGTAATATATAAAAACAGTGTTATAAGTACTATAGCGACATCTACCTGGTAAACTATGCACTGTACATTTTCATGTATAAGTTTGTCTCTTTCTAATACACAATAAAATATGAGTCTTGGTTCAGACATTAACGATACCGGTCGTATCTCTACATCCACCCTTTTATAATAGGTTATGAGCCCAGAACTGTGTAGAAGAAAACCGAGTGTATTAGTTGTGTCTAAGTGAACAGAATTGGCAGTGAATTATCTAAACAGTGTGCCGAAGTTGCTTGGTCGGGAAAACTATGATGAGTGGGCATTCGCCGTCGAAAACGTGTTCGTCCTTGAAGGCCTAACCAAGTGTGTCGCAGGAACCGAAGAGGATGTCACGCTTAACGCGAAAGCAAAAGCTAAGTTAGTTTTGACTCTCGATACATCTTTGTTCACGCATATCAAAGATGCTGCAACGGCAAAAGAAGTTTGGACGAAGCTGAAGAATTTGTACGAGGACAGTGGTTATACGCGAAAGATTGGGTTGTTGCGCGCCCTGATATCTTTGAGGCTGGAAAATTGCGATTCCATGCAAGTGTATGTAAATCAAGTTGTCGAGACATCGCAGAAGCTCAGAAGAACAGGATTCAACATAGACGACGAATGGGTAGGCTCATTACTTATGGCGGGATTGCCAGAAAAGTTCGCGCCCATGATAATGGCGGTTGAGCATTCAGGATTGAAGATTTCTACAGATTCCATAAAAACGAAGTTGTTAGACGCGTACGCAGATGGCGCTGATCACTCAGGAAATGCGTTTGCTGTAAAGGAGAAGCGAGGGTTCTTCAAGAAGCCGAGAGATGGCAGTAGTGGCAGCAAAACAAATACTTTTGACAATAAAAAGATTATTTGTTATAAATGCAGACAGCCAGGACATTTTATGTCCAAATGCCCAAACAGCAAGAAAGATCAAGCATTGAGTGTAGTATTGTTAAACGGACAATTTCAAGATTCGGATTGGTACGTCGACAGCGGTGCTAGTGTTCATTTAACGGCCAGAAAAGATTGGTTACAAAATCAACGGCATCCAGAAATGGCTGAAATTATGGTGGCAAATAAAACCGTAATACCGGTCGCGTGTGCGGGTGATGTGCGTTTACGAACCGAAACAAACAAAAATGTTTTTAATGTCGTTTTAAGTAATGTGCAGTATGTTCCGGATTTAACTACTAATTTATTGTCGGTGAGTCAGTTAATCAAGAACGGCAATAAAGTGAGTTTTGATGAGAAGAGTTGCAGAATTTACAATAATAGCTGTTGGTGCTCGGTCGACATTAATATTGAGAATGTGGGTGCAAATGACTTGCGCCTAAGCGCCGGGCTGTAACTATGTGGGTGCAAATGACTCGCGCCTGAGCGCCTGTCTATAACTAACTTCACTTAGCTGAATAATGTCAAGCACGCATTATCGTTTCGTTCGCTCTAACAAGAAATCATACTTTTGAGTGTTAATAACCTTTTTCTGATGTTATAAGTGAAATAAATAAGTTTGCATTATGTAAAAGGAGATTAATTTAACCTACGAAATCGCTACAAGAGAAAATTGGCGGTGCATAAGTTGTTTGCACTGCACCCGCGGACTACGGTCCCAACATTGGTCCTTCGAGCCGGATCTATTGACAATTTCGAAGACGTGGACAGCGACAACGACTGAAAACATCAATCGAATGGAATGGATCTTCAAATCATATCAAGTTATCAATAATCAAGGTTGGTGGGAATCCAAATCCTTTGTTCCAAATCCCAACCTCACAATTCAAGCTAAAAACACGTGGCAATTGAGCCGTATAATCTATACTCATTCAGGTAACTTTGCACATGGGTTTTCATACTAATTACAATTGCAAAATATTCAATTATCTCAAAATTATCCGTATTGTCAGTTCAAAATCTAAGCTATTGATCATAGACGACAATTCATCAAATTCACTCGCATAATTCATTAAATATCTCAAAATGCCACCTAAAACTAAAGATAATAAAGCACAGTTAATACATGTTCGACAGGTTTATATAGACAACATGCTGCGTTTGGAAAAATTCATTGATCAGTTTGATGATGATAGTAGAATTCTAGAATTGAAAGCACGTCTGAATAATCTGAAACCCATATTAGACGAGATAAACGCATGTCAAACTCAAATTGAATTGCTGGATAAAGAAGACCAGCATTTGAATAGTGAGGAACGCGAAGCCTATGAGAATCAATATTTCAGTATCTTAGCTAAATTTGAATCGCGCATTTTAATAATTGAAAACAAAAATCAAACTGCACCGATCGTTTTACAGCAGCCTAGTTCTGCGACATCTCAACAATTAACTCAAGTTAAATTACCCACTCTAACATTACCGGAGTTTTCTGGTCAGTACGATCAATGGGTACCATTTTATGATTCATTTTCAGCTACCATTCATAACAATATTGCATTAACAAAGGTACAAAAGCTCCAATACTTAAAATCTTGTTTGAAAGGAGAAGCATTGCAAGTAATAGTTTCAATAAGCACTACCTCAGATAATTATGACATAGCCTGGGATGCCCTTAGTGCAAGATACAAAAATACCCGATTAATAATCAAAAATATTCTAAACGAGATATTCACGTTGCCGCCTATCGTAAAAGAATCAGCAAGCGCTTTGCGAAAATTGATTGATACGGTATCTACACAATTACAAGTGCTGAAAACATTCGGATTACCTATCGAACACTGGGACGTTTTGGTAGTTCATTTGGTCACATCTAAATTCGATAATACAACCAGGCGCGATTGGGAAAGAACTTTAACTACAGATACTCAAACATTTAAGGAAATGTCAGAATTTTTATTACATCGATGTCAAATGCTTGAAGCAATAGAATTGAGTAAAACCTTAAATAAATCTCAAATTTCTGGCTCAAGTAACGACAGATCAACTAATCACAGAAACATAACATTAACTACCACCACTAACAAGCTATCATGTCCGTTTTGTAAGCAAACGCATTATATAAATCAATGCAATGATTTTCTCAAACTAGAAATAGGCGCACGGCTTCAAGAAGCAAAAAACTTAAACTTATGCACAAATTGTCTGCGTAGTAACCATCGAAGTAGCAGATGCAGCTCAACCTATTCATGTAAAACATGCAACAAAAAACATCATACCTTGTTACATATGAGCAATACCGCTGATCAAGTCCCACATCCAACCTCTCAGCATATTAATAATCAAATGGCAACTTTAATTTGCAAATCAGCTTCACTCAATAGCATAAGAAAGGACTCTGAGGTTTTATTGTCAACAGCAATTATTTGTGTACGGAATCAACAAGGCAGTTACATGAAGTTGCGCGCATTATTAGACGCAGGATCTCAATCGAATTTTATAACAAAATCGGCTCTTAAAAGATTAAATTTGAAAACACAGCCATGTCAAATCAATGTGGACGGAATAGGTAATGCGTCGGCAACTGTGTAACAATGCGCAAGTATCATTTTCAAATCACAATACAACAAATTCACACAGACGATTGACTGCCTAATTTTGCCGGAAATTACATGTAACTTGCCTATCAATTCATTTCATTTATCACAATGTACAGCAGTCGAAAATCTTAAATTAGCAGATCCAACTTTCAATGTTTCCGGACCTATAGATGTCTTGTTAAATGCAAACGTTTTTTGGAGTCTTTTATGCATTGGTCAAACCAAAATCAGTAAGAATCAGCCATATTTGCAAAAAACTCTGTTAGGTTGGATTCTTGGGGGTAAGATTGAGTTAAACAAATTACCAAAATCTATTACTTGTAATTTAAGTTCTGTCAACACACTAGAATCATTACTCACGCGTTTTTGGAAATTAGATGACGTACCTAATTTGGAAAATAATTATTCAGTTGAAGAATCTAATTGCGAAAATCACTTTATAAACAACACTAAACGTGACGCGAATGGACAGTTCATTGTACGGTTACCCTTTAAACTAAATATTCAAGATTTAGGTTTATCTCGCGATATAGCAGCTCGACGTTTTTATGCACTTGAGCGTAAGCTAAACAAAAACGTAGATTTAAAACACCAATACACTGAATTTTTAAATGAATATCTAAACTTGCAGCATATGGAGTTGGTCGGATCATTGGATCCTGACGAAAGTGACAAAAACTCATTTTACTATTTGCCTCATCATGCCGTAATCAAAGAGTCCAGTCTAACGACAAAAATTAGGGTCGTATTTGACGCATCATGTAAGACAACGTCGGGTTTAAGTTTAAATGACACACTAATGGTAGGACCAACCATACAGCAAGACTTAATTGCGATTTTAACCAGATTCCGCACTTATAAATACGTATTTTCGGCAGACATCACCAAAATGTATCGCATGACTTGGGTAGACGACCATGACTGTGACTATCAACGAATACTGTGGCGTGACAATTCAAATCAACCAGTACAGATATTTAAACTCAAAACCGCAACTTACGGAACAGCGTCTGCTCCATTCTTAGCTGTGAGAAGCTTACACCAGGTAGCAAATGAAAATATGAACAATTTTCCAGTAGCATGTTCAATTATAAAACGTGACTTCTACGTTGATGATTTGTTGACTGGGACAAACGAGATAAATTCTGCAATTACGTTACGTGACCAACTTATCAAAATACTATCAAGCGGAGGTTTAAAATTGAGTAAATGGGCATCAAACAACGCAGAGATATTACCAATAAGTCATAATACTCCAATAGACATTACGTTAGTAAATCTAGACAAAGACGAAGACACGAAAATTCTCGGTTTAAATTGGAACTGCACAACTGACAACCTTAGGTATCTCATCAACCCAATTGAAGTCAAACAAAGAACGACTAAACGAATTATCTTAAGCACTATAGCACAATTGTTTGATCCGTTAGGTCTTGTATCTCCAATTTTGATTACTGCAAAGATTTTGCTCCAAAGTTTGTGGACGCTAAGTGTGGAATGGGATGAAACAGTCTCTTTAGAAATTCAAACACAGTGGGAAACCTTTGTTAACGATTTAAACCAGATAAACAATATTCAAATACCTCGGTGTGTAACATCAAATGATATAGAAACAATCGAATTGCATGGTTTCTGCGACGCTTCCGAGCGCGCTTACGGAGCATGCTTATATCTGCGTTGCACCAATCAACATGGTGAATCTACTTCTAAATTATTGTGCGCCAAATCTAGGGTAGCGCCTCTTAAAACAAAGACAATACCATGTTTGGAGCTTTGCGGCGCTCTGCTCTTGGCTAATCTCGCTAACACTACATGTTTAAATCTTAATGTAAAAATAGACAAGTGCTTTTATTGGTCAGATTCTAAAATCGTATTGGCTTGGATTGGCGAAACCCCAAATGTTTGGAAAACTTTCGTAGCCAATCGCGTGGCGCAAATTCAAACACTAACTAAATCACAAGATTGGTATCATATTGATACCAAAAGCAATCCAGCAGATGCTATTTCAAGAGGAGTCAAAACTCAAACACTATTGCAGTCAACCCTATGGTGGCACGGACCATCGTGGTTGTCAGGCAACAACACTGAATTACACGAATCTGCGCGTATTGAACCCCATGTCATTAAGATTCCAGAAAAACGTAAAGTAAATACGGTCAGTAATATTGCCATTAGGGCGTCTTGTAATGATTACTTTGAAAGAATCTCGTCGTGGAACCGTCTATTGGTTCAGGTAGCGTGGATAATAAGGTTTAGCCATAACTGTAAAAATCCCAATTTCAAAAGATTAACTCCATTTCTAACAATAAATGAGTTGAATTTATCACTATATCGAATAATTAAATGCATTCAAAGAGAGCATTTCGCACAAGAATCACATGATCTTAAAATCAATTCACAAGTAAACAAACAAAGCAAAATACTCTCTCTTAATCCGTTCATTGATCAACACGGACTCATAAGAGTTGGTGGTCGGTTAAATAATTCGAAATTTACATTTGATGTTAAACATCCAATTTTATTGCCTGCGAAAGGTCATGTAACTAAACTATTAATTATAAATGAACACAATTTGCAGTTGCATGCTGGTGGGCAAGCCACACTAAGTGCGCTAAGACAGAAATATTGGATATTAAACGGGAAAAACACAGTACGAAATACAATTCAAAAATGCGTGTCATGTTTTAGAGTCAAACCCAAAATATCAAATCAGATAATGGGAAATTTACCACAAGTTAGAATTGAACCAGCACGTCCTTTCATAAACAGTGGAATAGACTACGCTGGTCCCATTTATCTAAAAGAGGGAACAGGCCGCAGTAGAAAAAAGGTCAAAGCGTATATCGCACTTTTTGTGTGCTGTGCTACCAAAGCAATTCATTTGGAGTTAGTAGGAGACTTATCAACAGAAGCATTCATTAATGCATTGAAACGTTTCATCTCGAGAAAAGGTTATGTGGCGAATCTTTATTCAGACAACGCCACCAATTTTGTTGGTGCCGAGCGCGAATTGCGTCAATTAAAATTCTTGAATGTAAATAATTTGCCATCACAAATGATCAATGAGTTTAATAAATACAAGCTAACATGGCACTTTATCCCTCCCAGATCACCAAATTTTGGCGGACTTTGGGAGGCGGGGGTCAAATGTATGAAATCTCATATACACCGCGTACTAGGCGACACTTTACTTACTTACGAGGAGATGTACACTCTCTTGGTGCGTGTCGAAGCTTGTCTTAATTCTAGACCTTTAATACCTATGTCCAATGACCCCAATGATCTCACTGTTTTAACCCCTGGCCATTTCCTAATTGGTGAACCTTTGACGTCGCCCTTAGAAGCTGATCTAATGGACCTGCGACAAAATCGACTGTCACGGTGGCAGCGTATCGAACAATTAAGACAACACATTTGGCGCAGGTGGAGCAGAGATTACATACACACACTGCAGCAAAGGCAGAAGTGGAAGGCATCAGCATCCGAAAACGTTAAAATTGGTCGTTTGGTGTTACTTATCGAGGACAATTTACCACCTCTAAAGTGGCATATGGGCCGCATCGAAGAAGTCTATCCTGGCAAAGACGGGGTTATCCGAGTGGTATCAGTTAGAACTAGCAGTGGAATCTACAAACGCGCTGTTAGCAAAGTGTGTTTAATTCCAATAGAAGACAAAACAAGTGATTTCAAAAACTTTAAAGGACAATAATATAGCTTAAGAATTTGCATGTCATCACTTTGGTGTATACTTAGTTTTAGTTTTACTTTTAATTGATTGCTAATTGAAGCGAAACGACTCATGTATGTTTTGTCGTTTTCTCTTCAATGGGAGGCGGAATGTTGGTGCTCGGTCGACATTAATATTGAGAATGTGGGTGCAAATGACTTGCGCCTAAGCGCCGGGCTGTAACTATGTGGGTGCAAATGACTCGCGCCTGAGCGCCTGTCTATAACTAACTTCACTTAGCTGAATAATGTCAAGCACGCATTATCATTTCGTTCGCTCTAACAAGAAATCATACTTTTGAGTGTTAATAACCTTTTTCTGATGTTATAAGTGAAATAAATAAGTTTGCATTATGTAAAAGGAGATTAATTTAACCTACGAAATCGCTACAAGAGAAAATTGGCGGTGCATAAGTTGTTTGCACTGCACCCGCGGACTACGGTCCCAACAATAGCAATACTCTAGTTGGAACAGCTGACTTGGTAAATAATGTTTACAAGCTCAATTTTGTGAAACGAAATGTGAATGTGCTGGCAGCATCGGCGGCTCGATCAGCGGTTACAAGTGAAGTATGGCATAGAAGATTAGGACATCTAAATAGTGCTTACTTGAACAAAATGACAAGTTTGGTGAACGGACTTGAATTTGAAGGTAGTGCAAAAATACAAAAACTCAACTGTGAAGTTTGCTGTGAGGGAAAACAAAATCGACTACCATTTCCAACCCATGGAAGTAGAGCTGGTGAGTTTTTAGAAATTGTTATGTTTGCGGTCCAATGGAAAAGAATTCATTAGGAGGGGCCAGATATTTTTTAACGTTCATTGATGACTACAGTAGAATGTGCTTTATATATTTTTTGAAACACAAAGATGAAGTTTTAGAAAAATTTCAGGATTTCAAAAATCTTGTTGAGAAGCAGACAAGTAGGAACATCAAAGTTTTACGAACAGATAATGGAGGCGAATACACCAGTATAATTTTTGAAAAATATTTAAGAGCAAACGGAATTGTTCATCAGAAGACGAACAGTCACACGCCTGAGCAGAATGGTATGGCAGAAAGATTTAACCGTACCATAGTTGAAAAGGCGAGATGCTTGCTCATTGACAAGAATTTGGATAAATTGTTTTGGGCGGAAGCGTGTTATACTGCATGTTACCTTAAAAATCGTTCCGTAGCTTCAGGAATTTCTAAAACTCCAATCGAATTATGGACAAAGAAAGTACCTGACATCAGTCACCTGAGAGTATTTGGAAGTACTGCTATGGTACACGTTCCCAAAGTAAACAGAAAAAAGTGGGACTCAAAGGCAACAAAGCATATTCTAGTTGGGTATGATGAAAATACCAAAGGATATAGGCTTTACAATCCAAATACCAGGAAAGTCGTAATCAGCAGGGACGTAACTATAATGGAATATACTGAGAAGTATTTGGTGGAAGAAATCATCGACGAAGAAAAAGAACAAGAAATATTGGTTTCAGTAGGGGACGATTCTTCAATCGAAACTCTAAGCATTGAAGAAGAACCTGTGGCAGTAACCAATGATCGAGATAGTGATTACATTCCAGACGATACGGATGAAGAAGTGTTGCAGCCGATTGTCAGAAAATCGCAAAGAACACAGAAACCAAAAATCGACAAAGACTTTGTGTCGTACATGTGTCAAGAAATAAAGGATTTAGAGAGTGATCCAGTCGACATGTCTGACGCTCTGTCAAGAGTTGACAGAGACTTCTGGAAGAACGCCATAGAAGAAGACTTGGAATGCTTCGAAGAAAATAGTGCGTGGGAATTGGTCGATTTAAACGAAAGCAACACGGTAGTGGACTCTAAGTGGGTGTTTAAAAGAAAAGTTAATAGTATGGGCGAAGTGAAATATCGCGCTCGATTAGTAGCTAAGGGTTTTACGCAAAAGCAGGGAATAGATTATACTGACATTTTTTCTCCTGTGGTGAGGCACTCAACATTGAGATTATTGTTTGCTTTAACTGTAAAATTGAAATTAGATGTAACTCATTTAGATGTCAAGACTGCATTTTTAAACGGTTTCTTGAAGGAGAAAGTTTTCATGAAAATACCAGAAGGCTTAAAATGTAATGATAAAAATAAAGTTTTGAAGCTTAATAGAGCAATATATGGCCTTAAGCAATCTTCCAAATGTTGGAATGATAGAGTCAATTCAGTTTTATTACAGTTGGGCTATGAGAAGTCCAAATACGAGCCATGTGTATTCATAAAAACAAAGAATAATTCATATACAGTAGTGACCTTGTATGTAGATGATTTTTTCATATTTTCTAATTGTAATCAAGAAACAGTTTATTTAAAAAGGGAGCTAGAATACAGATTTAAAATTAAAGATTTAGGGGACGTAAAGGAATGTTTGGGCATGAATGTTAACTATGACAAGCAAAAGGGTATCTTGACTTTAAGTCAAACAAATTACATTGATCGTTTATTGAAGAATTTTAATATGTTAGAATGTAAATCCGCTAGAACCCCGATCGAATGTAAATTGAATTTGGATGAAGAGAATCAGGATGTAATTGTGGAAGAAGTACCATATCAAAAATTAATTGGTAGCCTCATGTACCTGGCAGTACTGACAAGACCAGACATTGCCTTTAGTGTTAGTTTTTTGAGTACATTTAATAATTCGCATACTGATGTGCATTGGAAGTGTGTCAAAAGGGTTTTAAAATACCTGAAAGGTACAAGAGATTATTGTTTAAGATTTACTGATGAAAAATCAGAACTTGTTGGTTTTGTTGATGCAGATTGGGCCAATAATGTTACTGACAGAAAATCATACACTGGCTATGCTTTTAAATTTTGTAATTCTGTAATTTCCTGGGAAAGCAATAAGCAAAGGACTGTCGCGCTTTCAAGCACTGAAGCCGAATATATGGCTATATCAGAGGCTGCAAAAGAAGCCATTTAGTTGAAAAATTTATTGTTTGAATTGACAGGAGAAGACCAATGCATAACTTTGTTTAGCGATAATCAGAGTGCAATAAGTCTGTCTGCAAATCATTTATATCATAAGAGGTCTAAACATATTGATGTCAGATATCACTTCATAAGAGAAGTAGTTGCCAATAAGCAAATTCTGTTGGAATACTTGCCGACAGACATAATGCCCGCTGATGTGCTCACGAAAGGTTTAACGTTTAGCAAACATTTTAAATTGTTAAATTTATTGGGTTTTCGAAACGTTTAGTTATTAACATTTTTTATTGTAACGATGTTTTTTAAGTAGGGGTGTTGTAATATATAAAAACAGTGTTATAAGTACTATAGCGACATCTACCTGGTAAACTATGCACTGTACATTTTCATGTATAAGTTTGTCTCTTTCTAATACTGTGACGCGCTTTCGGTTTTTCCGCAGTATTTTATTTGGGTACTTACGTTTTACGGAGCTCGGGCGCCAGATTTGTTGAGTTTTCTCTCAAACGGATAGCTAATCTAGAGTCGAAGATATAGGGTTCGGTTTTATTTACAAATGAAACAATAGCCAATATCGGTTACCAGTTGAACTTTATTTTTTACCGGCCATGCTAGCCGAAAATACATTTAAAAATCTCCAAATAGTTAGAGGAAAACGGGCGGAAAACGGTAAACTTTACGACACAGACAGAACGCACCCCAATTTCCAACTAGCTAACACGGACTTTTAAAACCCCTTAAACGGGAAACTCGAAAACTCGTGTAAGCTGACTTTCGACGGCGCAAAGCCACGTTGGCGGTGTACGCCAACCCAACGCAACTTTGCCTGTCGAGGAAAAACGGCTTCCACCGGAAAACACTGGCGGTCTACGCCAACCCAATGCCTTCCAGCTACGCGGACGGAAATATCGGTTTATATGATCAATCGGTCGCCTGGTCGCGCCGCTTACTCCCGGAAAATCACACGCTGGCGGTCTACGCCAACCCAACGCAGATTTTCCCGGAACCAACGAGTTAACCCCAATTCGAAACGCCGGCGGACTACGCCAACCCAGCGAATTCAAATTTTCCTGACGACCAAATGACGCGAAACTCTCAAATTAAATGAATCCCCAAAAATACCGGCTTCTTAATTGATACGCGGTCTGTGTTAACTAGCCCGAAGAAATTAACTGGTACTTACTGCATACTGATGATTGAAGTCTTCGAAATAGCGGCGGCGAAGGAAATATAGTAACTTAGGTCACGTGGCGAAAGCGAAAAGGCGAAAGTTTACACGAACGTATCGGAATCGATGCAAACGGTAAGAGAGCGATTTTGGGCTCTGCAGACACTTTTATTGGACACCAAATCCAAAAAAACATCCTTCGGCCGTTGGTGGTGGTAGCGGTGGGGCGAGGGTTTGTACACACCCCATTAACAGAAGTTCAAAAGAACCACTTTTCCGTGGTGGAAAAGTTGGTTACACACCGCATCGAGAAAAACGACTGCATCTCAAAGTGCAGTTTGCATTATAAATACTTAACTGCAACAGCTGATCACCTTGGTGCAGTTTACGGTGTTCGGTTTGACAGTTGCTAACTTCACGGTGCGCGAACGTAAACAAACACCAGCAGTGCATCGGAGTGCAAGTGCAGTGAATGCGCAGATGACGTGCAATGGAGCAGAGGACAACGAGATGCACTAGACCAGTGACGTCATGTAAAATACATGACTAACTATTTTGTAGCGCGACCCTAACCTTACTAGCGGACGGGCACGAATTCAAGTGTTCTGAATTCCGGACTGGATTTACCTTAAAACTGACTTAATCATGCCTTGGCGGACAGCCCTATGAAATAAGGTAAGTATTAGGGTCGAAATAGCAGCGACGTATTTATCCGCTAAACAACTTGTTCTGTTTTAGGAAATTTGCGGAAACACTTCGTTACATCCCCCTCTTACTTCGGGAAACAAAAAGAAAAACCAAGAAAAAAAAAAAAAGGTCTTCTTACTTCTGAACAACCCCACAGAGCCTTCATTGGGCACGGAAACGGTCTTCATTAAAAACAAAGCAACACATGGCGGTAAACTATTTATTTACAAAAAAAAAAATTATAACGGTTGTTGTGGCGGTAGATCCGGTGACGGATATCCGGGTTCCTCGTACCAGGTAGTGAACGGGTAGCAACGGCAAGACCGAGACATCTGGCCCCTGCGGCCGCATCGGGAGCAAAACAACACCGCTGGCCGGGTGCAGGTGGACCGGAGGTGGCCGACTTCGCCACAACGCCAGCACAAATCTGTTCGGTGAACCGGTAGCGGGGTGCGTTCATAGCACAAGCGCTGCCGATGCATGAGACAGCCCACGTCCCGGGGCGGAAATCCCATAACCCGAAGCGCTACAGCTATGTCCGAAAACTGTTCGGGTCGTGCATCCGGGAACGGCACATAGTATCGGGGCAATTGGCAGGCGGTTGGAGACCGGGTGTGCGCCAACAACAGCCACAGCGTCTGGTGAGGCGGGGTAAAGTCTCGGGGTTTGTCCCGACAACTAGACAAATACTCCGGGGAGTACGGTGGGGACACAGGCCGGAACGGGCTGTTCGGTCTGGCGATGCCGTGTTTTATGTCCTCCAGATGTTGCCAGTACACGGGTTTACACGGCCAGTACACGGCCGAACTCGCTGCGGCGGTAAGGGCGATGCGTCGTTCGACATCGGCCCGGGAAACGGGTCGCAGGCGGCGGAAACGCGGGTCAGCGGCGGATCCATCAGTCGGAGTCGGCGGCGGTGGTGTAACGGACGCTGGGGCGGACGGAACGGTGGTCGGTGGTGGGGACACGGATGGACTGATGTCCACATCAGACGTCCAGAGTTCCAAAGTAAAGTCGTTGGATCTGACAACAAACAAAACGGTAAATATTTCTCACCGAACGGTAACTAATACGGCACACGGAACACACACAGGGGCACGGCGGGAAATAGGAACCTTTAACGAGGAAGACCGGGGATAATTAGGGACCTCCTCTTTCCATCGGGACCCAAGAACCGATGGCGGTAACTTTTCCCCCGCGGATATGTTGGCGGACGGAGAGCCCAAGCGGCGGTCCACATTTCCGGACTCCATGGTTGCGACTGCCCAAGCAGGAGCATGCTCCACTCCGCGTTGCCCAGCGGACCGTCGGCGTCAGGGGACTGAGTTTCCGAAACAGGAGTGGAGGGACGCACCGGACTTCTTTCCCGCGACTCCTGGACGGCAGCAACCGGTATGGCGGAGACGTCTACCGGTATTTCGACGGACGGCGGGGTTGGCGGATCCTCACCGAACAACTCCCGAAGTCGTCGCGCTAGCTCCGCTCGGCGGAGGAGTCTCCGGAGACTTGGAGATAGCGCGATCGACACTAGCAGCGACGGACGACCGAGGGTGCGAGTCGAACACTGCACCCTGGCTTCAACGGCGGGGTCCCGGAGCAGATGGACCCTTACCGCCAACTCGGGACGAGGCTGCCGCAAGTACCGAGTGATATTCACCACGGGAAGAAACGGGCTCTTCCGGCGGCGGAACGGAACGGACAAAGGTCCCGCGGACCTACAGCGGTTTGGCATCCTAAAATTCCTAAAACAAAGCTGGATAATAGTGTCGACCGGCTAAACAGTTTCGGACAACACAGCAGGTTTCAAATCCTTTACATGAACCCTACGGAAACATTTACCCCGGGAATCTTTTAGGTTAAACACAACAGGAGACACCACTTTGGTAACGGTATAGGGTCCCGTGTATTTTGTGGCTAACTTGGCGGTAAAACCCTGGGCGGCTGAAGAGAGATGGTGCTCCTTCTTCATCACCTGATCCCCAACGTGGCATCTCCAATCCCTTCGGCGCAGGTTGTAGTGATGACTTTGCTGAGTATAGGCCCGGTCTAGATTGAGACGGACGAGCTTGAACACGTCCTGTAATCCGGCCAGACGGCGGGCATGCGGTTGCGCTAACTGATCGGGTGTAGCATCGGGATCGGATTCGATTTCTTCGGGCAACGGATTGTTATGCAAGGCATTTGGTAACTTAAGTTCCCTACCAAAATTTAGGAATGCGGGTGAAAACCCCGTGGAATCTTGTTTGGCGCTATTGATGGCCATCAACAACGATGGCAGTTGTTGGTCCCACATACGGTGTTCCTGATCGCAGAACTGCGCGATCATAGTTTTGAGCGTACGATTCGCTCGCTCAACCGGATTCGCCTGCGGAGTATAAGGCGGGGTAAGCCGGTGGCGGATCCCTAAATCCTTCAGCAAGGTCTTGAAAGTTCGGCTGCAAAATTGAGTGCCGTTATCACTTATGACCGTATCCGGACAACCAAAACGTGTTATGACTTCGTCGAATAACGCTTTAGCCACATTGTTCGCGGTAGCGCTGGACAACGGCTTACAATGCACCCATTTAGAGAAACGGTCCTGGAAAACCACGAGGAAGGTGTTACCTTTTGTCGACCTCGGTAATGGTCCGACTAAATCGGTGCTGACGGTTTCCCATGGACGGTGAATGGCGTGCGGTTGCATTTTCCCGGCGGTCAGCTGCTGGTGGGCCTTAAACTGTTGGCACGTAATGCAACTTCGCACATGTTTCGTGACATCGCGAAACATCCCTGGCCAATAGTAACATTGCGCTACCCTGCAAATGGTTTTCGAGATACCCAAATGTCCAGCGGTCGGTTGATCATGTGTCTCCATGAGAACAGCTTTGCGTCGCGGTGTAGGAACGCAGAGTTTCCATGGCTCAATAAACTCGGGTTCCTTAAGGTCAGTGTGATCCCAGAAATGTCGGTACAAACGGTTATTACGGATTTGATAGTCGGGAAAAGAATCGGGGTCTTTGCGTACTTCCTTTAACTTGCGATCGTACCAGTTACAGCCTTCTTCAACATCCATGATGCACAACTCACCGGCATCTTCCTCGGATGAAGAATGCGGCAACGGTTGTCGGGACAGGGCGTCTGCTACTCGGTTCAGAACGCCCTTGCGGAATCGGATGTCAAAGTCGTACTGTTGCAAGAAAACACTCCATCTCGCCAGACGACCAGTCGGACTTTTAATGGAATGTAACCAGCGTAAAGACTGGTGGTCGGTGACAACGGTAAATGGATACAGTTCGAGGTACGGACGCATCTTTTCTATACCGTACACGATGGCCAAACACTCTTTCTCGGTCACGGAATAGTTTTTTTCGGCGGGAGACAGAGTACGACTGGCGTAAGCAATTACGCGGTCATGGCCCTCGACTTTCTGCGTCAATGCGGCTCCAAGACCATAGTCGGATGCATCGGTTTGCAACGTGAATCGTTGAGAGAAATCCGGACAAGCTAGCACAGGAGCTTCGGTGAGTGCGGTCTTCAGGGAAAGAAACGCACTCTGATGGGATTCGTCCCAGATCCAACGTTGTCCTTTACAGAGGAGCTTGTTGAGCGGAGCGACTAACTTTGAAAAGTTCGAAATAAATCGACGGTACCAAGAAGCAACACCTAGAAAACTCCGCAATGTCTTTACATTGATTGGCGGCTTAATTTCTAAGATTGAAGTAACTTTATCGGGATCGGTATGGATACCTTCGGCCGTTACTACGTGACCGAGGTAAGTTAAGGATTTACGGCAGAACTGACACTTATTGGGATTTAGTTTTAAGTTGGCCAGTCTAAGACGGCGGAAGACTTCCCGGATATTCTCCAAGTGCTCCTGAAACGTTTTACCAAGGATGATAATGTCATCCAGATAGGCAAAGGCGTGTGGCTCCATTTCTGGACCAATAATTCTGTCCAGGAGACGTTGAAAAGTGGCGGGTGCGGAATGCAAGCCAAAAGGCATAACTTTGAACTGAAATAACCCCTTCCCGGCAACGGTGAAGGCGGTTATTGGTTTACTAGTGGAAGACAGCGGGATCTGCCAATATCCGTGTTTCAAATCCAAAGTGGTTATGTAGCGAGCCCCACGCAGCTTGTCCAAAATGGCATTGATCAATGGCAGCGGATATGCATCTTTCCTGGTCACATCGTTGACCTTACGGAAATCGATGCAGAACCTTGGCTTGCCATCTTTCTTCCGGACAATCACGACCGGTGAGCTCCACGGACTGTTCGACGGCTCAATTATCCCATCGGTCAACATCTGGTCAACTTCCTCGTATACAATCTGCTGCATACGGGGATTCTGGGGCCGATATCGCTGCTTAATTGGTGTCGGATCAATTAGGCGGATATTGTGCTGGACGAGGGTGGTTGGACCATGTAGCCGCAAAAACTTGGCTAATTCGGCGTTCAGAAAATGCTGGAGTTGTGTCTGTTCAACAGACGACAACTGCTCGGAAATAGCGGGAGTCGCAATGGGTTCGGTTTTCATGACTGCATTAACGGGTTCGGTCACGGGAATTTCAGTGATAACGGGTGCGGGAAAATATACTTTGTTATTAACAATATCGACGGTCATTTTGAACTTCTTTAGAAGGTCCATTCCTAGCACTACGTCGGCGACAAGGGAGGGCAAACATAAGAATCGCTCGACGGAGACTGTATTGCCTAACCGGGCTGTCAAGTTTACCACGCCAATGGTTTGGGTAGAAGACCCATCGGCCAGACGGGTGTTGCAACGCACGTCCTCTATTTTAACGGCGGGAAGAGCGTTGGTCACGGAGGAACTTACGTAGGAAACCATAGCTCCAGTATCGACTAACGCGGTGAAAAATCTACGGTCTAACGAAATGGGAATGAACAACCGATTATCGGTGCTAATTCCACAAAATGAGGCCTCGGTAGATGACAACTGTTGTGGCCTCGTTATCAAACAGTTGCCACTCAGTTTCCCGAGCGGTTTTCACAGGGACAATCCCTGGAATACACACCCTCCGTCTTGCAACGAGAACAGAAAATACGTGGTGGGTTTCGGCAATCAACGCGGCGGTGTCCCGGCTCACCACAACGAAAACAAATCTCGGTGGAGCGGTCAAGGGGAGGTCGGGGTGAATTGAATCTGGACGGGTCGGATATAGGGGTTACTCTAGGTGGGGACGGGGTTGGCGGTAACCGACTACCGATCGGCGGCGGTGGTCGCGTGTCTAAATCGAAACGGACATTCGGCGGCGGCCTCGAATACGCCCGTGCGACTGGTTCGCGAGAACGATTAGTCGCAGCGTCCTGAGCGATCCGCTCCTGGACAACTTCCTGTTCGCGCATTCGGAGAAGCAACTCGTCTATGTTCTGGCAATCGGCGCGGCGTATATTTTGCATAAAAATTGGCCGCATGTTTCGGTAGCATAAGTCGAGTTCTTGTTCCTCGTTTATGCCACCCACACGGCGGATAAGAGTACGAAGTTCAATTATATACTTTACCGCTCTCTCGTGGGTACCCTGGACACGGTTACGAACGGCTTCCCATGCTATGTGTGCATGATCCGGCGGTAGAAAACTCCCGTGGAACGCCTGACGGAAACTTTCCCACGTACCTCGGTTCATCTGTCCCAAATGGAACCAACGAAGCGCTTGATCCCGTAACAAATGCGGCATTCCCCTCATCAACTGGTTTTCGCTCAAACCATACATTTCCCGAAGTTCGTCGATACGTTCCAGAAATGCCAGCGGATCGGCCTCACCATTAAACGAGACGTTCCATCGTCTTATGGTGTCTATTGCCGACAAATCGGCAGGAGCAAACGCGGCGGTGGAGGACGGGAAAGTCATGCTGGAGATCGGCCGCGAGGTTGTTTGGGTTATCGGCGGCGCGTTTATCGACAAGGCGGACGGCTGAGTCGGTACATTTAACGAAAAGGTCGGAGGTGGCGATATACTCGTTGAAAAAGTGGTAGCCGGCGGTTCTTGTAGCGGATCTGGCGGCATCGAACCCAAGAACTGCATTAGCCGGATTCTCAATGCCAGTACTTTGCCATCGGACGGCAAATTCCTTGCTTCGAGCTGAGAAATTAACTCGGATTTGCGCAGCTTGTACACCCAGGATATCTGCTTTTCCTCGACTTCACCTTCGGAGGGAGCTGGCGAAACGGGCCTGACCGCGCCCTTCAGCCCCAGAACATTGTGATGATCATCCCCTTCGTTATCGGACATTATGTTGCACGTAGCAGTCGCACAAAAAAAAACGGACTTGGAACAAACGGAATAAAACGCGTTTTCCAAATTGACAACTCAAATTGACAAGTTGAATAAAAATATCGCAACACAAAAAAAAATGTTCTCTTTATTTCCTTTTGCACTTTTCCACTCAAACAATCTCGATTTAATTAATCCGAATTACGTAACTTACGGAAAAAATAAAATTATCTTCAATTGACGGTCAAACTTATAAATAAACGACGGTCCGAACAATTAGTTAATTTTCAAAATAAAAAAAATAAAACGGTTCGAACAATTAGCTAATTTTCAAAATAATAAAAATAAAACGGTCCGAACAATTAGTTAATTTTCAAAATAAAAAAAATAAAACGGTTCGAACAATTAGCTAATTTTCAAAATAATAAAAATAAAACGGTCCGAACAATTAGTTAATTTTCAAAATAAAAAAAAATAAAACGGTCCCTGCTCGGGCGCCAATTTGTGACGCGCTTTCGGTTTTTCCGCAGTATTTTATTTGGGTACTTACGTTTTACGGAGCTCGGGCGCCAGATTTGTTGAGTTTTCTCTCAAACGGATAGCTAATCTAGAGTCGAAGATATAGGGTTCGGTTTTATTTACAAATGAAACAATAGCCAATATCGGTTACCAGTTGAACTTTATTTTTTACCGGTCATGCTAGCCGAAAATACATTTAAAAATCTCCAAATAGTTAGAGGAAAACGGGCGGAAAACGGTAAACTTTACGACACAGACAGAACGCACCCCAATTTCCAACTAGCTAACACGGACTTTTAAAACCCCTTAAACGGGAAACTCGAAAACTCGTGTAAGCTGACTTTCGACGGCGCAAAGCCACGTTGGCGGTCTACGCCAACCCAACGCAACTTTGCCTGTCGAGGAAAAACGGCTTCCACCGGAAAACACTGGCGGTCTACGCCAACCCAATGCCTTCCAGCTACGCGGACGGAAATATCGGTTTATATGATCAATCGGTCGCCTGGTCGCGCCGCTTACTCCCGGAAAATCACACGCTGGCGGTCTACGCCAACCCAACGCAGATTTTCCCGGAACCAACGAGTTAACCCCAATTCGAAACGCCGGCGGACTACGCCAACCCAGCGAATTCAAATTTTCCTGACGACCAAATGACGCGAAACTCTCAAATTAAATGAATCCCCAAAAATACCGGCTTCTTAATTGATACGCGGTCTGTGTTAACTAGCCCGAAGAAATTAACTGGTACTTACTGCATACTGATGATTGAAGTCTTCGAAATAGCGGCGGCGAAGGAAATATAGTAACTTAGGTCACGTGGCGAAAGCGAAAAGGAGAAAGTTTACACGAACGTATCGGAATCGATGCAAACGGTAAGAGAGCGATTTTGGGCTCTGCAGACACTTTTATTGGACACCAAATCCAAAAAAACATCCTTCGGCCGTTGGTGGTGGTAGCGGTGGGGCGAGGGTTTGTACACACCCCATTAACAGAAGTTCAAAAGAACCACTTTTCCGTGGTGGAAAAGTTGGTTACACACCGCATCGAGAAAAACGACTGCATCTCAAAGTGCAGTTTGCATTATAAATACTTAACTGCAACAGCTGATCACCTTGGTGCAGTTTACGGTGTTCGGTTTGACAGTTGCTAACTTCACGGTGCGCGAACGTAAACAAACACCAGCAGTGCATCGGAGTGCAAGTGCAGTGAATGCGCAGATGACGTGCAATGGAGCAGAGGACAACGAGATGCACTAGACCAGTGACGTGCATGGAAAACCCGGTAAATGATTCCTAAAATACATGACTAACTATTTTGTAGCGCGACCCTAACCTTACTAGCGGACGGGCACGAATTCAAGTGTTCTGAATTCCGGACTGGATTTACCTTAAAACTGACTTAATCATGCCTTGGCGGACAGCCCTATGAAATAAGGTAAGTATTAGGGTCGAAATAGCAGCGACGTATTTATCCGCTAAACAACTTGTTCTGTTTTAGGAAATTTGCGGAAACACTTCGTTACATCCCCCTCTTACTTCGGGAAACAAAAAGAAAAACCAAGAAAAAAAAAAAAAAAAGGTCTTCTTACTTCTGAACAACCCCACAGAGCCTTCATTGGGCACGGAAACGGTCTTCATTAAAAACAAAGCAACACATGGCGGTAAACTATTTATTTACAAAAAAAAAAATTATAACGGTTGTTGTGGCGGTAGATCCGGTGACGGATATCCGGGTTCCTCGTACCAGGTAGTGAACGGGTAGCAACGGCAAGACCGAGACATCTGGCCCCTGCGGCCGCATCGGGAGCAAAACAACACCGCTGGCCGGGTGCAGGTGGACCGGAGGTGGCCGACTTCGCCACAACGCCAGCACAAATCTGTTCGGTGAACCGGTAGCGGGGTGCGTTCATAGCACAAGCGCTGCCGATGCATGAGACAGCCCACGTCCCGGGGCGGAAATCCCATAACCCGAAGCGCTACAGCTATGTCCGAAAACTGTTCGGGTCGTGCATCCGGGAACGGCACATAGTATCGGGGCAATTGGCAGGCGGTTGGAGACCGGGTGTGCGCCAACAACAGCCACAGCGTCTGGTGAGGCGGGGTAAAGTCTCGGGGTTTGTCCCGACAACTAGACAAATACTCCGGGGAGTACGGTGGGGACACAGGCCGGAACGGGCTGTTCGGTCTGGCGATGCCGTGTTTTATGTCCTCCAGATGTTGCCAGTACACGGGTTTACCGGCCGAACTCGCTGCGGCGGTAAGGGCGATGCGTCGGCTCGGGAAACGGGTCGCAGGCGGCGGAAACGCGGGTCAGCGGCGGATCCATCAGTCGGAGTCGGCGGCGGTGGTGTAACGGACGCTGGAGCGGACGGAACGGTGGTCGGTGGTGGGGACACGGATGGACTGATGTCCACATCAGACGTCCAGAGTTCCAAAGTAAAGTCGTTGGATCTGACAACAAACAAAACGGTAAATATTTCTCACCGAACGGTAACTAATACGGCACACGGAACACACACAGGGGCACGGCGGGAAATAGGAACCTTTAACGAGGAAGACCGGGGATAATTAGGGACCTCCTCTTTCCATCGGGACCGAAGAACCGATGGCGGTAACTTTTCCCCCGCGGATATGTTGGCGGACGGAGAGCCCAAGCGGCGGTCCACATTTCCGGACTCCATGGTTGCGACTGCCCAAGCAGGAGCATGCTCCACTCCGCGTTGCCCAGCGGACCGTCGGCGTCAGGGGACTGAGTTTCCGAAACAGGAGTGGAGGGACGCACCGGACTTCTTTCCCGCGACTCCTGGACGGCAGCAACCGGTATGGCGGAGACGTCTACCGGTATTTCGACGGACGGCGGGGTTGGCGGATCCTCACCGAACAACTCCCGAAGTCGTCGCGCTAGCTTCGCTCGGCGGAGGAGTCTCCGGAGACTTGGAGATAGCGCGATCGACACTGGCAGCGACGGACGACCGAGGGTGCGAGTCGAACACTGCACCCTGGCTTCAACGGCGGGGTCCCGGAGCAGATGGACCCTTACCGCCAACTCGGGACGAGGCTGCCGCAAGTACCGAGTGATATTCACCACGGGAAGAAACGGGCTCTTCCGGCGGCGGAACGGAACGGACAAAGGTCCCGCGGACCTACAGCGGTTTGGCATCCTAAAATTCCTAAAACAAAGCTGGATAATAGTGTCGACCGGCTAAACAGTTTCGGACAACACAGCAGGTTTCAAATCCTTTACATGAACCCTACGGAAACATTTACCCCGGGAATCTTTTAGGTTAAACACAACAGGAGACACCACTTTGGTAACGGTATAGGGTCCCGTGTATTTTGTGGCTAACTTGGCGGTAAAACCCTGGGCGGCTGAAGAGAGATGGTGCTCCTTCTTCATCACCTGATCCCCAACGTGGCATCTCCAATCCCTTCGGCGCAGGTTGTAGTGATGACTTTGCTGAGTATAGGCCCGGTCTAGATTGAGACGGACGAGCTTGAACACGTCCTGTAATCCGGCCAGACGGCGGGCATGCGGTTGCGCTAACTGATCGGGTGTAGCATCGGGATCGGATTCGATTTCTTCGGGCAACGGTTTGTTATGCAAGGCATTTGGTAACTTAAGTTCCCTACCAAAATTTAGGAATGCGGGTGAAAACCCCGTGGAATCTTGTTTGGCGCTATTGATGGCCATCAACAACGATGGCAGTTGTTGGTCCCACATACGGTGTTCCTGATCGCAGAACTGCGCGATCATAGTTTTGAGCGTACGATTCGCTCGCTCAACCGGATTCGCCTGCGGAGTATAAGGCGGGGTAAGCCGGTGGCGGATCCCTAAATCCTTCAGCAAGGTCTTGAAAGTTCGGCTGCAAAATTGAGTGCCGTTATCACTTATGACCGTATCCGGACAACCAAAACGTGTTATGACTTCGTCGAATAACGCTTTAGCCACATTGTTCGCGGTAGCGCTGGACAACGGCTTACAATGCACCCATTTAGAGAAACGGTCCTGGAAAACCACGAGGAAGGTGTTACCTTTTGTCGACCTCGGTAATGGTCCGACTAAATCGGTGCTGACGGTTTCCCATGGACGGTGAATGGCGTGCGGTTGCATTTTCCCGGCGGTCAGCTGCTGGTGGGCCTTAAACTGTTGGCAGGTAATGCAACTTCGCACATGTTTCGTGACATCGCGAAACATCCCTGGCCAATAGTAACATTGCGCTACCCTGCAAATGATTTTCGAGATACCCAAATGTCCAGCGGTCGGTTGATCATGTGTCTCCATGAGAACAGCTTTGCGTCGCGGTGTAGGAACGCAGAGTTTCCATGGCTCAATAAACTCGGGTTCCTTAAGGTCAGTGTGATCCCAGAAATGTCGGTACAAACGGTTATTACGGATTTGATAGTCGGGAAAAGAATCGGGGTCTTTGCGTACTTCCTTTAACTTGCGATCGTACCAGTTACAGCCTTCTTCAACATCCATGATGCACAACTCACCGGCATCTTCCTCGGATGAAGAATGCGGCAACGGTTGTCGGGACAGGGCGTCTGCTACTCGGTTCAGAACGCCCTTGCGGAATCGGATGTCAAAGTCGTACTGTTGCAAGAAAACACTCCATCTCGCCAGACGACCAGTCGGACTTTTAATGGAATGTAACCAGCGTAAAGACTGGTGGTCGGTGACAACGGTAAATGGATACAGTTCGAGGTACGGACGCATCTTTTCTATACCGTACACGATGGCCAAACACTCTTTCTCGGTCACGGAATAGTTTTTTTCGGCGGGAGACAGAGTACGACTGGCGTAAGCAATTACGCGGTCATGGCCCTCGACTTTCTGCGTCAATGCGGCTCCAAGACCATAGTCGGATGCATCGGTTTGCAACGTGAATCGTTGAGAGAAATCCGGACAAGCTAGCACAGGAGCTTCGGTGAGTGCGGTCTTCAGGGAAAGAAACGCACTCTGATGGGATTCGTCCCAGATCCAACGTTGTCCTTTACAGAGGAGCTTGTTGAGCGGAGCGACTAACTTTGAAAAGTTCGAAATAAATCGACGGTACCAAGAAGCAACACCTAGAAAACTCCGCAATGTCTTTACATTGATTGGCGGCTTAATTTCTAGGATTGAAGTAACTTTATCGGGATCGGTATGGATACCTTCGGCCGTTACTACGTGACCGAGGTAAGTTAAGGATTTACGGCAGAACTGACACTTATTGGGATTTAGTTTTAAGTTGGCCAGTCTAAGACGGCGGAAGACTTCCCGGATATTCTCCAAGTGCTCCTGAAACGTTTTACCAAGGATGATAATGTCATCCAGATAGGCAAAGGCGTGTGGCTCCATTTCTGGACCAATAATTCTGTCCAGGAGACGTTGAAAAGTGGCGGGTGCGGAATGCAAGCCAAAAGGCATAACTTTGAACTGAAATAACCCCTTCCCGGCAACGGTGAAGGCGGTTATTGGTTTACTAGTGGAAGACAGCGGGATCTGCCAATATCCGTGTTTCAAATCCAAAGTGGTTATGTAGCGAGCCCCACGCAGCTTGTCCAAAATGGCATTGATCAATGGCAGCGGATATGCATCTTTCCTGGTCACATCGTTGACCTTACGGAAATCGATGCAGAACCTTGGCTTGCCATCTTTCTTCCGGACAATCACGACCGGTGAGCTCCACGGACTGTTCGACGGCTCAATTATCCCATCGGCCAACATCTGGTCAACTTCCTCGTATACAATCTGCTGCATACGGGGATTCTGGGGCCGATATCGCTGCTTAATTGGTGTCAGATCAATTAGGCGGATATTGTGCTGGACGAGGGTGGTTGGACCATGTAGCCGCAAAAACTTGGCTAATTCGGCGTCCAGAAAATGCTGAAGTTGTGTCTGTTCAACAGACGACAACTGCTCGGAAATAGCGGGAGTCGCAATGGGTTCGGTTTTCATGACTGCATTAACGGGTTCGGTCACGGGAATTTCAGTGATAACGGGTGCGGGAAAATATACTTTGTTATTAACAATATCGACGGTCATTTTGAACTTCTTTAGAAGGTCCATTCCTAGCACTACGTCGGCGACAAGGGAGGGCAAACATAAGAATCGCTCGACGGAGACTGTATTGCCTAACCGGGCTGTCAAGTTTACCACGCCAATGGTTTGGGTAGAAGACCCATCGGCCAGACGGGTGTTGCAACGCACGTCCTCTATTTTAACGGCGGGAAGAGCGTTGGTCACGGAGGAACTTACGTAGGAAACCATAGCTCCAGTATCGACTAACGCGGTGAAAAATCTACGGTCTAACGAAATGGGAATGAACAACCGATTATCGGTGCTAATTCCACAAAATGAGGCCTCGGTAGATGACAACTGTTGTGGCCTCGTCATCAAACAGTTGCCACTCAGTTTCCCGAGCGGTTTTCACAGGGACAATCCCTGGAATACACACCCTCCGTCTTGCAACGAGAACAGAAAATACGTGGTGGGTTTCGGCAATCAACGCGGCGGTGTCCCGGCTCACCACAACGAAAACAAATCTCGGTGGAGCGGTCAAGGGGAGGTCGGGGTGAATTGAATCTGGACGGGTCGGATATAGGGGTTACTCTAGGTGGGGACGGCGTTGGCGGCAACCGACTACCTATCGGCGGCGGCGGTCGCGTGTCTAAATCGAAACGGACATTCGGCGGCGGCCTCGAATACGCCCGTGCGACTGGTTCGCGAGAACGATTAGTCGCAGCGTCCTGAGCGATCCGCTCCTGGACAACTTCCTGTTCGCGCATTCGGAGAAGCAACTCGTCTATGTTCTGGCAATCGGCGCGGCGTATATTTTGCATAAAAATTGGCCGCATGTTTCGGTAGCATAAGTCGAGTTCTTGTTCCTCGTTTATGCCACCCACACGGCGGATAAGAGTACGAAGTTCAATTATATACTTTACCGCTCTCTCGTGGGTACCCTGGACACGGTTACGAACGGCTTCCCATGCTATGTGTGCATGATCCGGCGGTAGAAAACTCCCGTGGAACGCCTGACGGAAACTTTCCCACGTACCTCGGTTCATCTGTCCCAAATGGAACCAACGAAGCGCTTGATCCCGTAACAAATGCGGCATTCCCCTCATCAACTGGTTTTCGCTCAAACCATACATTTCCCGAAGTTCGTCGATACGTTCCAGAAATGCCAGCGGATCGGCCTCACCATTAAACGAGACGTTCCATCGTCTTATGGTGTCTATTGCCGACAAATCGGCAGGAGCAAACGCGGCGGTGGAGGACGGGAAAGTCATGCTGGAGATCGGCCGCGAGGTTGTTTGGGTTATCGGCGGCGCGTTTATCGACAAGGCGGACGGCTGAGTCGGTACATTTAACGAAAAGGTCGGAGGTGGCGATATACTCGTTGAAAAAGTGGTAGCCGGCGGTTCTTGTAGCGGATCTGGCGGCATCGAACCCAAGAACTGCATTAGCCGGATTCTCAATGCCAGTACTTTGCCATCGGACGGCAAATTCCTTGCTTCGAGCTGAGAAATTAACTCGGATTTGCGCAGCTTGTACACCCAGGATATCTGCTTTTCCTCGACTTCACCTTCGGAGGGAGCTGGCGAAACGGGCCTGACCGCGCCCTTCAGCCCCAGAACATTGTGATGATCATCCCCTTCGTTATCGGACATTATGTTGCACGTAGCAGTCGCACAAAAAAAAACGGACTTGGAACAAACGGAATAAAACGCGTTTTCCAAATTGACAACTCAAATTGACAAGTTGAATAAAAATATCGCAACACAAAAAAAAATGTTCTCTTTATTTCCTTTTGCACTTTTCCACTCAAACAATCTCGATTTAATTAATCCGAATTACGTAACTTACGGAAAAAATAAAATTATCTTCAATTGACGGTCAAACTTATAAATAAACGACGGTCCGAACAATTAGTTAATTTTCAAAATAAAAAAAATAAAACGGTTCGAACAATTAGCTAATTTTCAAAATAATAAAAATAAAACGGTCCGAACAATTAGTTAATTTTCAAAATAAAAAAAATAAAACGGTTCGAACAATTAGCTAATTTTCAAAATAATAAAAATAAAACGGTCCGAACAATTAGTTAATTTTCAAAATAAAAAAAAATAAAACGGTCCCTGCTCGGGCGCCAATTTGTGACGCGCTTTCGGTTTTTCCGCAGTATTTTATTTGGGTACTTACGTTTTACGGAGCTCGGGCGCCAGATTTGTTGAGTTTTCTCTCAAACGGATAGCTAATCTAGAGTCGAAGATATAGGGTTCGGTTTTATTTACAAATGAAACAATAGCCAATATCGGTTACCAGTTGAACTTTATTTTTTACCGGTCATGCTAGCCGAAAATACATTTAAAAATCTCCAAATAGTTAGAGGAAAACGGGCGGAAAACGGTAAACTTTACGACACAGACAGAACGCACCCCAATTTCCAACTAGCTAACACGGACTTTTAAAACCCCTTAAACGGGAAACTCGAAAACTCGTGTAAGCTGACTTTCGACGGCGCAAAGCCACGTTGGCGGTCTACGCCAACCCAACGCAACTTTGCCTGTCGAGGAAAAACGGCTTCCACCGGAAAACACTGGCGGTCTACGCCAACCCAATGCCTTCCAGCTACGCGGACGGAAATATCGGTTTATATGATCAATCGGTCGCTTGGTCGCGCCGCTTACTCCCGGAAAATCACACGCTGGCGGTCTACGCCAACCCAACGCAGATTTTCCCGGAACCAACGAGTTAACGAGTTAATTCAAATCACTAATGGATTTTTTGACAACCCCCACAGGAGGGTGGTAAATCAATTATTAAGACATGCACTACTGGTTGCATAAGAAGAAATTTATCAATTTTATCAATAAGTCCAATTACCTGATGTCAGACGTACCTTACCAAATGAGTTTTATTTCAAATTAAAGATATTTTAATTACCTATCCAAATCTCTGATCGGTTTTTCGGCAGCCCCCACACGAGTAAAGATATTCCGCCTAATACATTTAATTAGCAACTAATTATAATCAGACTCCCTGACGTACCTTACCAAATATGTTATATATCAAATTAAACGTCCTTTTTCCACCATTTCAAATCACTAATGGATTTTTTGACAACCCCAACAGGAGGGTGGTAAATCAATTATTAAGACATGTACTACTGGTTGCATAAGAAGAAATTTATAAATTTTATCAATAAGTCCAATTACCTGATGTCAGACGTACCTTACCAAATGAGTTTTATTTCAAATTAAAGATATTTTAATTACCTATCCAAATCTCTGATCGGTTATTCGGCAGCCCCCACACGAGTAAAGATATTCCGCCTAATACATTTAATTAGCAACTAATTATAATCAGACTCCCTGACGTACCTTACCAAATATGTTATATATCAAATTAAACGTCCTTTTTCCACCATTTCAAATCACTAATGTATTTTTTGACAACCCCCACAGGAGGGTGGTAAATCAATTATTAAGACATGTACTACTGGTTGCATAAGAAGAAATTTATCAATTTTATCAATAAGTCCAATTACCTGATGTCAGACGTACCTAACCAAATGAGTTTTATTTCAAATTAAAGATATTTTAATTACCTATCCAAATCTATGATCGGTTTTTTGGCAGCCCCCACACGAGTAAAGATATTCCTCCTAATACATTTAATTAGCAACTAATTATAATCAGACTCCCTGACGTACCTTACCAAATATGTTATATATCAAATTAAACGTCCTTTTTCCACCATTTCAAATCACTAATGGATTTTTTGACAACCCCCACAGGAGGGTGGTAAATCAATTATTAAGACATGTACTACTGGTTGCATAAGAAGAAATTTATCAATTTTATCAATAAGTCCAATTACCTGATGTCAGACGTACCTTACCAAATGAGTTTTATTTCAAATTAAAGATATTTTAATTACCTATCCAAATCTGTGATCGGTTTTTTGGCAACCCTCACAGTAGGGCGGTTATTTCATTATTTGCATAAGTTAATCTATCAATAACTTTGTACATGTAAAATATACCTTTATTAAGGTTTTAAAAGACAAAATATTGACACATCATTTAACTACAAATTATGTCTAATAATAAACTAATTCCAAAGCCAACTAAATTATACAACATTCTTCCCCACTAGTTATTTAAGTTTGTAGTCGGATAAATAATTGGGTAATTTTCTTATTCTCTTGGATAATCTAACTTCTGGAGATTTTGATTTAACATCATCTTTTTGATAACCAATACTATTGTCATTGTTAGTATTTTCATTTGTTGATATAAAGTTCTCTTCAGTTAAGACTTCTATATTACTATTATTACTATTGTTAGTAATTCTATCTTCAATAATTAATTCATTTTCTTGGACAACAGATTCTTTTTGATTATTATGAGCATCAACATAATACGGTGCTACATCATCAGTATAGGACAGATCAGCATAACGCGGATGAATACATGCTTCCTCACTACTCTCGAGCAAGTCTAACCGATTCTCAGGATATTCTGCTAAATGTCTAAGGGATACTGCAGATTCTTTCCCATCTTGGAATCTAATGTATGCATATTCGGGATTTGCCTCTATCAATTCTGCTTTATCAACCAACGGATCACTCTTACTATTGCGAATCATTCTTCTTACTAATACTGGCCCAGGAGTAGACAGCCATGTTGGTAGCGTTGTACCATTACTTGATCTACGATTAAACAGAAACATCCTTTCATGTGGAGTGCAATTTATAGTAGTACATAAAAGAGATCTAATACTGTGTAAGACTTCTTGAAGAACCGTTCCCCATTTATTTATGTCTAAATTCTTAGATTTAAGAGCAAGTTTTACAGTTTTCCAAATTATACCATTGTATCGTTCTACTTGTCCATTCCCTTTTGGATTATATGGAGTTGTTCTACTTGTGGATACTCCTAACGATGTTAAAAATGATTTCAATTCCTCAGACATAAATGATGACCCTCGGTCACTATGAATATATGAAGGCATACCAAACAAATAAAATAACGACGTCAAGTGTTTAATAACTTCGGATGCAGTCATAGTTTTACAAGCAAATGCAAATGGAAATCTAGAGTATTCATCTACTATTGTTAAAATATATGAATTTCCTTCACAATTTGGTAATGGTCCTTTAAAATCAATGTTTAATCTTTCAAAACAAGATGTAGCTTTTATAAGCTTTCCTTCATGAGGAAAGAATCTAGGTTTTATCTCAGCACAAACTTTACATGACGATACTAAACTCTTAATCTCTTCAAGAGAAAAAGGCAAATTTTTCGATCTTACCCAATGATACATCCTTGTAATACCAGGATGGCACAGCATCTCATGCAACATTTTTAAGTTAACTTTTGGAACAATCGAAGCCGAAACTCTAGATAAGGCATCTGCTACAACATTACTGGACCCTGCTCGATAAATTATATCATAATTATACTGAGAAAGCTCCAAACGCCATCTTTGAATTTTCTCATTTTTTACTTTTCCATGACCTTGATGATCAAACATAAAAGATACAGATCTTTGATCTGTGATCAATTTAAAATGACGATATATTAAAAAATGTCTCCACTTTCTAATAGATTCAATAATAGCATAAGCCTCTTTTTCTATTGATGAATGTCTGCGTTCACTATGATTTAACGTTCTTGAGAAAAATGCTACTGGTCTTCCTTCTTGAGACAGAATGGCTCCAATAGACGAATCAGAAGCATCAGTTTCAACAGTTAACATTTTATTGTCATCTATAGAATGAACAGCTGCTTTAGTGATTTCATATTTTAGTAATTTAAATGCTTCTGATGCTTCCTTATTCAAAGGAAAAGTTTTACATTTAACCAATACTTGAATCTTTTCAGAAAAATTTTTAATCCACTTTGAATAATATGCTAGCATTCCTACAATTCGTCTCAATGAATTCAAATTATTTGGTTCTGGTAAGTTTAACAAACCGTTCATACGATCAGGATCTGGGCGTATAGTATTTTCATCTATAACATATCCCAATAATTTAATCGACTTTACAGAAAATATTGATTTTTTATAATTTAACGTCAACTTATATTTTTCAATCATTTTCAGAAAATTTTTCAAATTTTCATCATGATCACTTTGATCTTTTCCACAAATCGTAACATCATCTAAATAAGCAAAAGTTTTCTGAAGATTTTCGTTCTTTATAAGCATGCTCATAGTTCTTTGAAAACATGCTACACCATTCGTAACTCCAAAAGGTATTCGTGTAAACTGATAGAGTTGACCACAAGCTTCAAATGCTGTATAACATCTATCTTTCATATTGATTGGTATTTGATGGTACGCGCTTTTTAAATCAATTGTACTAAACACATTATACTTTGAAACGTTACTAATAATATCTTCTATTCTCGGCAAAGGAAAAGCATCCAAAAATGTAAATTTATTAATAGTTTGGGAGTAATCAATCACTAATCTTTTCTTGTGATTATTTAATGCCGAAACGAGCACTTGTGCTCTCCATGGTGATCTACTCTCTTCAATAATCCCTTCATCTAATAATTTTTGAATCTCCAAATCAATATATTTTAAATCTTGTTGACTATATTTCCTTGATTTTACACAAATTGGTTTACAATTTCGGTCTAAATGTTCAAAAAGACGAACTTCAGGCACTTGGGCTACTGCTAAAGAACAAATACGCATGGGGGGAATAGATCCTCCAAAATACATTTCTATACTAGAATATCGTTTCAAAATATCATGCCCCAAAATTATGCTTGTACATAAATTTCTCAAAACTAAAAATTCTACATTTTTGTGAACCTTTTCAAATATTTCTATATTTGCTCTACAATATCCTTGTATCTCTGATGAGAAACATGTGGAAGCTAACGTAACAACACCTTCAAAAGGTAACAACTTCAGTTTTCTTTGTTTTAACATTTTAAAATCAATAAAACTTTCAGAGCTTCCAGTATCAATAAGAGCTTCAGTTAAAATTCCATTCAATTTTACAGTTATTATGGATTGCTTTAGACTTTTCGGAAAAGCCGCTAACATGTGCATAGCATTTGAATTGTGAACAGAATTGCTTTTAAAATATCTATTAGTGCTTCCGGTAATTTTTGATTTACAAACTGTAGCAAAATGACCCTTTCTTTTACAGATATTGCAAATTGAATTTTTAGCAGGACATCTATTATTGAAATGTTCTTTATACCCACAATAAATACACATTGAACTATTTCTCGTGACTGCATTTATCTGTGTTTCAACTTTTTCCATATTAATATCATTATTTTCACTGCATAATGAATTAATTACAGGATTTTCAAAAGTTTGGAAAGAAGCTGATTGCATTTGAGATGATTCAATAGTTCTAGCTTTTTCAATAGCTTGATCAAAAGAAAGTTCATCACATTCTAATAGTCTTTGACGAATAACATTTGATCTAATTCCACTAATAAATGAATCTCTTATAAAATCATCCCGGTTTTGTTCAGCGGTGACTTCAGTAAATCTACAATTTTTACTAAGAGACTGCAACTCTTGCACGTATTTTGTAATATCTTCCCCATTAAGTTGTTTACGCGATGCCAAGATGTGCCGTGCGTAAATTTGATTCGTTTTCTTGTCATACGTACATTTTAATTTTTCAATTGCAGAAATATAATTGTGGCAATCACTAACAAACTCGTACACATTTGGAGCCAAATAGTTAATAAGCAAATTAAGCTGTAATACTGCGGCTTCTTCTACATTATCAGGAAGATGAACAGTCGAAACGAAATTCTCAAACGTTCGCAACCAATGACGCCATTCTTGTACAGCATTACTTGAATGTGGATCAATGCCGAATCGTTCAGGACGTAGAAAACGATCCATGATACTAATTTATGTTATTTTTGTCTTTTAAATTGTAAAATATACCTTTATTAAGGTTTTAAAAGACAAAATATTGACACATCATTTAACTACAAATTATGTCTAATAATAAACTAATTCCAAAGCCAACTAAATTATACAACAGTACATATTGTCAATTGTCAAAAATAAAATAATGAATAAAAATATATATATATATACCCAGCCAACACTGATCAAAACAGTTACAGTCACTTAAGTGAAACAGTAGATTCAATGTAATAAAACGTATCATTTTCAAAACGGTTTTAATTTTGGCTAATCGCTAAAAACTTACTATTCGCGTATTAAATATATTGTAGTGGTAATGGTACGGTGCAATATAACTGATTTTGTTTCATACATTTATGAACAGTTTACAGTATTTTGGTTATTATTCGTTTACTCATTTTGATAACAAAACCAGTTTTATTTAATAATTCTGTTACAAATCAAATTTATTGTTTACGTTTCATATGACAATTAACAAACATTATAATATTTGTTGTTGTTAATATAATTAACTTAATATATTGGTTTTTCTATGATAAATATTATTTTATTTATATATTACATTGTAAATTATATTATAATGAATTCGATTGACTGCTCTAGTAATTCGACCTAATGTGTATGCCTGTGTTATTTGCAACTTTTTTTGATAAAAAGACAGAGTTACAATTAGTGCGCTCGAATGGAGCGAATGAAACCTGGTTTCACTAGTACACACTTATATGATCATACTGCGCGTGCTTACACAATGCGCGTGCCTACTAAGGCGTCCGCATTAACAACGGCAATGCTGTTGTGTTGAGTCGGGTGCGCCATCTTACTATTTTGCCGTTGCCGTTTGTGTTATTGTGCATTCTGTTCGCATTTAATCGTATCCAACGCTTCGATCAATTTAAAATAATGACGGAACAAAACAGAAGAACGGTAACCCAGTAAGCAGAAGCACGTCTTTTTGACGTCGACAACTGGTAAATAACGTCTTCGACGTTATATGGAGCAGTTGAGGACGTCTATTTTTGGTTGTTCAAAAACCAGTTATGAACGTTCATTTTTGACGTATCAAAAACGTAAAACTAACGTACATACTTTTATATAATTTTTAATATTTTCATATAAATATAAATTTATTTTATTTTCACCAGATATGATTAGTACTCATAAGATTTTTTAATGAAAGACAGTTCCCTACTTTTTATAACAGTTATTTATAATTTTAGAGACTAGGTGGGAATTATAATTAACTATAAATTAATTTATGTTAATTATTATTAATTTTAGGATATTTTTTGTTTTAAACTTTCAAAGTTAAATTAACAAAAACAGGTTATAAATTTTATATATTCTATATAGAATACATCATCCAATTACCCAAACCTTTGGCAATATAATTTTTATAAATAAATAAAATCATATTTAAAAAACAAGCGCGGTCAGCGAAATGATGGAGATGGCCGGATGCACTTGCGCAGTGGCATCGGCGTTAGGCGCGTTGCCCTCACGGCCTCACTCCTCGTCCTCAGTCAGTTGTATGTACGTGCAGTGATGAATTGCAGTGTTCTTATTGTGCGTCGTAGAAGTCGTTCCTCATTGTCGCGTCATCGTATTATTACAGTGCAAAAAAGATGTTTTTGGGAGTAGAGTTCGATGATGGCGTGGCCATAATAAGTGACAAGTGGCTGACTCCGAAAAAAAAAGAATGTTTTTGGCCGACGACGAAAGCACCAACCCGCCATAACACTTACCTGAGATGTCACGCATCGCCAGAAGAAAACAACAGCGAATGGAAAATTTTCAGTGTGAGAAGAATATTTTTTGAAAGCCGTAAGTTAAAATTGTCATTACAAATATTGCAATATGCTTTTTTAAAAAAAATCTCAGTAGTGGTTTGATTTATCTGGTTTTTATAACATTAAACTTTCTGGCTTGCAAAAAATGAGGTTAGGTGAGCTTCTAGTTCAATTAGCTATTCTAGCATTGTACTTAAATAACTACATACATATTGGATTTATTAGAGGTATCTAACTACGATAGTGTTATTTTTAGACGATATTGACAATGCAAGAAAGAAAATAAAATTAGCTGAAATAACATCAGACGTCAATAGCGAAACGGAAGCTCCTATACTTAAAAGAAAAAAGTTTGTGCCAAGGAAGTTATGGGAAAATGATGAAGATAGTGATGAGAGCGATGGAAGTGATGTAAAAAAAAAACAAGCAAAAAAAATTCGCGTGCCGAGTGCTTCTGATGGTTTGATGTTTTTAAAAAGTGATGGCTTTATGAATGAAATGTTAACCATTTTTCAGATGAGGATTGTTTGCCAAATAGCCAAATAAGTGAAATTGATTGTTTACCTCCACCAATCACATCTAAAGGTATATATATATACATATATTATAAATATAAATATATATATATATACAGCTTATTGCTTACCGATATGGGATACATATAGGGATTTCTGTGTAGGCTAGCTGACTGCGCTGCGGGTGCCGCTGAGATGCTTTTCATTCACACGTAGCGCAGTCGCCTAGCCTACACAGAAATCCCTATGTATCCCATATCGGTAAGCAATAAGCTGTATATGTATATATAATTTATAGTTATTTATTTATACTAATAAAATTCCTTATCGCAGAAGGCTTTGTAAAGTTTGTATGTCGAAAATTAATACAGTATATGTCTAATAATTTTTTTATCGAAAAAGCCTTAATCATTATTAAATTTACGACAAAAGCTTTTCATGAATTATACGTCATATACGATCAAAATCACAAAGCGTTATGCGATGAGGAATATTATTAGACTCACTGTATTTACAAATAACCTGGTCACAATAGTACCGTACGTCTTGATTGTCATCACGATTTATTTTTAGTAACTCAAAAACTTAAACAAAAATTGAGTTGTGGACGAGCTTCAGAACTGGAAAGTGTTCACCACACTCCTCGCAGTGGTAGTTCTAAAGAAATTAATTATCAATTTTCAGGTACAAATCTATTATGCTATTAATAATAAGCTTTCAATCTAAAATTTCTCAAATATTTTTTTTTGATAATGTTTTTACTAGAATTTTTTTAATGTTATACAGCTTGTAAATTCATCAATATATTCATTTTGCTTTAATTTCAAATATCTGATTATAAATTTTAAATATATTTTAAATTATGTATTTAAAATACTAAAAATTAAAACAAAACTATCATAAGAAAGGAACTAGAATGTATCTTGAAAGAAGCATCTTAGCTAAGTTCAAAAATAATCTGTTTTTTTTTAGAAAATCTACAATTAACAGCTTCGAGTTCATTCTCCCGTGATGTGTTAGATACACCTGTACGTGCAGTTCCAAAAAATACTTCCTCATTGTCTTGCGATGTGTTAGGTACTCAACCAATTTCGAAAAATTTAACAAGTACATTTTTTTTAAAATATTATTGACAAAATTATGTCGCTTTTTTTAAGGTTTTGAAAAAAGTGTGCTAAGGAACTTTGAGTTTTTAAAAGAACAAAATAAACAAATTTTAAGTTACCTTGCTGCCAAGACGCCTCTTCCAATAACGCACTACAAACCACCAGTAAAGTTACCACTGACAAGCAAAGAGAATGCGGAAGTATTTGATAAATTTCTCGCAGATGAACATATTTACTAGAGTTTGTAAGTATATTTTTAATTTTTCATGTAACGCTGGGTCTAGCCTCTCAACGCGGGATACATGGAGTGGAGCCGACATGAAGACCGAGTCGAGTGGCTAAACCCAGTGTTTATTTAATTAAATTGTTGAGAATTGTTTAACAGAAATGCAAAAAAAAAATGTTTTAGATAAATTATTTATCTAGCCTTGGAGGGAAAGATTCCGTGTGCTTGGTTAACACCTGTATGCGGCATTTGATGACTAACGATTTAGCCAAATCCTATAACTTTTCTGGACAAAGAGGCGATAAAACCGCTCTGAGCAAACACGCCCACATTGTAAAAAGTATTATTGGTATGTATTAATATATCTAAAACGTGTGTTTTTGATTTTCACTGTTTTATAATTTAAGGCGCAGCACAAAAAATATTTACAACGACTAAAAATGATATCGAAGACAGCATCAAAGCCTGGCTAAAGCATGCGCCTCAAAGAAATAAAAATGAATTAAAAAAAACAAACTAAACATATAACATATTTACCTTTTTCGTAAGTGTTT